>CM046453.1:76464576-77064576 GCA_025506515.1 Flaveria trinervia
AATGTAAAAACCAAGAAGAAGAATTAAGATCTCATATGTGTTTACATATACGTAAGCCCAATATCTTCTTCAAGTTCTTGCCCATGCTCTTTGTCTTTGCTCTCTATTATCTTCCAAGATACATGTATGTAACATAACTTACATGGCACATGTTTAGCATATTCCTCTCGATTGTTGTTTTCATGAATGATTTGTAGGTTTAATCAAACTAGTAATGGTGGTTCTGGTGTTGTTCAAAGGCGACTGATGGTGTTTGAACATGGTGTTCGAAGTACATGAACCATTGATGGAGAAAATGGGTGGTGTCAGCGATGTTGAATGCGGTTGTGACTGGTAGACGACAACATAGTGGTTTATAGGGTGTCGCACAAAGATGGAAAACGTGGTGGTATGCGATGTCAATGGTGGTATAAGATGGCGGTGATGGTATGTTGATGGTGGTGATGGTAGAATGCCCTAATTAAAATCATGATGGTCGAATTCTTGAGAGGAGATAGAAAAATAAGAATAAAAAATTTAGTTATGGAGCTAATAAAGGAATTCAAAAGAAATAAATAATTACAAAAATTAAATGAGTGTCAAATTACCTTATTAGCCTTTTTATTAAAAAAGAAAAACTTTAAAAAGAAAAAAAAATATGATTGGATGAGAGTGTTTTTTATGGTTTTCATTTATAGAGATGATTTTCATTTGATCCCTCTTATTTCTCTCTCTCTCTCTCTCTATATATATATATATATATAGAGGCTTCCAATGAAAACCATATTATAATTAAAAACCAAGAAAACCACTTATTCACCATTGATCTTTTTGATCTGTGGTTGAGATTAATTAATGGCATTTTAGTAATTAAATAAAAGATTATTAGGGTTTAAATATGCATTAAGGGCAAATTAGGAACAACACAAAATCATTAACTTGGTAACTATCAAGTATAATTAACAAAATTTCTAAATTTACTCTCATCCTCCATTTTTCTCTCACATCTATCTTATATTTAATAGAAATTTAAATAATCAAATGTATTATTTTCTTTATTTTGGATTGAAAAACTAGATCATCATATTTCCTATAAAATAAAATAAACTTAAGAAAACGACTACTTATGCATTCGTAACATCGTGTTACGTATGCGTAACAATTTGTGTTATGTATGCGTATCATTGTGTGTTACGTATATGTAACACTATCATACATATGTGTATCACTGTTAACAAACATATATGAAAAATCAGCATGAGTTACATATTTATATTTAAACCAAATTTTTTTAATGCTAAAAACGTTTTTAAGAGTACATATATGTAACAGTGGAGTTACATATACGTATCAAAATTTACATACATGTAACAAAATATAGTAACAACGAAAACCATTGAAAACCCTAAAAATGTGTATATATATGTGTGTGAATACATGTCCAACTTACGTATACATAACAAAAAGATGTACATATATGTAAACAATAGAGTTACCTATATTTTACATAAACGTGGTTATGATAAAATTGAAAAAACTTCACGTTCTTTGTGTCCGTCTTTCTCATAAGGTTTACGTGTTCGTTTTGTTCGTCATACTTACATATACGTATCCCACATGTTTTTAAATCAACAATTGTCTTCTTCAATTCATCTTTTTTACCTAGATACTCCTTTTCATCAATTCATAGTTATCTTCATCTTGTAACTCAGAAGTGATAAGTGATGATGATGATGATGATGATGGCGATTGATATTTCAAAGAACCAAAAGAAGAAAAGACGTGGTGCAATCGATCTTTGCTGACACTAATGAAGTCGATGGTGGTAGGTGATAACGATAAGGTTCAACGGGTGAGATCTATGGGTTTGTAATCTTTAAAAATTTATGGTGGCTGGTGGTGGAAGTCGACGTCGAGGCACTTCAAATGGTGGTTCTTGATGGTGAGTAGAAAATTTAAAAATTTTCCGGTGGCTGGTTATCGATTGAATGTATATCATCAGGGTTTTCTGCTTCATCATAAATCATATTACACTTACCACACATATATTGGTACATATATGTATCTATCCTATGAAAACTATAAATATAAACATACATATCAGTAACAACCTATAAAATATACAAATATATACATGTTTACTTAAAATGAATGAACAAAATTAATAAAAAAATTATATTACTCGTAATTTAAACATAATATTAAATTAGAATTTATTAATTTAATATTTGTAACATAACAATTACAAATATGGAACTTCATATAACAAACATAAATCATACAGATAATACGTGAACACAAGGAACATACAAATTAACACAATAATTAATAAATTAAAAACATTGCAAACAATTGAAGAATTAATACAAACAGATACCCATTATGCTCGTATGTACATATATGTAAGGAACCGGAAAGGCAAAGATAATACAAAAACCATTGTGTTTAAATTTCGTGTGTACATATATGTAATGACTGTAAAAATCATATAACACATACTTTCATCTTCATCTTCTACATCAACATGAATAATATCCTTATGTTGATCATGACAAATTCACGATTCATCATTAGTCGAAACTTGAATCGAGCAATTACCATGTACAATAACAAACTCTCAATGGAATTAACTATATCATTGCTTGAATTAGAACAATCCGCAACAGATGACTGAAATACCAAATTCATCACTTTCGCTTGCAAAAAAAATGCCAGAATAAACAATCCAATGTAATTACTAGGTAAACTTCGAATGATTACTGTTAACAAGTAAAAGATTAATACGAATCATACATAAAATGAAAAAGATTCTGAAAGGAAGAATGCATATAGAAACTGAAATATGATTTCAGATAAATCAGAAAGTTAGTTTTCTCTTAATAAATATCTAATAAATATTATGAAGATCAAATTACTATTTTATCCTTTTAGCTTATTAATTTACAATTAAATTAGAAAAAATCTGATTGGTAGATGCTAGTTTTCAATTATAATTTTAGTTTTCATTTGATCCCTCCTATATATATATATACATACACATACATACTTCAGAGAGACGACTGAGTGGTTGAAAGCCCCGGTCTTGAAAACGGTATAGTGGTTCACAAGAAGAACAAAAATTACGTGATCAAATACGGTATTTCTATACTTTTCTCATTACAAAATAAAATTATAAACTATAAACCTACCTAATTGCAAGGTTTCTGTTCTTGAAAGTGATGCAGATATGAAAATAATCAAGACTCATAAACGATTAGTTAATCAAAGTCTTGAAAGATTCTGAAAAAGTTTAAAAAAAGTTCTTATCAATTCAAATACTATCAAAATTTAATATAAGCATTCATCGTAACCTAATATTTATATTAGATCTTGTCAGGATCAGTGATCACAAGTTTGATGTAATGAAGCGTAGCACAGCGGAATAAGAACAAGAATTAGACAAATTGTAGCAAGAATTTGATACTCGTATGCATTAAGAACAAATACGGTTATAACGAGAGAATATATTTCTGTAACAAGGAATGTTTCAATAATATCGAATATTTCTGATCAAATCATTCATTTATTACAATAGGTTGACACTCCTTATATAGAGTGCAATCGCTGCTGTTATCACGGGAAAGTGACAACTGGCAGATCTATTACAAAAATAACTAACTCTTAACAAACTACTGAAATGTTCACAACTACTGAGAACATATCAGAGTGTTAAGTACAGAATAAGAAACTACTGATAAGAAACTACTGAAACTACAACGACTGAAGAACAAGCTCTTCAGTCGTTTTACAAAACTACTGATAAATATAAAACTACTGATGAGCACAACAACTGAAGAAGTATTCTTCAGTTGTTGTGTCAAACTACTGAAAAGATAAAACATAAAACTACTGAAGGTAAACCGTCACAACTACTGAAGAAGACCTCTTCAGCTGTTGTGACAACGTCTGATACTTTGGTCTTCAGCAGTTGTGTCTTCAGACTTTGTCTTCAGCACTTGTGTCTTCAGACTTTGTCTTCAGCACTTGTGTCTTCAGACTTTGTCTTCAGCACTTGTGTCTTCAGACTTTGTCTTCAGCACTTGTGTTCAGACTTTGTCGAATGTTTCAATAATATCGAATATTTCTGATCAAATCATTCATTTATTACAATAGGTTGACACTCCTTATATAGAGTGCAATCGCTGCTGTTATCACGGGAAAGTGACAACTGGCAGATCTATTACAAAAATAACTAACTCTTAACAAACTACTGACATGTTCACAACTACTGAGAACATATCAGAGTGTTAAGTACAAAATAAGAAACTACTGAAACTACAACGACTGAAGAACAAGCTCTTCAATCGTTTTACAAAACTACTGATAAATATAAAACTACTGATGAGCACAACAACTAAAGAAGTATTCTTCAGCTGTTGTGTCAAACTACTGAAAAGATAAAACATAAAACTACTGAAAGGTAAACCGTCACAACTACTGAAGAAGACCTCTTCAGCTGTTGTGACAACGTCTGATACTTTGGTCTTCAGCACTTGTGTCTTCAGACTTTGTCTTCAGCACTTGTGTCTTCAGACTTTGTCTTCAGCACTTGTGTCTTCAGACTTTGTCTTCAGCACTTGTGTCTTCAGACTTTGTCTTCAGCACTTGTGTTCAGACTTTGTCTTCAGCACTTGTGTTCAGACTTTGTCTTCAGCACTTGTCTTCAGACTTTGTCTTCATCACTTGTCTTCAGACTTTGTCTTCAGCACTTGTCTTCAGACTTTGTAATCAGCTGTTGTCTTCAGCACTTGTGTTCAGACTTTGTCTTTAGCACTTGTCTTCAGACTTTGTAATCAGCTGTTGTCTTCAGCTGTTGTGGTCTTCAGTAGTTGTTGTGACGTTTGTGGGACTTAAAGGTTTTTCTGATCCGGCTCATTGGTTCTTTTGGTCCAACAGATCCTAACAACTTAAATATAACAATACATTAGGAAAAAGAAACTAAAAATAATTGAAGAAATATATATTCAAAATTCGAACTTTTACATGTTCCTGCATCAGAATTCAGGTTGGTGGAATTAAAGAACATCATGATAAACTTAAAAGATGGACTAAAAGTAATGATCTAAAAAATAATCAAAACCCATGCATCATCAAATTTATGACTATCAACAGCAACTAATGAAAATTGACATAATATCATTGTAGAATTTTTCCTTATTACATTATTGTAGTTCAAAACAAAAGATTTCGAACACATAATAATTCAAAAAAAAATCTTGGTTAGGTGTTTCTTTAACAAGTGGTTGATCATTCAAATTTATATATCTGTTAAAAATGTATAAAGTATGATTTATTATGACTTAGATTATTTAACTAATGGTTGATCATTCGGTATGGTATGCTCATTTTCGATCATATGACATTCAAACAAGAAACATAGATTATTGCAAATACAAGATGTTTTTTAGAGGTTAACGCGTGTTTGTGACTAGTATTATAAACATAGGTTTAATACCTAGTTATTTTTATAAATCTTTTTTTATAACAGTAATGAAATGTTAAAATAGGATGTACGAATCTAAAGAAATGACACCAAACCTTAAAGATATGTCTAAATATAAATCTGCATATAAGGAAGCTAACTTTTTTAAACAAAAAGTAATGAAATGATACAAAGTAAGAAAACTTTGATATGTAGATATATTTGGATTAATGAAATACTCTTATTTATAGGATGAGAAAAATATGACTGGACTAGCTTAGATACTTCATGTAACAAGTCTTAAAGAAAGTGATTGATGTGATACCACGATCATACAATGATATGATTATGATCATACACTTTAAAGCTTCTCTATATTTTAGGGTAATAATATATATACACCCACTCATATAAATCGACACCCCCTTATACGTTGCGTATGGTCTATACGCGGGGTATAGGGTCGAATACACTAAAAACGAGAAAAATTCAGGGGGCTGCCAAAGAGCTATACGCCCCATATAGCCATATACGACGCGTATTACGAATTTCGACACTAACTACGAGGAAAAATTCAGGAGGATGTCAGAGGGCTATACGACACATATAGCCATATACGACCCACCTCTATACGACGCGTATGGGGCTATACGACACGTATAGAAATTTTGAAGTGTTGATTTAAAATATTAGAGTGTCTATTTAACCAAACCCATATTTTATCTTAGTTTTTGTTTTTTAGTTATATAATATAGAAACTAAATTTAATTATGAGGATGGCAATATATATATATATATATATATATATATATATATATATATATATATATATATATTATATATATATATATATATATATGTATGTATATATATACCTACCTACATATATATATACACACACATATATATATATATATATATCAATATATCAATTTCAATATACATAGCAGGTAGTATAAAAAAGATTAGCATGCCTAGGATATGAAGAATCTAAAACATGAGATGTCCATTTTAGAACGAGAATGCATACATGTTATAAGTGATCTTACGCACATCATTGTAATTGTTTGGATACATCATTACAATTTGTTATAAATTAGACCCGGACAACAAGGATACGCCGTTGTTATAGTTAGACACGATATTATATCGTGGCTAGTTTAAACTCACCAATGATCATAGTGTAACCACATTTAAGATTTCATTTTGTTGTTATAAAATGCTATACTCCAATAAAAGAAAGTTTATAAGTTATTTGTAAGTAGAGTAGGGACATCACTTTTCTTTCAAAACGAAGATATAGATGACATTTACAACTTTCTAGTTTAATATTCATCACCACTTAAACAAAAAGTATCTTTTTTGCTAATATGGAAAGATTTTAAAGTACCAAATTAAGTTCACTTAGAAATATATAAACAAAAGTAGTAAGACTTAGTAAGATTATGAAATTCCTTTAAATGTATTATGTATCCGAATTACAATTTATTTTTGTAATGTAATAAAAGTTAATAATAATAATAATAACAGAGGAATTGACCAAAATGGTCATCGTGTGAACCAATTTCTAAATAAGTGGCTAAGTTATTATTAAAAGAATTGAACATGAAAGTGATTAATAATAAATCAAGCATCAAATCATTAAAGCAAAAGACAAGTGTAGGAAATGCGCAATGTGAGGTTAGAATCTTGGGTAACATGAAAATGTTGAGTATATCTTGAATTCATGCCAAAGATTCCCTTATTATTATAGTTTAATCATATTTAATTATAGTTTACTACTCCCTTTTCAAGTAATCAAAAGCCTAAGTTGATAGGCAACTTAATAAATATTTTTTTTCTTAAAATCATATACATATACTTTATTAATATTCAACAAATGTATATGTTTGGAGAAGTTGGTTTTTGTAAAACTAAAATGAACTTTATATGCAAAACTTATTAAGTATTAAAGACGAGACATAATCGTACATCTGCATTAGAGAATTAGTAATAACAAATTATGTTTCACCTACAACTAAAGTAAAGTAATATTATTAACTTTTGACAAAAGGGTAAAAAGATCAGTGAATGCAATTTCAAATCAATATAATAAACTTCTTTGTTGGTATCATCTTGAATATTAATTAGAATATTATAAAATTGATACAAATTGATGTAGATTAGTTTATAGTCATAAGGATTATCATAACATTAATTGTCGTGTTATGCGAAAATTATGTCATTTCTATTTATGGACCATTTTTCGAAATCAATGTGCATCTTTCAATGGTATCTTCATCCTCAAGTTTGATTTTTCAAGAATATAATTTGATATCTTTAACATATACTTGTATTTCAACTTTCTTTCTGTCACACATGAACTTTTGTGGATAGTTTTTTTGGATTTTAATATAAATATAACCGGTTTTAAATAGCTTCATAAAATGTATGTATATAATATAGTTTAATATAAATCTATTTAAAAACATGTTCTGTTTGTGTTCAATAATACAACTTGTCAATTGCTCAACTCGACTTAATTAATATAACACCCCTGAATTATCATAATAGCATACATATAAGACGTGTGTACGCTAATATTTCGATTAGCAAGAAAAAGTAAACCAACACTTATTAAAAGCCTAACAACCACGTGACAAAGATTCAAACATATCATACTAGCTTCTAAACAATATGTATATAATACTTTAGGAGTAATATCACGCATAAGAAGTAAAATCATAAAAAACAATCCACAAAGAGCATGAGTTATGAGTCTGTCTGTAACTCATTTCATTAAAAAGGTAAAGTTTGTTTACGTTTTAATTTTTTCCAGACCTTACTAATGACTAAAATTCACATCGCACGTGAACTACTATATGATTTAGACCATTTAATGAGTTCTAACAAGGCTTAAATCTCATCACATTTTATTAGTTTGAAGATTGAAATCCGTTTGCAATCATTCAAATCACCAAAGTTCTTTACAAAACTCTTCTTAGAGATGTAGCGAGACAAATCACCCGTGAGCTATTTAAAATCAACTTTTTAAAACTTAAATCTACCCGAACTCATAAATAATCATTATAACTTGAAACATAATTTTGGCTTTATCTTTATTCAATTTTACAGAACATTGTTTTAAATACTAAAAGAATGGTTCATGAATGTATTCATGTTATGTTTGATAAAGAGAAAAAAAGGCAGGGGTATAAGTGTAATTTGAAAGATAAAAAGGGTCAAAATCAAGATGATAGGACTACTTTTTGGTGATAAGAAAGGTAATGTGGTCCCATTTTATCTACTAACAAGTTTTCTGTCCTCTTTTACCCTTCGCTTTTTGTTGAAGTTGATTTCGCTTTCAGTCTATTGATATTTTGGCCCTCCATTTATGTTGAATTTTACTGTTTTGGTCCCTACAAACTAAAATAAGTGAAATGGATGTTTTGGGTCTTTCCTGTGCTTGACATTGTCATAGTGTACATTTTTAATCCCTAAGTTGTGTGTAATGTAAGTGAATCGTGTTTTACATCATCGAGCCACTCATGAGCTATTAAAAATTAAGTCACGATGCTCGTGATTCGAGGCTTAATCAAGATAACCTAAAACGATCACGCTGAGCTTAGATGAGGTTACACATAAGTTGAGCGCATTTAACAATGAATCGAGGATGAGCCACATATTGAGTGTAACTAGTCTCAGAATTCTATACAAGTTAATCATCTGTATAAAAATATAGTAATTTTTATGTATTTAACGACACAACAAATGTTATTATATATGTGTTTATATTATAATATTATATATATATATATATATATATATATATATATATATATATTGTGTGTATATAGGGTGAAGTTTATTTCAAACACTAAGTTATTACAATGACTGCTAGAAAAATATTAATCGTTGAAATTTTTTTATTGATTGAACCTTTTTATAACCTTTTAGTTTCTATATACATATTTGTATGATATCTATATAAAAACCATAAATATTTTTTTTTTATTTTTAACGTTACTTAAATATATGTAGGTTTTGTGTATGTAATATTACCTACACACCAATTTCACATACGTAAGTTCAATAAATACTTTAATTTCTTCATACTTTTTTTTAATTTAAAAATTGTTTAATAATAATTAATTATAGATTGTTTTCTTACATTTCAACAAAGTTTTAAATTATAATGAAAGATTTAATTTGTTCTCGTAAAAACTATATTCTACATGACTACATGAAACCCTTTTCTGTATTTATAAATGCTAAAAGTAATTAAATAATATACATACATTGTTATATATTTAAGTATAACTAAAAAATAAATATAATCACTATTTATGGATTTGCTTTTTAGAAATAGGATAATGTGTAAAAAATTTATAATCTAATAAGTAATAAACGAGTTGTACCTGATTTTGAAAATTGTATTGGTGTGTTAAGCTTAGACTTTAGACATAGACTTCATAACAACCAAACATGAGTTTAAAAACTTTTACACTACAAAAGTTTGAGCTCAGAGTTTAAATTAGCTTAAGCCTAACTTTATTTGTTTACACTCTTAATACGATTGAATTTTTTTAATATTTGTTTTAACTACTTTGTTGGTCACATTGAAAGCTTATAACGGAATCTAATTAATTTGTTTGGTTTGGTTGATTTGGCCAAAATTAACACACCTATATATTAAAAATAAATAATTGAGGTTGAAGACTAGTTGCAAATCGGACTTCAAAAATATCATTATTCTCTTATATTTTTATAGATCTTTTAGTGTCCGATATACAACAAACTAGCCTTCAATCCCAACTATTTTTTTCCTGTATATGGGTGCGTGTTAAATTTGGTCAAATAAACCAAGAAAATTAATTGGAGTTTATATTTAAATGTAAATATATAATTATATTAAAATGTTATTTCGATATCAATTTTCTGTTTTATTTGCTTGTTTGTGTTACTATAATTGGTATAGGGGTCAAATTTTGTCCCATGCTATTCCATTTGTATACGTTATTGTAATTTGATTTAAGCTGTTTGGCACCACATGTCATGTGCATCATAATTGACATGTTCTTTTTTATATATATTTTTTGTTATGTTAAATTGATTGTGACTTGTATTATAATTAGATTATAAGTTGTAAAAAAAATTGAACAAATCATTTTGATTATGCGAATAAAATGATAAAATCATGAAGCAATTAGTTAAGTTATAAGATAGGTTAAGATTACACCTCTTTACATGGACCATTCACATGTACGTCATCCAAAATGTTCTCACCTAACTACGTTTCAACGAGCAGTCGAGTTAAACCTAAGAGCTTTAAGTTATACGAGTCGGCTTGAATTGAGAACCCATAATGAGTTAAGTTTGTGCTTAAACTCGGCTAGAATAAAGCTAGAGTTAGCTCACATATTTTTGTAATTTTGATGATTGTGCATTTAAACACATATGGATAAATATTTAAAAAAAAAAAAATTGCACATGCCTAGGTATAACAAGAAAAGGTTGATGATTTTTCTTTCAATTTAGACTTTTTAAATGGCTTATAGAAATTGATTGAGTGAGGGTAAGATGAACAAGTTCACCTCAACTTGAAATTTTTACGAGTCAACTCTACTTGGCTTGAACTTATACGACTCAACTTCAAACAAGCTGTTTTTAAAAGAGTTTCAAGCGAACTTCAAGTCACGATTCACGAGCTATTTAAGCAATCATGTCGGCTCAACACCTCAACCCAAGCGAACAATTATTGACATGAGTCAGTAAGAAATACCCAAAATTTGAAAGATAGTAACAGGGTTAAATATATAAGACCATAACCGCTTATTTTCTTTCTAAACTCCCCGATCATTTTCCAAATCAAAACTCTGACGAATTGAATTAAATTCCATTGATTCGTTCAATTTTGTTTCTTATTTCTTGAACCGGTTCTAACTGATACCTTGCCCAGCCCGGGCCGACCCACATTTGTTAGCAAGTATAATGAATAATTGAATACATATAGTTCCACGTTTGCAACAGGCTAATGCATGGTCATCACGTGGTTAACCATTTTGGGTTTATATTCACCTGTCAAATACCAATGATACTTCTTCAGAACAAAATAGAAAAGTCTTGAGTTCGAATCTTATTTAGAAAAAAAATACACTAGTTTGAGCAAAAGGTTTTTCTCGGTGTGGGTTTTCTCCTAAATAAATTGTCATATTGGGGGTGCAAACCCGACTAGAAAACAAATAGATTTGTTTTATTAAAATAATATTAATACTCATAAACAGAATCGTACATTTAATTAGCAGTCAAATGTGTAAAGTTTTGAAATTTAAAAGAAAAGTTTAATATTAAGTAAACCCACAACCCAGTCGCCCGTTGCAAGTTTTGGTTTTTTACACTCACTATTCAATTGGTTTCATTTTTTTTCATTCATAACAATTAATTTCACATATAATTTGATTTGATATTTCTCAAGTAACTTATGATATTTAACTTTTTAAGAAAGTCTAAAAACACCATTTATTTACTTTTTTGTTTTCGTGAACATCATATAGTTGTCAATAGCGAATAGCGACAAGCCACCTATATGCTACGTAACGAATAGCGGTAAATAGCGACCGCTATTTCATGTTTAGCAATTAAGTAGAATAATACGTAAGATTGTTTTACATTCAATAGATAAACATGTTTAATAATATAGTAGGAAATCTAAGCAAAGACCCCCAAAATAACTAAAATACTTTATTACTAATCATCTAAATCTCATATTTACCAAATAAAAAATAATAAAAATATAAAAATTCTGCTATGTAGTCGCTATTTACAAATAGCGACCGATTGGCGCCACGCTACATAGCACGCTATAGCGGTCGCTATAGCCGCTATTGACAACAGAGGAACATCCCGATATAAATTTTAGAGTTAATTACGTAAATAGTCCATGGCTTGTAGAAAATAACAAATTTTGATACTAAAAGTTTCAAATAACATATTTAGGTTTTTTATTTCACTTTCATAACAAGACTAAGCTCTGATTAAGCTAAACAAGCCGAGCTTAAGATCCGACGGGAATTTCACAAAACAAGAATACAAAGTGGTGGCAGAGTGGGCGGGTTAAGCAAAAATCAACTTTTAGTAAAATTTTGATACTAAAAGTTTCAAATAACATATTTGTTTGTAGAAAATGAATAGTACCATAAGTGCATGATGAACGTATATGAATAAATTCGACTTCTATTGACATATTATAACGGGAATTTCACAAAACAAGAATACAAAGTGGTGGGCTAAGTAAAACATTAGAAATAAATAAACTACACATACCTGTTCTGTTATAACCGTAAAATGGTTCGAAGGGTGTCACAAAGGTTCTGAATGGTTTGTTGTTCCTGAGTTGCTTGTAGCTCCTGCAGTGGCATCTCTTCATAGCACCTGCCATGTCAGCACAGGACCAGGACATCATGTATCAGAATAAACATACACACTATGCAACCAAGAGGCGGCAGAGTGGGCGGGTTAAGCAAAAATCAACTTTTTGGTGCAGGTCAAGTTGACCCAAACACCATTTGTCCAAAAGATTATGTTTCATATACATAACATAAATACAAAAGTTATATCATTTTACTCGTGTTTCTGAATATTGATCGAAACATTGGAAATGCTTACATTTTATGATATGATAAAGCTTGTGCAAGATTCATCAATGTTGGACTTGAGGTGAGTCTTTGATATACACTAGGAGGAAGAGGCAGCTGCAGCACAAGAAGGAACTGATAAGTTAAATGCATAATATTATATATCGCAGATGGTAATTAAATTTTCTATTCATTTACTAACGGGTAAAATAAGGTTGGGTAAACAAAATCAAGTCAAATGGACCCAAAGTATACATAATTTTATACTCACAATAATCGATTAGCAATGAAATAATATATTTTTGTAGAAATATTTAGGAATAACTTCATAGATCCCCCTTGCAACTTGCACTATATCAAATCCCCTTAAAATTATTTTTATGATAATTTTGAAGAGGGATATTTGATATTATGCAAAAAAAGGAGGTTTAACACACTATTTGTTTGTAAATAAAAATAAAACACTTAAACAAAGTGTGTTTCAGGGTGAACCCCGTCCAACACAATTCAACTGTACAAAAAGCTACCCATTACCTCATTTTGTCTTCGGCCCTTCTTAGATTGTGCGTCGCTAGTGAAAAGCTCTTGCAATGCTTCTACAGCTACATTTCCAACATTATCCACGTGTTGACTACCAAGCACATTCTCAGATAACAATGCAATAGGTGATATATCAGTTGCCCTCAAAAATGGAATTGGCACTGTGTTGCCAGCTGCATATATGGACCATAGCTACAAAGGCACAGTGAACAAAAATTAGAGCAACAAACAAACAAACGTACCTAATATATCCCACTCAAAAAGTAGGGTATGGGGGATGAGATAAGGCAAACCTTACCTCTATCCCCAGGTTGTAGAGAGGTTGCTCCTTATGAGACCCACAACTCAAAAAAACCCTTTTTTTCATAAAAATACAAGTAGCATAAAGTATTTACAAGAACAACAAAAGTTGTTAGTTGACTAAACACAAAAACTCCAAAATGATGCATGTAAATAAGTAAAAGAATACATTTTCATTTACATCAATAGCTGCCAATATTGGACGAGTTGGCCAAGTTGAGTAGCAACTCAAAAGAGTGTCGGTTTGAAATAGTTACTTTTTCTAGTGTGGATTTGGTAGGGTTGACCAGCAAACACTGAATCATTTCTTCAACTTTTTATAAACCAAATATAAGTGTCAAATTGTTGAGTACTATTATAAAAACTATACTTATTTACAGAATAGTCCAACTTTTAATGAAGCGATATTAAAAGGTGGTTGCATGCAATTAAAAACATGTTTTTGGTGAGTTTCTACCAGCTTGATCCATTTGTTCATGTGTCTTGAGACAAAAAGAAAATTTTAAATGTTACCTTGTCTAATGCTTTGCGGTTAACACCTTCATTCTTACTTGTGCCACTGATGACACTATTGCCGCCACTAGCTTGTGCCGTGTGTTCAGTAGTTGGTGATTCGACATTGCGCAATGTATCTGCGGATGCAGCAACTTTCTTGGTCAACCTGAGAAGATTAATGACTGATTATATGCATGCTTAAATTATAAATTGAGATTTAATATTTGGATCATACAGAATACTGAAATTAATGCTTCAACCATAGAACAAAGATAATATAAGCCAGTACAGAAGGTATTATGAGATCCAATTGCTAATTTTCCCTTTGTTACAACAGATAATGTGATTACATAAATAATCATATATTTTTAATAATCTGATTATCAGGTAACTATGAATCTGTTTAAGGTTGCTCAAAACATACATTAAAAATTGATCCAACAAATGATTTAATAATTTACTATCCTGTCCTCAATGTTCCATCAGTCCATATCTTTTATATAGCGGAAAACTTCTACTTTGAGTTTATAAAAGATTTCTTGCATACTATTAAGAAAGATTTATATTACAAAATTCATAAGCATATATTCTGTTACACGTGACATGTTTTTCTACAATGCAAGAAGTCAAGAACTATCTCATGAAATAGAACCTTCACAGCAAAGAAATACCATGGACTAACTGAATCTTCTCCACGGTCAACTGTTGACAAACTTTGGCCACGTGCTGATGAGAATGTGGGATCTTTTGCGGTTGGAACCGGTGTTTTAGCAGCTGTCTTATGTATATCCACTCCACCATGAATTATGACACTTCCAAAATCACCTGGTAAGAACACTTTCAGAAATCAGTTTCTTTAGTCTATACTAAATTACAGAATTTATATTTAATATTTAACTAATGAACACCCACATGTGATATGTTTTTAAGAACATATGAGAAGAGGCCAACATGCTTGTGAAAGGATTTCATGCCCAAATATTATTTATAATATGGTTATTTAATTCACATATAATTAAAACAAAGAAGCTAATCATACATAGATAATTAGTTATGTTGGCTAACAACATTATTGATAACCTCTTCGCTAGTATCAGACTATTCATATTGTATTGGACAAGACATTATCAATTTGCCAACATGAAATTTGGGATTTTGATAATTTATTCATGGTTGAAGTTCTTACTAAACAAGTTTTTGTTTGCAGGTCTGAAACTGTTACACTTTACAACAAAATAACTTTATCTATAAAGAACACTAATTTACAATTAAATCAGTTGTTCATAGTTGATATTCTCGCCATCATATTATTTAGAGGATAAACATAAATACAACAATGTAACTGAGAATGCGAAATGCAATTCTGGAATCACATTCACCAATGTGATTGGTTGGATTTGTGCATTGATGGTGTTTTGGGTATATATGGTATTTTCAAGTTTAGCAGGGGTATATATGAAACTCTATGCAACATGAATACCTTCTCCAGCCTCTTCCAGACCACCAGCTTTTACTGTACCACCCACAACAGGCACTCCATTAGGCACTTGAGGAGGCTTGGATGGAACAGTATCTCCAAAGTCTTCATTCATTTTTGCTCCAAGTGTCTACAGTATATAACCCAAAGTACAAGTGAGATACACACACAAACACACACAAATTACAAATAAGTTTATAATTGCATACCCCGTATCCTGGTATTGTCTCTGAAGGAGCATTTTCTGCTTCCAGTGCCATAGCTGCTCTATTTTGCTTTGCCTTCTCAAGCTTAGGCACCATTGCAGAAGCTCCAATTTTGCATTTTTCTATGAATTTATGCTGTTTCAAGTGAAAGTAGCATAAACAAGAATGTCACAGTAGAAATTGTTGACTTGATCTGTACAGATATAGAATCCACCCAAACATTGTATACCCGAATACACATGCAGATTCCAAAGTTTTATTGGGAAAAAAATGAAAAGCTAAATAGAGATTTGAAGAAATGTGGTTGTTCTGGTTGGACCATGTCTAGTTCAAAGCAGTTGGTCCAAAAGATGCAACTAAACCAAAAAAGATCATACTTCTGTAAATTCCAATAGATGACAAAAAAAACTCAAAAGAAATCATATTAGATGCAGTAGAGAGTGAAAAAAATAATAATTACATAACTAGTATTTACCATTCAAGAACATTTATATATCACTATAAATAATTAGAAGCATGTCAGGCCATGTAAAAATAGACAAAAGCACAAATCATATCCGAAGGGTTAAAGTGTCACTTTATAAACACTGAAATAAAAAAGATATCATGTGACCTATTTTTATACAGCCAATAGCCCAAAAAGTGAGATAAAGGCATGATTCAGTAGATCATGTAACAACTAAAAATGTGGGGTAAAACATTGTTACAATAATCTGAAACTTATAGCTACTCTTAGCATACCTTTAGCAGCTCAGATGCAGTGGGGCGTATACGAGGGTCTTTGGTAAGGCATTTTGCAATGAAATCATGGAACACAAGAGACCTGGAACATGAGGTTATGTGAGCTAAAAATTCAAAGATGCAATGTAGAAATATTATACCATATATCAAATAAAACAAAGTAAATAAATTGTATTCATCAAGAGAAAGGAACAAACCATTTCTCTTTATCTTCAAGCATTGGCGCTGGTTCGATGGAGATCATAAATAACACCTGTTACAGGTATTAAGCATGTTAGTCTTCTGAAACCGAGAAAAGCGAGTACTTCAAAGTTCAAACACCAGAAATGCAAATGCAAAAATAAAACAGAATAAACAGAGAAGAAATCGAAAGACACATGGGCACATGACATAGAGGTACAAACAGAGAAGAAAACTTGATTCAGATAATAGATAGAACATTAAACTTTTCATTTATACTCTTCATGCCTTTGAGTATCACACCCAAATCTTACATATTTGAACCACCAAAAATTAATTTAAGAACAATTCTTTATATAAAGCATTATAAAGATAGTAATTTGCTCATATAACGCTGAATATAACTTCTTGTCGTTTCCTTTGGTATCACCTTTTTGATATACTGCTAGTATAGAAAACTTGAATGCATACATACATACACACACATATATTCAAGTTTTCTATATGTATACAATATGTGTGTGTATTCAAATAATAGGACCGAGCGGCGAGCACATCTTGCAAAATTGCAGTGCATCATTGGTGCATCATGTAAACGCATCGCAAAAACTGTGGCGTTGAGCTTTAAACACCGCATCAGCGCATTGTGCGCACATTTAGAACCTTATCTGGTATAATAATGACTAACTATACAAATTGGAGTAAATCCACGGACTGACAAACTTACCACCATTAGCTTATTGAAACATGGAAAGAAAGTGAACGCGAGTATCTTAACAGTCAAACTTCCATGTTCCATAAAGAGAAATAGTCATAAGAATGATTTTGACTTTTAACAGTGCCACAAGAACATATATACACACTTACCCTCATTGGATGCACATTTGATCTTGGAGGAAGGCCCTGAAAGAATAATTTCATGAGACTTGAATAAAAAAGCCCCTTCCATTGCTTAGAATTAATTTTGATTTTCCGGAAAGTATCAATGAATATACCTCAGCCATTTCAATTGCAGAGACACCAAGGGCCCACACGTCTACCTGGAGAAAGAAAACATTTGTACACAAAAGTACATTTAAATAATAACAAACTTCACAGCGACAAAAGAAAAATATAAACCCATCCAGCTTATCAATCTTAAGTGAGCAGTGGCGGAGCTTCAACTCTTTCGTAAGGGGGCGGGGGCGAAATTAATTTTTTTAGGGGGGCGGACTCAATATTTATATAAAAATTTACACTACCGGGTCAAAAAATTACACTATCGGGCTAAAATTTAACACTACGGACGAAAAAATGGGGGGGGCGCCCCCCCGGCCCCTATAATGCTCCGCCATTGCAAGTGAGAAGACCAACTCGAGTAAATGCCATTACTATGTTTCTAAAAGATATGAAGTTACACTCGCCCCAAAATTAGTATCTGCAACTTTGCAGCAAAATGTACTAGCAGCTTCAAAACTATAGCAATTATTTTTTATAGTTGGACAAGACTGTAAAATTGACATTAAAACGTACAGGTAGTTGCTCAGAATAATGCATATGACAGAGAAGGTAACATCGCGGCTTTTCACTGTTATGTATTAACCAATATGGGGTCATAATGTTCATCATGAAATTCTCTCAAGATACTGAAAATATTGCTCTCTATCTCATGAAATTCTCTCAAGATACTGAAAATATTGCTCTCTATCTTGTATTTACCCAACATGTCATGTTAGCCACAAAATGTTCATTTTACCTTCCCATCGTATCGGCTCTCCTGAATAACCTCTGGAGCCATCCAGTGGGGAGTACCAATAAACTGAAAATGAAATATGAATAAATTAATTGCAGAAACACAAACACAATACAATCGCTAAAAAAAAGTTTAATTGATTTATATGCAGTAGATGAGGTTATGGACTGAAGAAAATCATCGATTATTTGGGAAGAAATTAGCAGCCCAAGATAAACCATCAGAGTCAATATTAGTATATTACTCAAGGGCTATACCGTATTACGCTTGGACATCGTCCTTGTTAGCTGTGCAGCAACGCCAAAATCACCTGTTTATGTTGTAAACAGAATTTGCCATGTATTAACTATCAGTTCACAAAAAAACTTCAGTTACAAATGTTGAAATGGTCAAAACAAGACAACAAACAGGCTTCCAGGTCTATGTATCTTACCACAACCCGCAGGAAAAAAGGAACAGGAAGCATGTAAACTGAGTAATTTACAGAACATAGTTTAGTTACAACTCACCCAACTTGACCTCTCCTTGTTCAGTCAACAAGATATTACCACCCTTAATATCACGATGCACCTTGAAAATTGAGTGCAAATAGGATAAACCCTACACCAAACCCAGCTATGGTCAGAGGTAAGCATTCCAAACTTATAAACCAAATGATTGGAGTTGATATAGGCATCTAAATTACGGCCAGTAAGAGATTTTGTTATAGCTTATAATATATCTTTTTTCATTTCCGCCTATGCTCACAAAATTTAAGGCATACGAAATGACTAGCATAGTAGCATTGATATATGGCTATAAGATATCCTCATGGTGTTACATGAGGAGTGCTGGACTAGTTGCGGAAAATTCGACACATTAACATATGAGTTGGTCAACTTGGGTTTTTTATCTCAATTCTTAAATGGTAAAATCAAAAAGTTTAGCTAAAAGGAGAATGAGTCAAACACTTAAACTGGTTATACATGCCCCAAATCTATTTATATTGCATAAAACCTCCTAGATTGTTTTATTTGAATATCACGATTGTTAATTTAATAAAATATTGTTTTTCTCATCATAATTAAAACACTCATTTCTTTATAAAAAACATCATTGAAAGGACAAAAGGACAAGTCAACCCAACCCCCCAGCCTGTATTGACATGTACTAGAAACAGCCCATTCCAACCAAAACCTGTTTAGACCAGTTATCCAACCATCCCAAGTTCCAGACATGTCCATCTTGCCACCAACTAATGATCATAAATTAGTCAGATATTAGCATACCTTTAATGCTTCCTTACATATATATGCTATTTGGTACTCCTCTAAAGGCTCATCAGTAACATTCATCAAATCAGCAACACTTCCTCCACCACAATACTCCATTACAATCTGCCAATAAATTGACATCCGACAAGAAGTTCAATGTCACATGAATGTAATAAATATGGAAAGGCACGATATAAACTACATTTATACAGCATTACAAGAATATATATAAATGACTGATGAATAGATTATGAAATCAATACAATCATTGTTGTAAAAATAGAAGTAAATTTCGGTGTTTTCATACCCATAGGTACTCCTCGCCCTGGTAGCTTCCTAGGTAACGAACAACATTAGGATGACTACATTGCTGCAACATCTCTATTTCACCACGAATTTCTTCATACCCTTCTTCCTAACGTATAAATAAAATAGCATAAGAAATTTTAGAAGTCAATCACCAAGTCAAACTCAAGACGCACAACTGCAGTCAAACTCAAGACGCACAACCGTAGCATACCCCTTCAGATAATGATATCACTTTGATTGCAACCATTTCCGAAGTTTGTAAATCACGAGCTTTGTAAACAGACCCATAAGAACCTTTTCCTGCCATTACCAAAGAAACTGACTTTCAGTAAGTTTCTTCTACACTTATAGAAAAGATACAAGACCCCCAAAAAGACTAATCTCTAGACCTTCTTATATCAAAAGAACCATTGAGTAGAACAGATTGATGATCATTGCAAGGGTAAAAGTAGAACAAATAGTAGGTTCATCATGGTTTTATTTAGCTCTAATCTAGTTACTTCAAGAGTACTATTTTAACAACAGCCTATTTGTTGTTAGGATGACTAGTGATTGTCATAGTTACTATGAGGTTGCTTCATGGATGATTTCCCAATAACTCCAAAGATGATGAATGAATAATGATAGTGTTTACCTTTATCAATGATTCTTAGCATCATTAACATCTATCTCTGTTCTCAGTCTTTGTTAGGTAAAAGGAGTTAATACAATGCGATATGCGGGTTTAGATGTCGAGAACAGATAGAGGCTTCGAATCTTGTCTTGCTCAAGCTTTGCCATCTAAGGTGATTGGCAGACCCATCCACATGTAAGATCCTAGTCTTAATTGTATACTTAATAGTGTTAATTAGAAGCTTGCCCAGCCTTAAACAATAAGTGAATAACATTTCCATGGCAAAGAAACAAAAATGTTAACAACATGACTCTGAAGTCTGAACCATATTACCAGAGCACAAATGAAGCAAAGAAGTCGGAGTTAGTTGAGCAATGACTTAAAAGTAAACAACTTAGGCCTACAACTACAGGCTGAAAACTTCCAATAAACAATGTTTGAATGTCTATTTACCCCAAAAAAGCAAAACAAAGTTTGAATGCAGAATGCAGGCAGATATCCATAGATCCTCATGGTTTCTTGTGTGAGACTAGGCTGTGTGTGAGACCAGGGTTGCTCAAACTAAACCGTTATGCTATTTGTCCTATTAGTAAAACTATAGAATTATACCATCTTATTCCCTAAACTTAGTTCAGCAAGCTGCTGTATATAACCAGAATTCCACAGCTATATTGTGATGAGGTTTCAAGCATTGTTATAAAAACTTCATGTTCCTCTTTCATGATTGAGAATATTGGATCTCAGCAATTGAAATATGAGTATCATGACTAACATAGCAACATAACTGCAAACCAAATCTCACAAAAAAGATACATATGCGTTTCAGTGATTGCATTATACCAAGTTCATGAAGCAATTCATACTTAGTAGACGGATCTTCTCTCGTAACACTATCCGCAATCGACCCCGACGACATCTTACTCGTCTGCTGCCGCGAATGCCCCCCTTCATCCTGCGAATTCGACCTCTGCGTTCCACTCCCCTTCCTCTGTCTCCCAAATCCCTCACCCACCGCCTGCATACTAGCCACCGCCCTACTCATCGTCGACATTCCACCACCACGGCCGCCGCCGCCGCTACTCCGCCGCACGACCGTCCCCGACACCGACTCACTCTCTCCCCCCTCCGATCTCACCACAAACGTCCCAAATCCACCTCCGTCATCATCCTCCTCATCATCATCATCATACTCCTCTCTCCTGTACGAATTTTGCACGCGTCTACCACCGGTTTTCACAATCATTGTCCCGGAGATGCTTTCGCCGTCGTCGTCGGAATCCACCGCAGCTCCGAAGTCCTTCGGCAACCGCTTGAGGAGCGGAGGTAGTGATTCGTCGTCGTTTGGATCGTCGTCCTCTTTGCATAGCATTGTGCGTATATATCGCCTGCATCTGAGTTTTTAGGGTTGTTTTGAGTTTGAGTGCCGTCTTCTTCTTCTTCTTCGTCGCTGTGAACCACGAAGGTTGAGTAGAGGTCGGATTTTGTTGGCTTTTTGGTCGTCCGGCGAGTCGCCGACGAGAAATCCATATCTCCGATCGCCGGTGAGAGTGTGTGTGTGTTCGAAGTGTGTGTGTTTAACCAGTAATGGTCAATGAACAACGCAAAGTGACGTTATTTTTAGTTGTATTATTGGTCCTTCGAATTTTATGTGTTGAAATGTACAGTATTCAAAAGTAAACTTATGTTTAATAATTTTATGTGTTTAATGATTCATTAAAAGTTATGAAGTATTAAAAGTTGATATATCTTTTAATTATTCACATACATAACATGTCTGATTAATTCATATAAATATATTTACAATGAAATTCTTAAAAATATGTGAATATGTTTGGTATGTTATATGAAATGGTTTTGAGTGATTGTGAATGAATGAGAGAAAAATATTATTGTTGATTGATATATTTGAAAAATAACTGTTTAATTCCTGTAATTTTTTTAATATATTTTAAAGTGATTGTGAGTGAACGAGAGAGAAAAAAATAATGATAAGTGTATCAAAAATATTATTTAATCGAAAATGAGGTAGAAAATATATTTATTTTTAATGTAATACCTATATTAATAAATAAAAATAAATCCGAACATTTGTCATCATTCTAAGTCATCTAATAATTGGTTTTTCCGTTTATCTCTCTTATTAATTATGAATGCTATAATAGTTCTTTTTTAATTAATAACTATCCATAATTATAATTTCAAATATGTTAACTTTAAATTTTCAAATGTACAATACATGAGTTTATTCAATCCGTATAATACACAATATTTAAAACATAACTTTTTATATTATAAATATGTAACAGTAAATTTATTAGCTCGTGTATAATATGAGATTGTAACCTACTTAACGGATAAAAATAAAGAATCCAATGTAAATGTTCTAAGAGGTTTTAATCATTTAACATTAGACCTTTTAACCATTCAGTATTAGTATAATGTTTAATCATTCAAATGTAAATGTCTGAACATTTAGACATGTGCTCGCGAAACAAATAGTCTGGCTATTAAGTGTTGAACTATTCAGATATATGAACTATTAAAAGACTGATTCAGATGCTGACAAACAGCCCTTAAATCTTTTAATTTAAATTGTTATTCCTCGACACGTGGTGTTGTAATGGCGTTGAATTTGTCAAACTTTTGAGTTATTTGAATCGGATTCAATAGTGTATACTCTAGTGATGGTCATAAACATACTTGAGCAAATGGATAGTTGTTTTTAGTTTAAACACGCTTGAAGAAACGGCTAGGTTTTTGTATTTAAGGTTTTACGCCTAATGGTCACCAACATATGTGAAGAAAGTAATGAAAGATAAAGAGTTGTCTAAATTATTATTATTAAAGAATTTAGCTATTTTTAAAAGAGGGGTAGTAATTATTTTTTTTATAGTAGTTTTTGTCACTAGAGTAAAAAGAACCCATTATGATTTATCACCAAATTTGATTCAAATTAAAAGTGTTTCTGTTTTAAATGTATGAAAACAAATCTAAAGTAATAAGATAAATAAAAGATATGTTTTATCAAATTATAATATAGTTACGTTAATCAGGCCAATTTACATATTTTATCATTCAAATTAAAAGTGTTTCGGTTTTAAATGTATGAAAACAAATCTAAAGTAATAAGATAAAATTATCATTCTTGTGGTTTGCAACTCTTCTCGGTTAACTCCAACCCACTAATACCATTAATTAATTTTATTAAAAACAAGATCATTTTAGTCATTTTACTTATAAGGTTAATTAGATAACTTATTAACATATTTTATAAGCTAAAAGACTATTTATGCAAACTATTCAAACTAAATAAAAATAAAATATATCATCTCTTTCACTTCCAAATCCAAAACACGACACCAATACCAATACCTATCGCTATCGCTATCGCTATCGCTATCGGACTCCATCAAGATAAAGAGTCGACCGCCACCATCGCACCACCTGCTGCACCTCCACCCACATTTTCGTCCACCACCAACACAACAACCACCGTCGACCTCCACCTCCACCAACAGAGCCACCATCGTCGACCTCCACCTCTACCAACACAACCACCACTATCAAGATCCCCTTCCACTAACACATCCACCATCGCTGACCTCCACCTCAACCAACACAGCCACCACTATCAACCTCCACGTCCACTAACACAGCCACCACTATCAACCTCCGCCTCCACCAACACATCCACCACCACCAACCTCCATATCCACTATCAATCGTCGCACATTAGAGAAAGTTTTGGGGGTTCTTGGTCACCCAAAACCCTAGATCCCCATTATGATAAAGGTTGATTTTTTGATTTTGGTTTTAAGGTTCGGTTTCAGTGGCAAGGGGGTGAGAAAGTCCAATGGGTGGGTCGACGGCGCTTGTGTTGTGGCGATTGTGGTGGTGTTGCCCTGAGGAAGGTTGTGGTAAAAGGTGATGGTTTTGGCCGTAATGAAGGGTTGGTGGGGGTGGTTGGGTGGATAAGGTAGTTGGCCGCAAATAAAGGGTTACTAATTTTTGGGTGTAATAGAGGGATGAGATTGGGCTGATATGGATTCTGATGGGTGTGGTGGTGGTGCCATGGCGGTAGTGGTTGTTGGAGTGGTGGTGGTGGTGGTGATGGTGATGGTGGTGGTGATGGTGGCTGGTGACGATGATGGTGGCGACTGGTGCTTAAAGATGAAGACGAGTGATGGATAATGTGCTAGAAGATGAAGATGAGTGGATGATGTTTATGATGACGGTGATAGATGATGAAGGTGGTGGTTGGAAGTGTAGGTGGTGGCAGCGACAGGGGGAGGGGGATGGGAGGTGAGGGGTGAAGAAGACGAGCTACTAATTTACACAAGTAGTTCATTTATTTATTTCTAAATTACATTATTAGTCTTTATAAATGAAAAAACTAAAATTTCCTTCCATTCTAATAGAATTATCTAATGGTGTTAATGGGTTGGAGCTAAATAAGACAAAATTCATATATCAAGAAGTAAAATCATAATTTTTGAAATGTTTGAAGGAAAACCGTTATTTCAACTAAACAACATGGAGCAAAAGTGAAGTTTACTTTAATTTTAACTTTGAAATGCAAGTGTGTTAATTATCTTGTAATTGTAATAAGCGTCATGAAATGTTTACGTAGATGAATGAGATATGATCAAGAAAAGATAAGGTCGTGAAACGTGAGATATTAAAGTCATGGTGTCGATGTTTGTAATAACCCGCCATGGTCAATAAACAACATTAAGAAACATTATAACTTTTATCAGCCATAGTCAATAGAATGTTGTCTCTTTCTTCATTTCATGGTAACACTGTATATTTGCAAGTCGATGGCAATGGACACAATAGCTTAGGTGCCTAATTAAATGAAGTATATATAATTGTTTGTATGGTACTATAGTCATGATTTATGACCTGTATGCAAAATAATGCAAGTAATAAGGACTTTTTCACCATCACACAAAATATAAGGTTTTTTATTCAAAAATTTTGAAGGATAACAAATTTCTCATGAAAACTTAATGTGGTAACATCTACATCAGTACATCATTTTATTTCCAAACTCTATCACATCATCATGATAATATCTTATAGTAATTGAAAAAACTTGTTACATGAAAACTACAAGACCCTACCAATACCATGTTAACAAATGTGATTGCAAAAAAACAAACTACCTTTGAATGGAAGGGGCAGGTATAATGCCCCATCTCTGCCTCACTACCTCCAAATCTTCATGAAAATGTTTCTCATAATAAACACACATCAGATCAGTTGCCTTCATACCTGCCTGAACTGCCCAAGGGAAGTAATGCTTATAGAACAACGATCTTTGTTTGTCATTAAACCGCACAGTTCCTCCTATGACAGACAAGAAGCACATTGGAAGCAGCATTTGCTCAAACTCTATGACTTTGAGTGCCGACTCACCAATCAAGTTAGTTGGAAGACCAAAAAGGGTGTGCCAGAAGTCATGAACTTCGCGTGCTCGCATTGCCACATATGCAAGTTCTTCTGTTTCCATGAATCTTACGGGTGGTCTGTCGTCGGGGGAGAAGTTTCTTGATCCCATGAACTTTGCATATGCAGCACCAAATGTGTTTTCAGGTAGGTCCCATGCATGGCCCACGTTACTAGAAATGACACGCGGACGGTCCAACAGGATTTCCTGAAATATAAAAAATTATTAGGATGATATCAGTCATGAGTCAAACAAAAACAGGTAAAAATTTCTTCTGAATAAAAATGTGTTTGATTGACCATACAACACATACTTTCGCATGTTTTTTTCATAAAATTTAATAAGCTAAATAAAAGTACAAAAACTATTTAGTATTTGATGATCCAACTTTAGTAAATAATTAATAAACCAATTAGGACGTTTTCAGACAAACAAGTTGAAATCATCACCTCTACTCCAGGGCAATGTCCTAATAATGATTTATAATCACTTATTAATAATCAACTCTATTGCATACCACTTAGCCTCAACTCCTTCAACAAAACCTCATTCATATACATCTCACCGGTTATGGTATGTTTATAGGCCACATGTGTTACTTAATTCACATGCTGAAACAAGGAAATATTAATACATAGTAGCTGTGAGAATTTAAACACTTATTGTGCTACATCTGAATCAGTTCAAATAAAGAATAAACTCACTAAAAAGGGGGGAAGGTCAAATGAGTTGAAAGAAATAAAATATTTTTTTAATGCAAACAACCTGCTAAATCATTTATTCAAAGACTTAGATAATTATTGTAACAGTACTGTTTTTGTAATTTTATTTAGCATTGACTATAAAGTATTTATATCTTTTTTAGAATGAAAATTTTTTTGGGGGTTAACCAAGGTGAACTGTAAATAATATGTTCCAAGCAGGATTTCACAACTCGACTGACCCATATTAGCACCTCAAATAAATAGCAGAAATAGTGACTAACTACGTGAAAAGTAGGCAGAAGTCATACTCTGCCTTCAGGATTCCTTTTCATTCTTTCAAGTACCCTCTCCAAAGCAGGTTTCCCAGTGGTTTCCCCCAAAGCAGCTATCAAATCGGCTCTTCTTGGGTCCACCAACGCACCAACTGCAGACCCAAGGGCAACTGCCGCCTGCTGCCAACCCCTAAGTCGGACTCGGGCACCTTCTACCATGGTGATGTAATCTGAAAATTCAAATTTGACCGCTTCATATACATAATATAACTAAAGCTTTCAAATTACTCACCACCATGAATTCATGTTAGTGTATGTTAAGTTAGGGCAATTTTAAAATGGTACGATCTTACACTCTCCTAACATGAAAACAAAGATAGTAGTCACCCAATTCTCTCAAATTCAAATAAGGAACCAAACGGTACAATACACAACTTCAATCTGATAAGGTTGTCCATCATCAAATAGCTACCTTGTAGTCATTAGAAGTTTGTACTATATAATCACTCATCAGCACTCAAATGTGACTATCAGCAATATACAGTTTGGACGTGTGAATCCCGACTGTAAAGCAGTGTCATCATCAGTCATCACCAATTTTTTTTACAATCATCATATATGAGCTACTAATAGACAGAATTACTTCACTTCATCTTCAATCTTATATGATAAACAGTTCTATGAACAATTGAAAACTTTGTTAAATGGATTGAGAAACCAAAATTGTGCCACAGGTTGGTTAATATGAAATGCATCCGCATTGAGAACTATAAGAAGGTGTGTATTCGAAAATTGTCTATAAATAGAGATCAAGGATTTGATCCTTCTTACTTTCATGAGTATGACTCGCAAGAGAAGTAACTACAAACTGAAACAGCAGGACTCCACTAAGGTAAAGGCATATGCTAGCATCTTAATAGTTCACAGCCAAAATCGTCGTTCTTAAAAGCTTCTTTAGCAATTTAGGTCCCATTTGGTTTGCAGTTAGAAATCATTACACGCATGGGTTTGATAGCAGGCTGAAATTTGAATGTGATTACTTGCTGTTGTTTGGATATCATTGCCAAAACTGATGTTTGGCTTGTTAAATTCAGATAAAAGAATGCATTTAAATCTCATCTTTACAGTTGCTACTATCTACTAACTTATTATACCAAAAAGACACAAAGATACAACAGATCATCAAACTCCCACTTAATCACAAAAACATACTTAGCATTCATAAAGTTATGTATTGTCAATGATCAGCCTAATCAAATATTCACTTCAGACTCTTCTAGCAAGTATGACCTATAGAAGTGATCGCACATACGACATCCAATAAAATAATTCAGCTACTTGCGACATGCCAAATGCTTGAAGACCATCAAGCAATAAGAAAAATATAGAAAAGTGAGGACATGAAAATTCATATACGTGTTCTCAAATTCATCTGATTCAATTGAATCGAAAGAAATCTCGATTGATATAACCATGAAAAACTTAAAACCCTCTAACAAAAGTAAACATTCATAACCAGGGTTACTAGTATCGAAACAGAAATCAACATTTAACAACACAACAAGAGTTTTAACACTCAATAACAATCAACATACAACGATGACAAGAAATAACAGAATTTGGAAGATAAGAAATTACCTTTTCAGTTGAGAGAATTAAGAAAGAATCGATTCACAGGTTCTATTCAAAGCCCTAATTCTAAATTGTTAAACGGTAATTGAACCAGTTTACGTCAAAAAATATAATGTGAATGATAAATAAAACTTTGCGTTTTAATAACAACGATGCCTCCGTAGCATAGTGGTAGTGCGTTCGCTTCGTAAGCGAAAGGTCGCGAGTTCGATCCTCGCCGGGGGCTGCTGTTTATATTTTTGACACCGGAAAAGTCGTCTATCTTAGGGCTATAATTTTGTAGGGTCAGCATTCACAACCCAATTTTTATCTTTATTCATATAATTACATTAAAAATCATTATTTCTTCTCTCTTATTTTCAACTTGATCATTATGTTTTCTCTCTCCTTCACTCATAACCACTTACAATATATTAGAAACATTATAAGGTTTTGAATAGTTTTTCTTAAAAATACAGATTCAACATTAATTTTCTCATATCATTCACTCATAACCACTTATAACATACCATATAATATAAGGAATACACTCATATGATTTTAGGGAACGAGATGTGAATGCTCTTAGGGGTTGTTTGTTTGGGTTGACCTGGCTGACTAGCCGACTCGATTAGTCGGTTAGCCTGTTTGATGTCTTTGAATTCAGATTTGACCAGGTCCTTTTTGTCTGACGGTCAGCCTGTTTGATGTCTTTGAATTCAAATTTTACCAGGTCCTTTTTGTCTGACCCGGACCTAGGTTTTAACCATTCTGACCGAGACCAAGAAAAGAGGCGACCCCTGCACACCACCTTCACCCTGCAATTCGCCACTCGTCGACGACCCCTTCTTCCGGCGACCCCCTCTGTCGGTGATCCCCTCTCCGTCGGTCTCCACCGGCAACCCCCTCTGCCGACGACTGCTCTTTATCTTCACCGATGCCAATAGCCTTGATTTTTGGTGTGAAATTGGTGGATTTGATGGGGTTTGGGGGTTTACCTTGTTAGAGATGATGTTAGGGTGAAAGATGAGTGAGTGATGGAATTGAAGTGGGTTTTGGGGATGGGTTATGAAGATTCTGGAAGTTGGTTTGGAGGTGGTGGAAGTTGAAGATTGTGATGGTGGTTTGGTTAGGGTTATGCAGAGAGTGATTTGTGTTTGTGTTTTTTAAAATAAAATTTATCTAATTTGATGGAGATGGGTTATGAATTTTAAGTTTTTTTAATTTGATTATTTTATTGATTACACAACATTAGTTAAATGCGACTCGGTCAGAACTTCGGGGCAGTATGATTATTTTGATCATTCAGCAGAGTTAGTTAGATACTAAATCAGACAACCAAGTTTCAGTCAGAAGCAGACTCAGTCAGAATTTCTATTGGGATCAATTTTTGACTCAGTCAAATCTTCCTGAGTCAGCAGTAATCAAACAACCCCTTAGGGGTTGTTTGTTTTCGGCTGACCCGGCTGACTCGGTCAGCGGGTCAGCCCGTTTGATATGCAATCGGTGTAGGCTAACCGGGTCTTTGCAGCTGACTCAAACCTGAAAAAAATATTGACCCATCCTTCTTCAACAAAAATACAATAGCTCCACCCCACCCACCCCCCCCCCCCCCCTTTGCGCAGCCGACTGAGCAACCCCACCCACCCCCCTTACGCAACCGGAAGACCCACCCCCAAGCACCTCCCCTACGCGAGCTGACCGTCTCCTTGATTCCTCCCCTACGCGACCACATCCCCCCTGAGCACCTCCCTGCGCGATTCCTCCCCTGCAACTGGCACCGCCCCTGCGCGATTCCTCCCCTATGCGACCACCTCCCTGCGTCGGCCACCTCTCTTCGGTAATCTTTCTTTCTCTATGAATTTCCGTGGATGTAGATATGCATATAGATGTGTATGTAGATGTGTATGTAGATGTGTATGTAGATGTGTATGTAGAGTTCTATGTATGTAGATGTGTATGTGTATGCGTATGCGTGTATGTGTATGCGTATGCGTATGCGCATGCGTATGCGTATTATGCGTATGCGTATGCGTATGTGTATGTATATGTAATCTTGAGTGAGTGAAAAAACCCTTGTTTTGTGTGATTTTGCAACTGAATATGTATATGTGTTTGTGATCTTGAGTGATTGAAAAACCCCCTTTTGGGTGGATGTTACCCTCGGTGAATATGTGTATGTGTATGTGTATGTAGTCTTGTGATTGGCTTTATATAACCAAACTATGAAGAGGCATTTTGGTTTTAAAATAAGGACAATTATTGAGGAATATTTTACATTTGATGTGCCTGTATATGCTTGTATATATGTGTATGTATATTGAGTGTAAAGATGGGTCAATTATTAAACAATTCTTTATGATCAAACTATTTTGCTGAAATTAATATATCTTATGTGATTATCTTGAAATTATATTTGATATTAGTTCTTGATCTAGGCATTACATAAAGAAAAGCTAGAGTTAATTGGAAGTCAGATTGTATCCACACAACATTTCTCGAAGCATGTATACATGAAATAACAAACAACGGTCGTGAGGGTAGTAGCCTAAAAGAAAGCTCATGGAAAGTTGTTGCAGAAAAACTAAAAAGATTAGCATAATTTTATTGATGACCATAAGTAAACGAGAAATCAATATGACTATCTAAAGTTAAAGTACGAGGCTTAGGTCAAACTAAATAACAAAACTGGGAATATTTATGATCCTATAACCAAGACTTTCAATATGAGTGATTAAAATGGGAAGCGTACGCAAATATATTTTTTTAATATGAAATCTTTTTAATAAGATTATTTTCTATTTAGTATATTGATTATATCTATAAAAGTTTTCAAACAATTAAACAAGTTTAAGGAAAAGTTGTGACATGTGCCCCTTCCTTACCTTGATCTTTGTACCAAACTTTTGAGGGGGTGATCGCGATTAGCATTCACAATTAAGGGCCATCTTCTAGACTTCCTCATCTAGCTGGAGAATTCTTTGAACATGAGTTGGATGATGTTTAGTGCACTAAAATGGAAACAGAGCCCCCACTTGTAAGTGAAGAATCCTCTGGCCGGTCAAAACGAAAGACAAGTACTAAAACTTGCAAAGAAGTTCGTAGAAAAACAATAGATGACGACTTAATAGAAGTTGGGAATGAAATTATCAATGTTGCAAAGATGTTGGTGGAAAAAAATAATATTGACAATGAAATAGACGCATGCATGGATAAGGTGGTAAAAATGGAATGGTGGGAAGAAAATCCGAGATATAACACAGCTCTTTTGCTATTATGTGAAAGTGCTGATATTAGAAAAGTTTGGTTACGTCTTAAGCCGGTGAGTTGCGGGTCATGAGTGAGAAATGTTGGGAGAAAGTTTGGATTATTTAGTTGCCTTTTGTGTTTGTATGACTTTTGTACAACTTTATATGACTTTTGTATGATATTTGTATAACTTTTGTATGACTTTGTATGACTTTTGTATTAGTATGACTTTTTTGTGTCATTTGACAGTTGTATGACTTTTGTTAGTATGATCTTTTCTATGTCATTTGACTGTTGTATGACTTTTGTATTAGCTTTGAATGATTTATAACAGGTGAAATGTGTATACAGATGATGAAATTTTATCTTTTTTATACTTTTATGGTATTGGTTGAAGTTGGCCCGAAAAAATAAATGAGAGGGTAGAATTGAAATAATAAGAGATAATGATTCTGCTTTAACTAGGCATGCATATACACATAAATTACTACATGGATCTATACATAGTGTCAAGAAATGATGAGACTTTCACGCGAGACTTTTGTATTATAATGCAATCATTTTACACAACGAAATTGTGTTGGTTGTCGAATCCAGCAAATAAATAATAAAAATGTGAACCTACCGTACACACACTAATAATAGTATGAGCGGAAGTAGAGTTCGTGTCCTCAGGGATACGTGTCAATTATTTTATACCAAAAACGTTTTAGCACAGTTACTTTTGATTGATTATGGACTAGGGAAGGTGGGGGGTTTAACTACAAACTAAAACTTAAAGTAATTTTCAAAAAGTAGAAAAAAAATTCCAGTGACCCGACACGGCCGTGTCAAAACTGTAAAGGAAATTCCATGCGGCCGTGTTAAGGTTCTGCCAGAAAAACGAAAATTGACATTTCTTTTGTATTTTTTTTATTATGAAAAAGAGATTATTGAAGTTGTTAGTTAAATTATGAAATAAATCAAATATAAAAACTAATTCCAACACTAAGGTAATTTCTTGATTTGATTTGGCTTACGATCATTAACGATTACGGTGCAATGACAATTTTCAATTAATGGTTTGTATCGATACTAGACATCACGCCTTTCGGATATCCCCTCTATCTACTGTCCAATCAATCGCAGTTCGTTGATTGGAGCCAACCCGCTACTCTAAGCTCATGCCGTTCGGATCTTAGTGTGCGGGTTGCAACGATAGAAGTATTGATTATAATTAAACACACACTCCGTTCGGTATGTCTAACTAGATTGTGTGATTCTATAACGAGAATGAATTCATAGACAAACTCAAACCGTTAATTGTTCCTTATATCAAAAAGCAAAACTTGATTAGGGTTTTAAATTTTTGAAGAACTTTATTGGAAAAATTAATAAGTTGATCAGGTTTATTAACAATCTAATATATACCGGATTAGATCCGGGTTTTAAGATCAAGAATCAAACAAACAAACCACTAAAATAAAAACATCTCATAGACGCTTCACATAAGTTCAAAACAAAATCATAGAAATTGAATCATAATGTTGAAATTATAGAGTGCCCTAGCCGGACATGATGGCTAGATTAATGAAAACAAAAACTTACGAAAACAAAACCTCAAAAATAATTAATTGATCTTCAAAAGTGGAGAAGAATAGGTCCTCCTTTTGTCCTTTCTGCAAGTCTAAAGAACTTCTTCTTCTTTCCTTGTAGTTGATGCCCAATGTAACCACAAAAAAAATTCTTTTCTTTCTCCCTTGATCGATGCCTTCCCCCTTGCTGCAGCTTTTCCTTTTATCTTTTTGAGTTCCCTCCTTCTTCTAACCAACTCTCCCTTTTTTTTGGTTTTAAAGTTTGGATCTTTATCTTTAAACTTTGAGTCTTTATCTTTTTCAGCCATTTGATTATTCTACAAAAACCAAAAATACACAAGAGTAGATTCCATCCTACCAAAACTACTCTTTTATAATTAAAATAAAATATGCATGCAATTAATGCAAAATATATGCTGAAATACAACCTAAAATTACTATAATTCATGACAAAAAATATAACTAACAAATCTCCCCAAGCTTAAACCTTTCCTTGTCCTCAAGGAAGTCAAGACTAGGAATAACCCTAAAAGTAAAAAGAGAATAGATAGTTATATAATTAGGATGCTAGCAATACCAATCTTAGCCCCGCGTAAGAAGTATGAGCATGAAATCATCTTATTATGCTAATTTTTAGTTATCGTGACAAATTGGATTTTCAAGATTTTTATAAACAAATGTGCCCAATTTGCAAGTTATGATCCACTAACCCTTAAGTTCCGGATTTATCGTTTCATATCAATTAAGCCGTGTTAAGTTAGTCATTTAAGTGTGCCAACACCTTTCTTCATACGGTGGAAACCTTCCTAACCTCAAAGACTATAGAGAGCAAGTGGTCAATTTTTCACCACACGATATCACAAATGTTTTTTTTTCATTTGCCATTATTGCGGCTTATTTATCACGTCACTAACTTCTTTTCTCTCTATTTAGTTTTTTCTCTTTTTTTTTTCTTTTTTTTCTGATTTTTTTTCTCATTTGGACTCGGCTCTCAACCTATTTTTGCTAGGTCTCAGTTTCCTTATGTGATCAGAACGGCATTAGGCACACATGGCTATTAGATGTTTTATCTTTGTAAACCAAGAACAAAGGGCACTAGCATAACGGAGCACATTTATCTATTTATTACTATCAACCTATTTGTGCACGCAACCTACGATTAGCATAATAAAGGTAATATCATTTTTCATGTTATTCTCAAAATCTTTCCCGAGGTTACGAAGATGTTACCCTTTTTTTTTGATATGCATACCTAATACTATGATTAACTATATACAATGCAGTCCTAATTGCAGTTCCTAAAACTATAATGCAACCCTAAATGCAATATGTAATATGTAATTGGATGAAATCAAAATTACCTCTCCCTAAGATTGAATTCAGCGTCGTCCTCGAGGCATGGAGTAGAGATTAGGATGGAAATTACTGAGGTGGTGGATGGGGTGGGCGGCCGCGAAGGTTGCGATGGATGGAGGAGGGAGACGGTGGTAGTCGTGAGGGGGGGGGGGCTGTGGAAGGTTTGGTTTGATTGCAGAGAGTTTAGATTTAGGGTTCTAAGTTAAATGTCCCCTTCCCTTATATTTTCTTGTTTAAATCAGACAGCAACTTGACACGGTCGTGTTTAATCTGACACGGCCGTTTTACCATTCTGGAATTTCTAAGTTAAACAAAATCCTGACACGTCTGTTTTCAAATTTTGTCAAATATTTTTACGTGTCGTTTTTAACTTATTGTTTGACAACACCCTCCACCTTTTTTGTGTTTTTAAAGAAAGAAAAATAGAAATAAAAAACGAAATACGGGTTGCCTCCCGCGTAGCGCCTTTCTTTAACGTCTTTGGCTAGACATAATTCTTTTTTTTTTATTGCTCGTAGTTTGGATTCTCCAATCCCATAAAATCACCTTTTTCCTTTTGGAATCCTTCATAAAACAATTTTAACCTATGCCCGTTCACTTTGAACGTTTTTCCTGTTTTCTCACTTGTAATTTCAACTGCACCATGAGCAAAAACATTAGTAACCACAAACGGCCCGACCCAGCGGGACCGTAATTTTCCAGGAAATAACTTGAGTTTTGATGAGAATAACAAAACCTTTTGACCTACGCTGAAAGATTTTCGCGAGTTTACCTTATCATGATATGCTTTGGTTTTGTCTTTGTAAATTCGAGAGTTCTCAAAAGCATCATTACGAATTTCTTCCAACTCTTGAATTTGTAGCTTAAGGTAAACCCCGGCTTCGTCTATCGTCATGTTGAATTGCTTAATGGCCCAAAAAGCCTTGTGCTCTAGTTCAACTGGAAGATGACAAGCCTTTCCATATACGAGACGAAAAGGTGACATACCTATGGGTGTTTTATAGGCTGTGCGATATGCCTACAATGCATCATCTAAACACAAGCTCCAATCTTTACGATTTGGGTTAACCGTCTTCTCAAGTATCGACTTTATCTCTCGATTAGAAATCTCGGCTTGACCATTCGTTTGTGGATGGTAAGCCGTTGACACACGATGTGTAATGCCATATTTCTTGAACAGTGCTTCGATTGTCTTGTTGCAAAAGTGTGATCCTCTATCGCTTATGAATGCCCTTGGCACGCCAAACCTACTAAAGATATTAGCTTTAATAAAAAATGAAACAACTTTAGCATCGTTAGTCCTTGTGGCCTTTGCCTCTACCCATTTAGAGACGTAATCCACGGCTAGTAATATATAAACATTACCAAACGAGGATGGAAAGGGACCCATAAAATCAATGCCCCATACATCAAAGATTTCACATACATGAATGGGTGTGAGGGGCATTTTATCTTTAGCTTTTAAATTACTTGTTTTCTGGCATCGTTCACAAGATTTGCAAAACATATATGAATCAAGAAATATGCTTGGCCAATAGAAACCCGAGTCGAGTACCTTGTGTGCTGTCCGTTTTGGGCCAAAATGCCCACCACAAGCTTGTGAGTGGCAAAATTCTAGAATGGAAGGTACCTCACTCATGTCGACACATCTTCGTATAACTTGATCGGCGCAATACTTCCAAAGGTGTGGTTCATCCCAAACATATCTTCTTGCTTCCCTTTTTATCTTATCTTTTTGCGCACGGGAAAGATCGAAGGGAAAAGTATTTGCCACTTTGTAGTTTACAATATCGGCATACCAAGGAGTGGTGATTTGAGTAGCAAATAGATGTTCATCAGGAATGAGTCATTTAAGGACATTGGTTCCTCATTGTTTATGATCCTGCTTAGGTGATCAGCCACAAGATTTTCCTTTCCACTTTTATCTCTGATTTCCAAGTCGAATTCTTGAAGTAGGAGCACCCATCTGATAAGTCTTGGCTTAGCATCCTTCTTAGTCATGAGGTATCTCAAAGCTGCATGATCAGAATATACAATTACTTTAGTACCCAATAATATTGTCTAAATTTCTCTAAAGCAAAAACAATAGCTAAAAGCTCCTTTTCAGTGGTTGAGTAATTGCTTTGAGCGTGATCCAAGGTTCTTGAAGCATAATAGATCACGTGTGGTACTCGATCCTTCCTTTGACCCAACACCGCTCCTACCGCATGATTGCTTGCATCACACATGATCTCGAATGGCAAACTCCAATCCGGCGGTTGGATAATCGGTGCACTAACCAATGAAGTCTTTAGGGTATCAAAGGCTTGCTTGCATGCTTCTGAAAACACAAATTCTACATCTTTTTGTAGAAGCTCGCACATTGGTCTTGTTATCTTGGAAAAATCTTTGATAAATCTTCGGTAAAATCCTGCATGACCAAGAAAAGAACGCACTTCGCGCACACTATTAGGATAAGGTAAAGATTTAATAGCATCAATTTTTGCTTTATCAACCTCTAAACCTTTTGAAGAGACAACATGACCTAAAATAAGACCTTGATCAACCATGAAATGACATTTCTCATAATTTAAAACAAGATTAGTCTCAATGCATCTTTTTAAAATCTTAGTCAAGTTTTCCAAACATTCTTTAAAAGAGTTTCCATACATGGTGAAATCATCCATGAAAACTTCAATTATTTCTTCAACATAATCATCAAAATATACTTACCATGCACCTTTGGAACGTGGCAGGGGCATTGCAAAGCCCAAAGGGCATTCGCCGATATGAAAACGTGCCAAAATGGCATGTAAAAGTTGTTTTCTCTTGGTCCTCTGGTGCAACGGGTATTTGATGAAAACCAGAATACCCATCTAAGCAACAATAGTGGGACTTACCTGCTAATCTTTCTAGCATTTGATCTATAAATGGTAGTGGAAAGTGGTCCTTGCGAGTTGAGGCATTTAGCCTTCTGTAGTCAATACACACCCGCCACCCGTTTTGGACACGAGTGGGGACCAATTCACCTTGTTCATTTTTAGTCACAGTTATACCTGTTTTCTTAGGCACAACTTGCACGGGACTTACCCACTTGCTATCGGAAATAGGGTAGATCATACCCGCATTTAGCAACTTTAGAATCTCCTTCTTCACAACCTCCATCATTGGAGGGTTCAATCTTCTTTGTGCTTCTCTTGTTGGCTTGTAATCCTCCTCCATTAGGATTTTATGCATGCAAAGTGATGGGCTCAAACCTTTTATGTCGGCTATGGTCCACCCAATTGCTTCCTTGTATTGCTTGAGTGTGTTGATCAACTCTTTTTCTTCCTCACTTGTCAGCTTATTAGATATGATCACCGGTAAAGTTTCTTTCTCTCCAAGGTATGCATACTTTAGATGATTAGGGAGAGCTTTAAGCTCTAGCTCGGGTGCCTGCAAAATAGATGGAACAAGCTTTTGGTTAGTAATTGGAAGTTGCATTTTTTGTGGTTCATACCTTGCTTTCTTCTGTTTTTCCATAAATGTCACTACTTCCATCAACTCTTCCCCAAGCTTGAACTTTTCAGTGAGCTCTATTGCTGTTACTTCATCAATGCTTCTATTTAACACCATTGCTAGAATATCATGGTTAGATAACTCAAAACAATCATCAGTCAAAGGTTCAATAACATCTAACCAATTCAAAGAAGAAACATCACTTGGATATCGCATAGCATCATATATATTAAAATGGATAACCTCACCATCAAATTCCATTGAAAGAGTGCCACTATAAACATCAATTTTTGTTTTTGCGGTTTTCAAAAATGGTCTTCCTAACAAGATGGAACTTGAATTTGAGACATCATCATCTTCCATGTCCAAAACATAAAAATCTGCTAGAAATACCAATTCATTCACTTGGACTAATACATCCTCTAGTACACCTTTTGGGTATACTATAGAACGATCGGCCAATTGAATGACTACCCCGGTCCTCTTTAACGCTCCTACATTAAGTGTTTTGAAGATAGAGTATGGTAGGACGTTAATAGAAGCTCCAAGGTCGAGCATGGCTCGAGGTATGCTAAGATTCCCCAATTTGCAAGGAACCGTAAAGACACCCGGGTCCTTACACTTTGGTGGTAATCTTTTTTGTAAAACTGCAGAAATATTTTCACCTACCTTGACTGTTTCATTACCTTTAAGCTTTTTCTTAGATGTACAAAGTTCTTTTAAAAACTTAGCATATCTAGGAACTTGTTTTATAGCATCAAGTAATGGTATGTTTACCTCTACCTTACGGAATGTTTCCATAATCTCTTGTGCTTCCCTTTGTTTTTGTGTACCTTTTAGTCTTGAAGGGAATGGAGGTGGAGGAGTATATTTTGCCTTAACTTCATCGGGTTTTGGTTTATCCTTCTTTTCCACATCATTCTTCTCAACCACAATCTCTTCTTCCTCCTCTTGTATTACCGGATCATCATAACTCTTTCCACTCCTCAAGGTAATTGAACAAGCATTATGCTTAGGATTTGTTTCGGTTTGTGCGGGTAGCTTACCTTGGGACTCTATCTTGCTTACCGAGTTGGCCAGTTGAGTTATTTGTTGCTCCAAATTCTTTATGCTAGCCTTTGTTTCTTGCTGGAATGTATGTGTGTTGGTTGCTAAACTCTTGACAATATCTTCTAAAGACATCCCTGAGCTTCCTGTTTGTTGTTGTTGGCGAGGCTGAAAGTTTTGTTGATTGTTTTGCATCTGAAAGGGAGGTATTTGATTGAATTGTGGGGCTCTTTGTGGATAACCAACATTGGGTGGTTGTCCCCAATTTTGGTTATTTCTTTGTTGTTCATAGGGTCTTGAATTCTGCCCCGGATAACCTCCTATTGCTTGTGCTTCTTCAACGTCCTCTTGAAGTGTGGGACACATATCAGTGGGGTGTCCAAATTGTAAGCAAATTCCACACGCTCTAGGTTTTTGTTTAGCTTCCTTGCCTTTTGTAAGCTGCATTACAGCTTTAGTTAACTCAGCAAGTTGGCTTTCAAGTGAGGAGTGCTCACTTCTTTACCGCCCGTGGTACATCGTCATACCATCCATCTTCTTGTGAGGAATGTTTGGTATCTTCAGCTATGGAAGTTATCAATTCTCTAATTTGGGTTGGTGTTTTATCAAGTAAAGCTCCTCCACTAGAGGCATTTATCAAACGCCTTTCTAATGGTGCTAACCCTTCATAAAAGTATTGAAGTAATTGATGTTCTGAGATGCCATGTTGTGGGCATCGAGCACAAAGCTTCTTGAATCTTTCCCAATAAGTATGCAAAGCTTCTCTTTTTGCTTGTTTGATCCCGATGATCTCCTTGCGTAGAATAGATGCTTTGACTTCTGGGAAGTACTTGTCTAAAAACAGTTTTGCAAGATCATTCCATGTGTTTACCGACCCCGGTGGTAGGTAATATAACCATTCTTTAGCTGAATCTTGCATAGCAAAGGGGAATGCCCTAAGCTTGATTTGGTCTTCAGTAACATTGTGCGGCTTCATTCCAGAACACACTACATGAAATTCCTTGAGAAACTTATGAGGATCTTCATTCTCAAGACCTCGGAAGAGTGGTAACAAGTGGATGAGACCGGATTTCAACTCAAAGTTCACCATAGCGGGGTAGTTTATGCAGAGAGGTTGTTGGGTAACATCGTGGGTTGCCCATTGTCTAAGGGTTTGTTCGGCTGGAGCTGCCATGGTTGGTTCGGGTAAGGGTGATTCTTGATGGATAGGTGATTGTGGTGGAGTGGTGGTTGTTTGTGAGGGTTGTGGTGATTCGGTGTTGGATTCGGATTCACTTGACAAGGGTATATCTTGCCAAATATCTGTGACCGGAGGTGAAGTAAATGGTGTTGAGGAACTTGTTGACTTCTTTTGGAGCTTCGCTTGTTTCCTTAACCTCTTTGCGGTCTTCTCAATCTCCGAGTCAATCTCGAGTGGTGTACCTGTACGAAAAGATCTTGGCATAAAATGATTAGAATCGCCGTATCCCCGGCAACGGCGCCAATTTGTTGGTTGTCGAATCCAGCAAATAAATAATAAAAATGTGAACCTACCGTACACACACTAATAATAGTATGAGCGGAAGTAGAGTTCGTGTCCTCAGGGATACGTGTCAATTATTTTATACCAAAAACGTTTTAGCACAGTTACTTTTGATTGATTATGGACTAGGGAAGGTGGGGGGTTTAACTACAAACTAAAACTTAAAGTAATTTGCAAAAAGTAGAAAAAAAATTCCAGTGACCCGACACGGCCGTGTCAAAACTGTAAAGGAAATTCCATGCGGTCGTGTTAAGGTTCTGCCAGAAAAACGAAAATTGACATTTCTTTTGTATTTTTTTTATTATGAAAAAGAGATTATTGAATTCGTTAGTTAAATTATGAAATAAATCAAATATAAAAACTAATTCCAACACTAAGGTAATTTCTTGATTTGATTTGGCTTACGATCATTAACGATTACGGTGCAATGACAATTTTCAATTAATGGTTTGTATCGATACTAGACATCACGCCTTTCGGATATCCCCTTAATCTACTGTCCAATCAATCGCAGTTCGTTGATTGGAGCCAACCCGCTACTCTAAGCTCACGCCGTTCGGATCTTAGTGTGCGGGTTGCAACGATAGAAGTATCGATTATAATTAAACACACACGCCGTTCGGTATGTCTAACTAGATTGTGTGATTCTATAACGAGAATGAATTCATAGACAAACTCAAACCGTTAATTGTTCCTTTTATCAAAAAGCAAAACTTGATTAGGGTTTTAAATTTTTGAAGAACTTTATTGGAAAAATTAATAAGTTGATCAGGTTTATTAACAATCTAATATATACCGGATTAGATCCGGGTTTTAAGATCAAGAATCAAACAAACAAACCACTAAAATAAAAACATCTCATAGACGCTTCACATAAGTTCAAAACAAAATCATAGAAATTGAACCTTAATGTTGAAATTAAAAAGTGCCCTAGCCGGACATGATGGCTAGATTAATGAAAACAAAAACTTACGAAAACAAAACCTCAAAAATAATTAATTGATCTTCAAAAGTGGAGAAGAATAGGTCCTCCTTTTGTCCTTTCTGCAAGTCTTAAAGAACTTCTTCTTCTTTCCTTGTAGTTGATGCCCAATGTAACCACACAAAAAAATTCTTTTCTTTCTCCCTTGATCGATGCCTTCCCCCTTGCTGCAGCTTTTCCTTTTATCTTTTTGAGTTCCCTCCTTCTTCTAACCAACTCTCCCTTTTTTTTGGTTTTAAAGTTTGGATCTTTATCTTTAAAGTTTGAGTCTTTATCTTTTTCAGCCATTTGATTATTCTACAAAAATCAAAAATACACAAGAGTAGATTCCATCCTACCAAAACTACTCTTTTATAATTAAAATAAAAGATACATGCAATTAATGCAAAATATATGCTGAAATACAACCTAAAATTACTATAATTCATGACAAAAAAATATAACTAACAAATTGGCTGCGAGCTAGTAGGACGATAAGCATTGAAGAGAAAATGGCTATGTTCTTACATATTATAGGGCATAATGAACGATTCCGAGTGGTTAAACGATGATTTCAACACTCCAATCAATGGTTCATAAATGTTTTCACAAGGTTCTGGTTGCAATGATGTGTTTTGCTAAAGAAATCATAGTCCCAACATGTTCAATTGAAACCACAAATACCTCGGAACGACTTCAATGGCTAAAAGGAATATTTCCTGGAGCAATAGGTGCTTTAGATGGAACTCTTGTATATGCAGTTGTCCCCACTGATCAACAGTTTTGTTTTAGGGGAAAAGAAAAAGGTGAATTTTACCAAAATGTGTTAGGAATATGTGATTTTGATATGATATTCACTTTTATATGGGCTGGATGGGAAGACATAGCACATGATTCATGGGTTTTGAGAGAAGTTGCATTTAATCCGACATCTAGATTTCGATTCCTTCCATCAGGTTTATAATATAATTATAACTTATTATTAAATATATTATTTGTATTCTTTATATAATAGATGTCACACCGGCATTTATAGATAAATATTACTTTTACGATGCTGCATATACCAACACTCGTGGATTTATGACTCCATACCACAATAGTAGGTATTGGTTAGCCGATTTTCAATGAAGAATACCGTTAGCTAAGGAAGAAAGATTTAATCATGCTCATGCTTGCCTTAGAAATGTTATTGAGCGTGCTTATGTGTATTGAAGGCAAGATTCCCAATCCTAAAACAAATGGCTCCTTTTCCTTTTTCTATGCAAAGAGACGTAGTCATTGCTTGTTTTGCAATGCATAATTTTATAAGAAAATACAATATCAAGATGCATTATTAATAAACTTTGAAGACAACACTATGGTTACCCCTGATGGTGATGGTGGAGGAAGCGAAAGTCAAAACACACAAGGCATAGAGTGGGGTTCAGAAAGGGTTCAATATATGGCTACTTTGCGTAACCAAATTGCCAATCAATTGCTTTCCGATGCTTCAAGTTTAATTTGTATGCAAACTCTTGTAACATGTTTGAATTTCGATGTGTTTGTTTGGATTATGTTTGATTTATGTTAACTTGTACTTTGTATGACATTTGAATTATTCTAAATTTGGCTATTTTTATTGATTACACAACACCAGTTAAATTCAAACTCGTTAGAACAACGGGGCAATAAAGTTATTTTTATCATTCAGCAGAGTCAGTCAGACACTAAATCAAACAGCCAAGTTTCAATCAGATGCAGAATGTAACATCTTGTATTTTTAGGTTAAATATAAAGTTAACCTTGTTAAATTTGTTTAAGGACCATGTTTGCCTAATATGAAACTTATGGAGTTCTTATGCATATTGCTTTAATTCGTCTTTAATTTACTTAACTTGAAGGTTGTTAATGTTATTGAATAAGTAACAAGCATAATAAAGATTTTTTTAATAACAACTCTAACAAGAAAAGATAGTAAATGATATAATAATAATAATCCTAAAAAATAATAGTAAAAGCTAATAATGATAACATTAGTAATAATGATAATAAAAAAATATTAATAATAATAATAACTATAATAGTAATAATAAAAATAATCATAATCATAGTAAAATTAATAATAATCATAGTAAAATTTATAATTGTAGAACATATTAAACTTAAAAAGGGGTTAAAAGAAGGTTAGGGGGGCTTATTGTCACTTTTGAAACTTTAAAAGAATGTTTTTAAACATAAAATGTTAACTATAAAACCGCAGGGACTAAATATGTCAAAAAACCAAAACCCAAATTCCCCCCCTGTTTCTCCCGTGTTTCCGGCGGGACTATTCCGGTCACCGCCGGCGAGCCTTCCGGCCACCTCCAAACTACACCTAAACGCCTCAAATTTATCACCAAATCGCCTCAAATTAAACCGAGCACACGAATCGAACTTGTAACCGTTGTTTAATCAATCTGAAAACGCTTGTATTATCAAAAACCCACTTGAAACCGAACCCCAATTACTTCATAACCGTTCAACGTGCAAATCGTGGTAATTACTCAATTAATTGAACATAAACCATCGGTTAACTATTCCTAACCTACCATTACTTGCAATTTCACCTGAAACTCGCGCACACACCACATACCATCATCATCTCTTTCGCGAACCTGCAACTATTCGAACGTCATCTTCAGAGCTTCAAAACTCAAAATCAACATAGGGCTTTTCATCATTTAACTTATTTGAAGCTTCCTGCAAAGTGAATTGGATTATCAAGATCATTTGCTATCTGAACGAATTCAAGCATCGGGTCGCGACTCGTTGACAACTGTTCTTATCAATCTAAGCAACAAAACGGGTAATTGAATACATGAACATGCTCGAAATTTATTGGGGAATCAAAGCCCCATGTTTGTTACACTAAACGATTGTGATTTGAACTTCAATTTGGATTAATCCGATTCTAGGGTTCTTAAGATTTGGGGGTTTCTGCGTGGTTTACTTTAAAACATATGGGAATGGGGTTTTGTCAGGCCTAGGCGACCCAGCCTAATGGTAAACTGTCCCCATATGAACCTGGAGGTCCCGGGTTCGACCCCGGGGCACCCCACATTTTCTTTTTTTAGGCTTTTAGCCTTCAACTATACTTTTAAATAGTTTCAAAAATTATAAAAAGACACTTTATAAAAGCTGATAGTTTTAAAATGTTTCTAAGTATTTTTTGGAAATTTATTTCCTTAAAAGAAATATTTTTTTTATATCCCTTTGACATAATAATAATAATAAGTTTGTTTTAAAAAAAACTATACTTTCACTAATACCTTGTTCCACAAACATGATTTTCCGAACGTTGTTTTTAAACTATCGTTTAAAATGAGTTATTAGACTTTATTTAACCTATATATATACATATATACAAAATTATTATAGGAGTTAAAATTTTATATAAAACTTTATATAAAATATAATAACTTCCTTTAATTTTAATAATTAAAATTGTTTCCACATTGTTGTCATAGTTATTCGACAATCCCTAAATTCCATTTAGAATCCTAGTTCCCGTTAATCCGTTAAACTTAATTTAAATAAACTTAAAAATCTTATAAATATATATATTTTAGGTACATTGTGAAGGGCTACGTTGAATCGACGCTTATTATTATTTCTTATTAATCATCCAATAAATACTTATTGATCAGGTGAGTATTTCCATACCCCTTTTTGCTTATTTTCACACTTTGGGGTGAAACATGTTAACTTATTATCATTGCACTTGTAAACTTATTTGAGACTTGTAATCTTTATGGCAATTCATCATGCAAAGTTGTGATTATTTGAACTTTTGTGGTTACCATGTTATGGCGTTATATGTACAATCATTAACTATTGCTAGCCTAGCGAAGTCATAGATCTATGGGCAAGACAAGCCTGCTTTGGTTGATCCAAGTACACTTAGCTGATCGTATAATCTTGTAAACGTTTGAGACTTGTAAAACTTTGTCGAGGTTTGATTGTTGCATTGTTCATAACATCCCTAATCACTTTATTCACTAATTTATGACTTGAATTGCCATCTTTTATATAATCTATGTACTTAAACCTATGGAATGCTCACGAACATTATTGTTGACCTCTTTATTTTTAACATCTTTCAGGAAACACCCAAGTTTGATTCCTACACATTGAAGCTTACACATCTAGGAATGGACCTAGATAAAGTAGTGAATTAAAAAGACTTGTTATCTTTTATGTTATGTTGTTTGTTTCTTTGAGACTTAAGCTTGTAATGATAAAATTGAATTTCATGAATAATTTATATTTGGGTTATTAATAGCGTTATGTGGCTGTGAACGATCTTAACTCTCACACCTCGACGTTTCCGCCGTCAAGGTTGGGGTGTGACAGATTGGTATTAGAGCCCATAACTATAGGGATCTAGGTTATTAGAAATGGTGACCTAGACTATAGTATGCATGAACCTTATAGAAATATGATCCTATATTGAAAACATATATAGTTTGCATGCTACATAATGTTATGCCCACTTATGTGCAATATGATGCCTTAGCATAGGATTGCCTAAACATTGTTACTTATCTCCCTAAACTTAGCTTTGACTCTTGACTCTCCCCGAACATGAAATCTCTTAATCTTATTCTCGTCGACACGTGGAATCTTATACTTATGTTATGACTTGGATCTTTAGACGTTATGTCTAATCTATATAAATCTCATCAAGGTTTTGATATCATGAACCTAAAAAATTTGTGTGACACATAGACACCTGTATTCTGGATTTCCTGGCAAAAGGCCCTCGGGCTAAGGCAAGCATATCGCATAAATCCTACGGGACTAGTTATGCTTACCTGGGGATTTCTGGGATGAGTGATAAACTATGGTCAACATACACAAGTTTCTAAGGTAAATGGGTCAATTCACCTTGACGTGTCAATGTTTTCAAATGGTAATGCGTTACCAAATGGAAACATCCCATGTACCTTAAAACCCTTAGCTTATCTTTGTTAAACTACTATCCTCTATTATCCCCGCTCCTGTAACTAACTCATTTTTGTATATCCATCATGTCTCATCACCATGGAAAGCGTGGAAGTTCCGATCGTAAGCTGGCTGCCATGATTGCGCGACAAATGGTTGCCGTTCTCCGACTATGGTGGCTGAACTCAATAGCACACTAATGGCTAATAGCAACAATAACAACACCAATGGGAACAATAGTGGTGCTAATGGAGACAATAGCAACAATCAAAATGGGAACAATCAACCAGGGAACAACCGTACTTGCACCTTCAAACACTTTAATTCGTGCAAACCCACTAGCTTTAGTGGAAAAGAAGGAGCCACTGGACTTCTCGAGTGGTTTGAAAGTATGGAGAATACGTTCATTGTTAGCGAGTGTCCCAACGAGTTCAAGGTTCGCTATGCCACAAGTGTTCTTCAACAACGAGCGCTAACTTGGTGGAATAGTGAAAAGAGAAACCGGGGAACTGAAATTGCTTTGGCCTTGTCCTGGGAGGAGTTCAAGGAGGTTATGATTCAAAAGTTTTGTCCAAGGAGCGAGTTACAAAAGCTAGAGGAGGAATTCTGGAATCTCAAACAAGATGGTGGGAATCATTTGGCTTATTCCACCCGACATCATAAGTTGAGTATGCTTCTACCACACATGGTGGATACCGTGCCCCGTAACATCGAGAAATTTATCAAGGGGGTGCCACCTCAAATTCAAGATGCTGTGGTGGGTAGTAGGCCCACAAATTTGGAGGAAGCGATCACTATCACTACACAGCTCACTGAGAATCATATAAGAGCTGGCACGATGTCGGCAAAGGGTTCCAAGGCTATAGCGAAGGTGACACCCGAGGCAACAAAGGAGGTAAAGGCCGAGTCATCTTCTTAAAACAAGAAGCGTAAGTTCACCTCGACACGCAACTACGCTGTGACCGCCCCTAATGCTCCTCAAAAACAAATGGTGGTTGCGAATCAAGTTCCCATGGCTAAAGTTTATGCTCGTCCACATCCTATGTGTAACACGTGCAAGTACCATCATTCAAGCAACATTCCATGCCGAGTCTGCTCGCTGTGTGGAAAGTATGGTCATTTGGTGGCTACCTGTCTTCGTGCACCAAATAACACTACCATGCTTACCAACCGAACATGCTACAACTGTGGCGAGGCTGGCCATATTCGCCCTCAATGTCCTCGCAATGCGGGAACTGTGCCACCGGCTCGTGGAAGGGCTTTCAACATCAACGCCAATCAAGCGCAAGCCAACAACGACGTGGTGAATGGTACGCCGTTAAATTTCTTCTAGTCCTTTTCTTGTCTTGCAAAATTTCCTATCTATGTTTATCATATCAATAATAGGTTATTACCAAACAGGTATGTATCTTGTAAATAATCATTATGCATATGTATTGTTTGATTCGGGTGCCGATAGGAGTTTCGTGTCCTTGGAATTCGAACCTATACTTTCTAAACCGCGTGCAAAACTGGAGAGATCTTTCACGGTCGAGGTCGCCGATGGAAAATCTATTGTCGTTGATGTCGTGATACGCGACTGCACCTTGAGCCTTAACGAACACGAGTTCTCCGTCGACCTTATTCCTATGCAATTGGGAAGCTTTGATGTTATCATTGGTATGGATTGGTTAGCCAAACATCGTGCAGAAATTCTATGTTTTGAGAAGTGTATCCGAATTCCTTTACCGACTGGAGGTACTTTGAAGGTCTTTGGGGAGAAATCATCCCAAAGACTCAAACTCATGTCTTGTATCAAGGCTCGCAAGTGCTTAAGTAAAAACTACATGGCTTTCATGGCATATGTAGTTAATACGAAAGCCAAGGGTAAGGAGTTGAAAGACATTCCTGTTGTGCGAGACTTTCCCGAGGTTTTTCCCGAGGATCTTAAAGGATTACCTCCCGTGCGAGAAGTTGAGTTCAAGATTGACTTAATCCCTAGCGCAAACCCTGTGGCTAAATCACCTTATCGTCTTGCACCGTCTGAAATGCAAGAATTAGCTAGTCAATTGCAAGAGTTGACCGATAAGGGTTTCATTCGCCCTAGCTCATCACCGTGGGGTGCACCTGTACTGTTTGTGAAGAAGAAGGATGGTTCATTTCGTATGTGCATCGACTACCGGGAACTCAACAAGCTTACTATCAAAAACCGATACCCTCTTCCTCGAATCGATGATCTCTTCGACCAACTTCAAGGGGCAACTCAATTCTCAAAGATCGATCTACGTTCTGGGTATCATCAACTACGTGTTCACAATGATGACATTCCAAAGACCGCTTTTCGTACTCGAATGGGCACTACGAGTTCATGGTTATGCCTTTTGGTTTGACCAATGCACCTGCCGTGTTCATGGATCTCATGAATCGAGTATGTAAACCGTATTTGGATAAATTCGTAATTGTGTTCATTGATGACATTCTTATCTATTCCAAGACGAAAGTCGATCACGAGACACACTTGCGACAAGTTCTTGAACTTTTGAAGAAGGAGCAATTGTATGCTAAGCTTTCCAAGTGTGAATTTTGGTTGGAAGAAGTTCAATTTTTAGGACATGTTGTGAATAGCCAAGGTATTCACGTTGATCCTGCTAAGATTGAAGCGGTGAAGAATTGGTGCATTCCCACAACCCCAACCGAGGTTCGTTCTTTTTGGGTTTAGCGGGATATTACCGTAGGTTCATAGCGAATTTCTCGAAAATTGCTAAACCATTAACGACGCTAACCCAAAAGAATCGACTCTTTGAATGGGGACCCGAGCAAGAAGAGGCTTTCGAGACATTAAAACGCAAGTTGTGCAACGCTCCTATTCTCACACTTCCCGATGGAAATGATGACTTCACTGTATACTGCGATGCTTCTAATCAAGGTCTTGGTTGTGTGCTCATGCAACGAGGCAGAGTTATAGCATACGCGTCGAGGCAATTGAAGGTTCATGAAGTGAACTACACAACTCACGATCTCGAACTTGGTGCTGTAGTTTTCGCATTGAAAATTTGGCGACACTATTTATATGGGACGCAATGCATAGTCTACACCGATCATAAGAGTCTCCAACACGTGTTTAACCAAAAGGATCTCAACATGAGACAAAGACGATGGATCGAGTTAATTAGCAACTACGACTGCGATATTGCTACCATCCTGGAAAGGCGAATGTTGTAGCCGACGCGCTAAGTCGCAAGGTTCACAATAAGACTGTCTCGCTTCAAGAAATTCGAGATCGAAGGCAATGGTTTGATACGCTAGGAGAATTTGATACGAGATTCATGTGGATGTCAACGAGGCTACTATCATGCTCCAAAACATAAGGATCGATAGTGACCTCGAGTTGTGCATTCGCGAGGCTCAACAAGCGGCACTTACTGACGAAGGGAAGGATGAAGATTTGATGCCTAATGTTCGGTCACAACTGGAAACAAAACCGAATGGCATGTGGTATTTCTTGAATCAACTTTGGATCTCGAATCGAGACAACCTTCGACACTTCATTATGAACGAAGCTCATCAAACCCGATATTCCATTCATCCTGGCTCTGATAAGATGTACATGGACTTGCGTGGTCAATATTGGTGGCCTGGAATGAAGAAAGATATCGCGTCTTATGTTTCTAAGTGTCTCACGTGTGCAAGGGTCAAAGCCGAGCATCAACGACCAAGTGGTTTACTAGAGCAACCTGAAATCCCTATGTGGAAATGGGAACATATATCCATGGATTTCATAACCAAGTTACCTCGTACACCTCGTGGTCATGATAGTAATTGGGTCATCGTTGACCGTTTGACCAAGACAGCACATTTCATACCCATACGAGATACGTACAAGGTTTCAAGGCTAGCCCGAATCTATGTTGATGAAATTATGAGTCGTCATGGCGTGCCCTTACACATCATTTCCGATCGAGATGCTCGTTTCACTTCGCACTTCTGGTCTTCGATGCAAGAACTCTTGGGAACTCAATTGGATTTAAGTACGGCTTACCATCCTCAAACCGATGGTCAAACCGAACGAACAATCCAAACCCTCGAGGATCTGCTACGTCTTTGTGTCCTTGATTTTGGTGGTGATTGGGATACGCATTTACCGCTCGCGGAATTTTCGTATAACAATAGTTATCACTCAAGTATCAAGATGGCACCATTCGAGGCGTTGTATGGTCATAAATGTCGTTCTCCAATCTGTTGGACTGACATTGGGGAAAATCTTATCACTGGTCCGGAACTTATTCAGGAAACGACTGACAAAGTTTCCAAGATTCGAAATAACCTTGAGGTGGCTAGAAGTCGCTAAAAGAGTTATGCCGATAAAAGACGCAAACCATTGGAGTTTCAAGTCGACGACATGGTTCTTCTTAAAGCCTCTCCATGGAAGGGTGTTGCACGTTTTGGAAGAAGGGTAAGTTAGCCCCACGCTTTGTAGGACCTTTCAAGATTTTGAAAAGAATTGGGAAAGTGGCTTACAACTGGAGTTACCTTCTGAACTTAGCGGAGTTCATCCTGTCTTTCATGTCTCAAACCTGAGGAAGTGCTTGGCTGATGAAAATTGGCATGTTCCACCAGAGGAAATTCAAGTTGATGAGTCATTGCACTTTGTTGAGAAGCCTGTTGAGATTATGGATTGCACCCTGGAGAAGACCCGAACAACTACCACACCTATCGTTAAAGTTCGTTGGGAAAACAAACGAGAAGCTGAGTTCACTTGGGAGCGTGTGACAACCCGTACATTTCAGGTTCTATTCCTGTCGTATAAACTATTTCCACCACTTGTGAAAAAAAATTTAATAGGACAATAACAATTATTATTATCACATGATAATGATTTTTATTATAACTACTATTAGTAACTAATCTTAATTAAATTAAACTAATCTACTTGAAATGCAATTTAAGAAAACTTGGGGGACCAATATGCATTTTTGCACCAAGCACCTTGCATAACCGAAATTCTCATCCCTCGGAGCAGATAACCGATTCAAAAACTCTTCTCCATCTTCAAAAACCCTATTTACACAACCCCTTCATGACATCTCTCTTCCTCTAGCGACACCCCACGTCATCAACGTCTCACGCGGTGGTTATACTATCTCCGGCAACCCTTTCTCCACCGTGACATCCCCTCGGGTTTGCTCGACGATCACAACTACGACTACTCGTGTTGTAAATCACAGCCCCTTGTCTTTCGGTACGTTTCTCTATCCCGGGCAATTGGTTTTGTTGTTCGGTTACGGTTTTTGTTAGAGTCTCGACCGATTAGGCGGTGTTGTGTGGGCGCGCTGCGGCAACTCGGGTGTTGTTGCCACTGAATGTGTATTAAGTTGAATAGGTGTGTTTATGCGCTTGTATGAGCACCGGGTTTCTATCATTCTATGGGTATGTATCGACGCGATCTGCGACGACTAAACGTGTGTTTTGGTGCTAACTCGTTGTTTCAATTCCATGCGTTATTGGTTGTGTTTATATACATACATACATATATATATATAGTTGTCTGATTTTCAGGTTATTTTCATGCTTATGTTATGTGTTTGGGTGTATTGTGCATATATATATATATATATATATATATATTATATATATATATATATATAATATATATATATATAACGATCATTTGGTTTGTGTGTATGTATGCCTTGTGATTGTGTGGGTGTGTGCATGATTGTTTGCTGCGATGATGATGTATGTGGGTGTTAAAGTATTAGGTGTGTGTTTTCTGCATACACATATATGTGTGGTTTCATTGTAAATATATGTATATATTAATGATGGGTGTGGTGTGATCCTGCATTAATGTTCCTGCGTATATATGTATGTATGCATTATATCCAATGGGTATGATTTGAAGTTATGCATGCGTGGTCATGTTGGGTTTTGTTTAATTTGTGTAGTGGGTAAATAATAATTTTATGCATAAGGATGGTGTGTGTTTTGGCATGGGTGTTTTACCATATCTGGTCATGCACGTGGGGGTGAAAATATATGTGTAAATTGCATGAACTCATATGATTATGAGACTATGAGTGTAATCATAATATTTTTTTCTTTATAAATAAAATATATAAGAAGAATACTTTCTTGTATGATTCGGGGTATGTGTGAACATTGGGTCCTGTCCTGGTGTGACTTTGGGCGTGATGATGTTTTGTTTGGGAGCGGGAAAACAATCAATAGTCGGCACCGTAACCGAGACGTCAAACGTGAAACCGTACCTTTCTTATATTATATTCAACAGTTAATATTAATAGTGTAAATTAATATTAATTCAGGTTAATTGGAACCCGATCCCTTGTGCTTACACTTATTTGTTGCAACGCATTCGAGGTGAGTCTTCACGGCCCCTATTTTACTTTCTTTCCTTTTTGGGGGAGAAAACATGCAAACATATTTACAAAATGGTTTTAGTATTATTGATATTGCCGGTTACGTTAGTGCAAACATTCTTGAAAAGTCCTTACATTCTTGAACCGTTAGTAACGTGTAGCGAGGTAATTCTGAGTAGTACTACTGGGTTTGACAAACCCCGCCCGGGCTAGTCGCGCTAGCTTGATTGGAGGTCAAACGGGTGCGTTATTGACCTAACATTTGTCATTGTCTAGTGAGACGTGACGGGAAGGCAACAGACATACGAACATACAAACAGTCAGCCTCGGTTCGAAACGCTAAGTAACTTGTTTATAGGCTAGCTACCTATCGATATGCTTTAATTACTTTACCATTCAAACAGTTACAAACATTTTTATCTGTGATAAAACCTGTGAACTCACCAACTTTATGTTGACACACTTTAGCATGTTTTCTCAGGTAACAGGAACGCTTAAGCTTATGATGCACGATTAAGGAACGCACTCAGGACATGCATCATCAAATAGATTTACTTGCATTGAATATTTTGTTTTGACTTAGCATTTATAACTTTCAGTATTGGTTACATTTCATTATTCGCTTCCGCACTGTTATTCATTTCAGTTTTATGCTTCCGCACTGATGTTTCTTTCTTTTAGGCTACTCTGATTTAAGTCAAACGTTTATTTTTAATTTCATTTGGTGTCGTTTGATATGACCGTGTCTGAGATCCTGGTTTGTCACACGCCTCGCGGTAAAACCCCGCATGTGGAATTTGAGGGTGTTACAGAGCGTGAGGATCATATGAAGGAGAGATACCCGCATTTGTTCTCTTAGCTTTATTCTTAATTTTGGAACGAAATTCTTTTAAGTTGGGGAGACTGTAACATCTTGTATTTTTAGGTTAAATATAAAGTTAACCTTGTTAAATTTGTTTAAGGACCATGTTTGCCTAATATGAAACTTATGGAGTTCTTATGCATATTGCTTTAATTCGTTTTTAATTTACTTAACTTGAAGGTTGTTAATGTTATTGAATAAGTAACAAGCATAATAAAGATTTTTTAATAACAACTCTAACAAGAAAAGATAGTAAATGATATAATAATAATAATCCTAAAAAAATAATAGTAAAAGCTAATAATGATAACATTAGTAATAATGATAATAAAAAAAATATAATAATAATAATAACTATAATAGTAATAATAAAAATAATCATAATCATAGTAAAATTAATAATAATCATAGTAAAATTTATAATTGTAGAACACATTAAACTTAAAAAGGGGTTAAAAGAAGGTTAGGGGGGTTATTGTCACTTTTGAAACTTTAAAAGAATGTTTTTAAACATAAAATGTTAACTATAAAACCGCAGGGACTAAATGTGTCAAAAAACCAAAACCCAAATTTCCCCCTGTTTCTCCCGTGTTTCCGGCGGGACTATTCCGGTCACCGCCGGCAAGCCTTCCGGCCACCTCCAAACTACACCTAAACGCCTCAAATTTATCACCAAATCGCCTCAAATTAAACCGAGCACACGAATCGAACTTGTAACCGTTGTTTAATCAATCTGAAAACGCTTGTATTATCAAAAACCCACTTGAAACCGAACCCCAATTTACTTCATAACCGTTCAACGTGCAAATCGTGGTAATTACTCAATTAATTGAACATAAACCATCGGTTAACTATTCCTAACCTACCATTACTTGCAATTTCACCTGAAACTCACGCACACACCACATACCATCATTATCTCTTTCGCGAACCTGCAACTATTCGAACGTCATCTTCAGAGCTTCAAAACTCAAAATCAACATAGGGCTTTTCATCATTTAACTTATTTGAAGCTTCCTGCAAAGTGAATTGGATTATCAAGATCATTTGCTATCTAAACGAATTCAAGCATCGGGTCGCGACTCGTTGACAACTGTTCTTATCAATCTAAGCAACAAAACGGGTAATTGAATACATGAACATGCTCGAAATTTATTGAGGAATCAAAGCCCTATGTTTGTTACACTAAACGATTGTGATTTGAACTTCAATTTGGATTAGGGTTCTTAAGATTTGGGGGTTTCTGCGTGGTTTACTTTAAAACATATGGGAATGGGGTTTTGTCAGGCCTAGGCGACCCAGCCTAATGGTAAACTGTCCCCATATGAACCTGGAGGTCCGGGTTCGACCCCGGGGCACCCCACATTTTCTTTTTTTTAGGCTTTTAGCCTTCAACTATACTTTTAAATAGTTTCAAAAATTATAAAAAGACATTTTATAAAAGCTGATAGTTTTAAAATGTTTCTAAGTATTTTCTGGAAATTATTTCCTTAAAAGAAATTCTTTTTTTATATCACTTTGACATATATTTAAAAAAAATTATATATATAATAATAATAAGTTTGTTTTAAAAAAAAACTATACTTTCACTAATACCTTGTTCCACAAACATGATTTTCCGAACGTTGTTTTTAAACTATCGTTTAAAATGAGTTATTAGACTTTATTTAACCTATATATATACATATATACAAAATTATTATAGGAGTTAAAAATTTATATAAAACTTTATATAAAATATAATAACTTCCTTTAATTTTAATAATTGAAATTGTTTCCACATTGTTGTCATAGTTATTCGACAATCCCAAAATTCCATTTAAAATCCTAGTTCCCGTTAATCCGTTAAACTTAATTTAAATAAACTTAAAAATCTTATAAATATATATATTTTAGGTACATTGTGAAGGGCTACGTTGAATCGACGCTTATTATTATTTCTTATTAATCATCCAATAAATATTATTGATCAGGTGAGTATTTCCATACCCCTTTTTGCTTATTTTCACACTTTGGGGTGAAACATGTTAACTTATTATCATTGCACTTGTAAACTTATTTGAGACTTGTAATCTTTATGGCAATTCATCATGCAAAGTTATGATTAGTGAACTTTTGTGGTTACCATGTTATGGCGTTATATGTACAATCATTAACTATTGCTAGCCCAGCGAAGTCATAGATCTATGGGCAAGACAAGCCTGCTTTGGTTGATCCAAGTACACTTAGCTGATCGTATAATCTTGTAAACGTTTGAGACTTGTAAAAATTTGTCGAGGTTTGATTGTTGCATTGTTCATAACATCCCTAATCACTTTATTCACTAATTTATGACTTGAATTGCCATCTTTTATATAATCTATGTACTTAAACCTATGGAATGCTCACCAACATTATTGTTGACCTTTTATTTTTAACATGTTTCAGGAAACGCCCAAGTTTGATTCCTACACATTGAAGCTTACACATCTAGGAATGGACCTAGATAAAGTAGTGAATTAAAAAGACTTGTTATATTTTATGTTATGTTGTTTGTTTCTTTGAGACTTAAGCTTGTAATGATAAAATTGAATTTCATGAATAATTTATATTTGGTTATTAATAGCGTTATGTGGCTGTGAACGATCTTAACTCTCACACCTCGACGTTTCCGCCGTCAAGGTTGGAGTGTGACACAGAATCACTCAAAACTTATTACTGGATGAGCTTCTAACTCAATCAGATTCTACTTAGTGAGCAGTAATCAACACCGCCCCTAGTGGTGGTGGTTCAATCCTTGCTAGCGGCTTTAGATGATATTTTTTACATCGGCAAAGTCGGCTCCAGCCCTCATGGTTTTAGTTTGATGGTGGTTAATGGAAGTAGGTGACGTTGTGTTGATGGTTGAATAATGCCTTTATAAACATAATCATTTTATAAATGTCTTTTAGAACTAAATATTAACAATTAAATTACGAACCGAATATGATTTAATGGTATCTCATTACTGCCCTTTGACTTTTTAAATCGAAGGTCGTGGGTAAGGGTCACATTTGTGACAATTTTTGGCAGGTTGAACTAGGTGGTTTTTTCATTATTTTTTTTGAACAACAAATTTCATTAGAAAAAAAACACAATGCTAACAAGAAGCTAAACACCACAGAACATCAAGAACTAAATGCCAATTACACTAATCCTTCCAATTACAATAATTTTGCTTAAACCTATTAGACACCCCACAAAATGAGATGGATTTGATCTCGTCTTTCAAGTGATTAATATTAGGCTTTTGTTCCGGAAGGATGCATGGTTCCGAGCTTTCCATATACACTATATAGTTGTAAGGATAATTGCATGGAGAGCATTAACCTTGTCACAACTCAAACTCTCTCCCTTGCGTATCTGGAGGAGATCCTGAATCGAGAATGCAAAGATGGCTGGAGTATTGCATCACTCACCAATAATTGCCATAAGACACTTGCCACATAACATGATGTAAAAAGATGAAAAGATAATTCCTGAAGCTTTTCACATAATAGGCACCATGTTTGGTTAATCACAATCTCCTCTTAGCTAACAAATCAAAAGTGGGCAACCTGTCTAAATTCAACCTCCGTACCAACATCTTGACCTTTGCTCGGACAAGTTTACTCCATTTTAGCACAAAGCCTATATTAAGGTGCCCATGTCTACATGACATCCTAAGAGATCTGACCGAAAACATACTAGATTTGTCCTTTGTTCACCTCCATCCATCCCTTCCTTCACCCAATGAAATTTGGCCGATTAAAAGAATAAGATTTGACAACTCATTCATTTCAATAAGAGATTGAGGCTTTTTTGACCACATCCAATTGTAAGTTGGGATTTCACCATTCACCCACACCCTTTATTTAATCATACATCTTTTATACTTTTCAAGCTGAAAAAGAGATGGGAAGACCAAGCTAAGAGGTTGATTTAGCACCCAACAATCCAACCAGAATATAATTTGCTCACCCGAACCAACTATCCCAGCGATACATAAGCCTATTTTGATATTATATATTCCAAAAGGTCTTTGAATTTTAAGTATATTACTCCATCTACTCACGAAATTTGACCTGCAGGGAAAAGAAGAAACACATTTGAAAGAAGAAACACATTCCATTGTAAGTTTTCTTTTAAACGGTATCCTAGATTATCACATTCTATTATTTAGACAAAACGTTGATCCATTGCTAGGATGATTCTTGAAGACTAAACTTTGTTGTTGGGTAAACCATGTGTAATAGAAAATAATTTGATAACGATAAAAGTATTGTTAACTTTTTGATTAAAAAATTAATTGTGATTTCTTGTAGCGAACTTACTTATTTAAGTTGCTATTTGATTTGTAGAATGAAATTAGACTATGTGTTACTATTGCGCCCAAGGGCACTGTGTGTCACATCACCTCGACTGCGACCCACACACCATTACACCCCTAATTTCAGTGGGGCGCATGGCAGCCCCCTTGGGGCTAGTGATATCGCTAGCAACGATAATATTACTGTTTTCTCCTTTTAAACCCCATAAAATCCCCATTCAAACCCCACCACTTTAAAAAAATTAATCACCAACCAAGCCCCCTTCCATTACACATTTTTTAAAGATTTTAGGACAAGAAAAAAATGTGTCAATGTGTTAGTCACGCGACAACATTTTTTTTAAACCAAATCCCTAACCAAACATCATAACGCATAGTCTTAGAATGTTTAAAAAGTTACGTACTAAATTACTTTATATGAACGATACAATTACCATTTATATATATGTTTTGAAGGAAAAAAAGAGTATCAAATTACGATGTTAATTTGTTTAAAATTGAAAAATCCGTATTATTCTTTCCTTGGATACAATTAAATCTTTTTTTAATCTAATACTGTTATAAAAAAACTCTTTATGTCTATTTTTTATTATCCGTTTTCTCCAAGACATCATTGGCCGCAACACATATGCTCTATTTAGTTGGTTCTTTTTACCATGTAATGGAAATAGTGAGAGTTAGGGAGAGCGGCCACTTAAAGGCTAAAAACAAAGCTATAACCGATATTTCAGTTTTTAGATTTTAGCAACTTTTTAAATAGTATGTGTCAGTTATAAACTTTTTTGGTAATTTATTTAATAAAAAAGATGATTAAGTTAATTCGGTTAGTCATTGTTTAACCTTCACCCTTAGACGTGGATGGATTTAAACTAAATCACTAAGTAAATCCAATTATATCTAAAGTCGGATAAAATATAGGCAATCTTTTAATTTATAAAGAAAGAATGAGCGACAAGTAACACGTCCTTATGAAGCCCTACAAAAAAACATTTTAAAGACATAGAATATTATTTATGAAAAACATAGTGATCGGTTTTGCAGTCGATTCAGTACGGTTAATTTGATTACTTATCCATATGCATCCAGAACCATAAAAGTTAGTTATCAATGAAATCATAACTAAATCAGATTTGCATTTACCAGGATGTTTGTCTAACACCACCATAAAGAATACACCGACGACACTGAAGATCTGCTCAACATTAAACTTGTAACCAACACACTCTTTTTTATTTACTTTAATAGAATCATATGCACTTACACCTGACCTTAAGCAGATCTATACATTATTTTATTTACTTCAAATGTATTTCTTTATCTATACACTTATGTACATTGTGCTTCTATGGCTATACTTTATGATCTTTAAGCAGACCAGGGAGTTGATGAAGAAGATTCAATTCTCATGTGGTCAGAGTCCCAGAAAGTGTTCTCTTCTTCTGGTTCTGGATTATCAGGACAAGTTTGACCATTTTGACCCTCGAGAACAGTCTCAAGCTCCTCGATACGGGCTCTAAGCTCTAACTCGATTACTTCGTGAAGGCGTAACCGCAAATCAATCGATGAAACAGTGTAATTTGGAGTGAAAATGGGCTTCCCGGTGCTTTCACTTTTGACCCATTTGTCATCATGGTCTAACTCGGATGGGCTATCGAGTTGCCATGTGAGTGTATCTAGGTTCAAGTCTCCTCTAGCCATGTCTGCTTCAAAGTCTGAATCAATCTGCAAGACGAGATCAAATAATGTTATAACTTGTAACTTGTGCTACAAAAGCTCTACTGGCAAAACGGGCGCGTAAGATTGGTTAGGTAACAGGTTCGGGTCATAACAGGTAATTTTGTTTGGGTCAAATGGGGGTGTGGAATGCTTTTTGTCAGAGCATTTTACCTTTTAACAAATACCTTTGAAACTATTTGAGCTTTTACGCATTAAAAATACACTCTAGACGACTTAAACGATTTTGACCCATTAGAGATATAATATTACCCAATACGTCCCGTTTACAAAAACCATTTGAAACTGCAATCTCTTGAGATTAGCAACATACCTCCACTACGCTAGACACTCTCTGCATGTTTTCTTCCAACCTCTCAAGCTCGGCCGCCAGCTCTGCTTCAATGTCGCTTGTTACCTTGATATTTTTGGCTTCTGGGCTATAGTTTGCAGGAGCGTTTGATTCGCTATCACACTCATTTGTGGTATCAAGCCCGTATTTTATTTCAAGTTTATTGTCTAAATCTTTAACCAGATTCTCAGCTTCTTCTAGTAGCTCATTCAGATGCTCAATATCCCGCTGATTAGTCACAATAGTTGATAATATGCCAATTGTAAACCCGAGGAACAAAGACACCATGTCAGTGCCTGTGTCAAACTACAATGGTTAATGCATTCCACCTCATGAGTGAAACTGTAGGTGACAAAATGCGCAGGAAGGCGAGTTGGGTAATGGGTCAAACAAGTTCGGGTCAAAATGATATTTTTGGGTGGGTAGAATTGTCCAAAAAATGAACTTTTATAAGTAATTAGTCTGAACTCTGTAAAATACGATTACAAGGTTTATACTTTGTAAATGATAATCTAATTCTTCCGGATAAAATGATTTAGGAGGTTTTATGCAAAATGCACCTTTGGCAACTTTTGATCTTTTCAACCACTTTGGCATGCTTAACATTTTTTTTCTGTTTACCCGTTTGACCCGTTAAATGTAAACCATGTCTCCAATCGACTCATTCACAAGTAAACGGGCTAAACTTTCCACCAGTACTTAGATTTAAACTTTTGCAAAAGATAGCAAGCAATGGTGCACCTTGTGAATGAAGATCTATTGTTTTAAATCTCTTGGCATGCATTTCTGCTGATCTTCTTGGAAGCTTTACTGATCCAATTGGTTCAAAGAATTCTGCTTCCGTCGGTGCTCCATTTTCTTCCATGAACGCGATCAGCTGATCTTCCACATCGTCAACTTGTAACATCTGTTTTCTTTGATGATCTCTGCTATCACTAGTCACCACTAACGGGCTTAGCCTCGAGAAAGACTTTCTTTTCGAGTTCCCAGAAGTGTCAAAGTCAAAACACTCGTGTTTTCTGATTTTTACATAGATTTCATCTCGGTTATCTTGAAGATTCAACCCCACTTTGTTATGTTCTTCCTCAGGAGAATAAACATCACCATCTAACAAGCATCTTCTTGAAAACTTTGGCAATGGGAAAACCGGGCTAGGTGATTTATCAAACTGTTTGCGCACGCCTCGCTGTACACGAGGTGATTGCACGGGCGACAGCTTCACTGGACTGCCTTTCTCACCTGTTAAGTTATGCCAGTATTTGGCCACATAACCAGCACCAGTAGCTGCTGCAACCACCCAGAATTCCATGATCACTGTACTTATATAACACCAACACTATCCAGCTCAAGATTTTTCTAAAGCATCAATTTTCCACTTAATTACTGATAGATCTGTTTAACTAAAGGTGACCCACTTGGAAAGAACTTGTGTGCTGCAAAATTGAAGGAAATTAATAGATGTTTTGATGTGTTGAAAGTTGGAGGTTAAAGTGTTGGAAATCTTGAAAAGAACATAAGAAAAATATAAACTTTAAAAAGAGAGTTTGGTTTGAAAAGATCCTGTTTATGTAGTCATTTTCAACATTTATTTGCAATGTTCCAAACCACATGATTGTGGATTGAATTAATGAGGACCTGGATTAATCTATTTCATTTTCTAGCCAAATAATCTTTGAAGCCGACATAATGATCTATTTCATCAATGCCAAATCTATGGAAATATGGATATCATAATATCGGGCCCGGCCCACAAACTTAAGCCCGACCCGCATTTGGCCAATTAGGATTAGCCCAAAAGTCTCTGAACTTTAACCCTTCTTTGAAGGGCTCTCTCTTCCTCCCAAATCTCACTCTCTCAATAGACTCATGCTTAGGATATGTACATACATATCCATTGATGTTTGATAATTGGGAGATAAATATACTGACTTGACCGTCAAAATGTCCGCAATGCTTTGGTCCCACGACCATCCAACGGGTTGTTTTATGATTTTAACAGCCTTGCTCCCGGCTCAGGAAAACAACAACACGACACAAACATCATGACCCCGTTGAACCAAAAGAATCTCGCTCTCTACATTGCCGCAAGACTCTCATACCAGCTACAAGGATTTTTGTAGCAGCACATACATACATGAAGCCCGCGTCCTCCTCTTTTGCATAAATCTTGATTCTACACACATACTTGACATAACTTTTTCACTTGCCTCTTACTAGTAAACCTCATAGCTTCAAGCCATGGACAAAACCACTTTTTACCCCATCGCTTGAGACCTGATTGAAGAAACCCAAATAGCCAAGCCAATGTAATCTTCAAGATGCTAGAGTTGTACTCATATAGTTGAACCATTGTGATCTTCAAGGACCCAATTTGACACCTCTAATTGTTACCTTGCAGAGCAGAATCACTAGACTAAGAAAGTAGTCGATAAGCATAAACATTAGCAACAACGACCACTGAATCTTATAAAGCAAAATGTATTAAGTTTCAATCTGTGAAACTTATGGCATGGTTATGGAATTCCAATCATGGGACCTGATTATGACCCTCAGGTCCTCAACTACTTTATCCAAAAATCTGCCATAAGTTTGGGTGGGCACACAAACATCTATCAGAGAATCAAAGCTACTAACATCAAACTCAAGCCAGAAACTGCACATTTCCAATGCTACTTGTGCCGCTTCTGCTGTTCTTTGTTCTTTAGCATAAGCCTACAAGATTGACACATAAACTCAAAGCCCAAGAGTACCTCCTTTAGCATTCACTTCATCAAGAATGTTATGTGCCTTTTTCTAATATGCCAAGATTAACACAATCATTTACAATACCATAACAGATATATCAACTGTCATAGTTCTAGATTTCAACTTTTGAGCTACAAGTATTAAAGATGCTAAACCCTTTTAATGCTCCCATAATCAAGTTGCTAATGAACAGACATTAATCAGAGTAATCAATCAACATACTAAGTAAGCAAGGCGGGGCGAAAACTTGTGTCGCCAAGGCGATCACACAACAGAGGCATTTCATCGAACACCTTATATGCATCAGTAAATGATTCAAGTTCATGACAACAACCCTCCAAAAGACCAAAACAGCACTACAAGCAGCCAATCAACCTTCAATTTATCGAACTTTTCATCCCCAATCCTATAATTCTCATTAAAAACCTCAAAAAAATCACAGAATCCATCAGTTTTCCTACTGATTTCCACAAGAACGTCACCCCACATACTAAAAGAAACAAAAACTAAAAATACATGTTCTTGAACATACATTCAACCAATACAAAAACAGGGTTGGGATTTTGTGTATCGTTATCGACGGAACATAGCTAATAATAGTCATGATGATAAAAGTTAATAAATATCATGCAGAGAACAATGAACAAGATGCTGGAATAGCTCAGTTGGTTAGAGCGTGTGGCTGTTAACCACAAGGTCGGAGGTTCAAGCCCTCCTTCTAGCGGTTTTCTTTTTAAATTTCATTTTTATGAAATGATATGCACTTTTAATAATTAGTTCAACCTAAATATAACTTGGCAACTCCTTAACATGTTTGTGACCAATTTACATCTTTACTACATATTGTCCACAAACTCACCCGAGCCACATCTAAGCTCGAGCTCAGCTTATTTTAACTTAAGAAAGCTCGATGTATACTTTCAAGGAGTGATGTCATTTCGTCACGTGTGTGTGGTCCACACTAACGTGTTACAATTGCGGAGTTTGTTATGTTTGTTAATAATTTGAACCTCACAAATAAGAGGATGTTGAGCGTAACTTTCGACCTTCATCTCTGATGACACGTCGGACTGCACAGTTGGTTTGGTTGTGGGGTTTATCTGAAAAAGTGTGTTTGTCCTTACCCGAAATTATTGGATTTGGCAACAAGAGAGCAAAGGGAGTTCAGATATTTGGGGAAAAATTAAAGGTTGAAAATCGAAGGAGCAAGACTCGATAGTTAATACTAGTTGGGTGTTGCAGGAGTGCGAGCTCTATTTAATTTTAAATATTATTTGGACTATTAAACTTAAGGTTCACTTATTTCATTAAGTGGGTTTTACTTTAATCATGTTATTAGTTTTAGATGAAGTGGGCTTGTAAAGTATTAGTGGACTCACTTGATTTTAGGCTTATTAACGGAGATTACCTGTTGCCATAATTTTGGTTGGGCTCAATGTTAAATGGATATTAATTGGCCCACACGAGATCCAACCGAGAAGATAAGAAATCAAATAGGGGATTTCTTGAAATTGCTTTTGACTCTCGATCAAAATAAAAGAAATCACCGGTTACTTTTTGTGGCTCTCGATCAAGAACAAAAAGAATATCACGGTTACATGAATTCCTTCAAGAAAAACTCCACAAATCATTCGCGTGTAACCAACGAATATATTTATTAGATAGTGATTCATAATTCAAAGAATAATCCAAGTTGTTTTAATGTTGTATATTTTCGTTCTTTTTATGTTTGATTTTTTGTTTAAGACACACAAAAAATCAACAATCAATGCATAAATAATGAGTTGTATGGCAGAACCTAGAAGTCTAGAAGTGCATGTTTACTTGTAACACATGTAGAATGATTCAAACAATTAAGTAGATGCAAATATAAATTTGTACTTTAGAAACAATGCATGTGTCCATCTGTGTTTGATTGTACTATAGCATGTAGTACAAGGATCATAGAGGATATCTAACAAACGTGTCAATCCAGCTTTATCCCAACCCAAAGATTGTCTTCAGTGACGGAGTTTGAACCAAAACTTAAGGGGGCGAGGGCGAAAGTAAATTATTTTAGAGGGGCGGACTCTTTATTTATTAAAAAATTTCTACTATCGAGCTGAAAATTTAGACTACTTAAGTTAGCTCTTGGTAACTCGTATATTGTACAGGTTTGATGATGTAATATTAATATACACATATGAAAATCTACTAGAGCAAATAAATAATATCTTTTGTACATATGAACAGATATAACAATAACAAAGGATGATAGATTATGTTTGACGATAAAGTTTATTTAGCCAGTTTGCATCAATTAAAAATTTAAAACAACTCTTTAATATAAGAGTAGTTTGACCATGGCCCATTGAGTTGGCACTGATTTCAGATCAAAACTGATACATATTCATGGCTATGTTAGGTTGAACTTTTATACTTTTCTTCAAATTTTGATTTTTCATACAATAGTGTTACGTATGACACAAATTACTTTATTAATATTTCTCTTAGAATAAACATTGGTTTGTTATATTAAGCTATTGTTGTGTAATTGTTTGATTTGGAGAGAGGTGCTTGTATGTAAATAGAGCTTAATAAACATAAGAATCACAGAGAGTGATAACTATAATCACATTTATTCACTTCACATAGATATTACATTATTTTTTTATCAACTCACTAACTCCGAGATAAAATTGAAAATGCAACTTTATACATCTCTCTTCATTATCTTCACATAAATGTACAATATTAATTATACAATTTACAATTTGTGTGCACACTATGAGTTGTGCCATGAGAATTTGTGTTTTCATGAAAGCCTTGCTACCATTGGCATCTCAAGAGGGTTTTTTTTTAAATGTTGTGCGTATGACCTATGCGCCACATCATCTCTCGATAAGTGAGATTTTAATTATCACTTTATCATTTGTTTAAATTTTAAATATACTAAGATTTATTATTTAATTGTTAAATGTGTATGAGTGAAGCAAACTAACTTACAATCTACTTTTAATTCTCACGGGCATCAAAATTTCTACACATGAATTCTCACTACGCCCTCAATTATTAATATACATACAAGGCAGACTTAATGTTTTTAGGGTCCTCGATTGAACTAAAAAAATAAAGCTTTTTTGAAAACTGCAATCTAAATAAAAACAATCTAATTAAGTTTTCCTGAACAAAAACAATAAATCAAAAAAAATTTTATATAATACTTGATAGTTGATTTCTTTATAAAAAATGACTAGACGAAGTCGATCAAATCAATCGGAAAAGAAGGAACTTGGGAATAGTCGTTTACTTTGTGAATTGTGTAACTGTGTTTCTTTAATAACCTATCAAATCATTAAAATTTTCATCGAGACTCAACTATCAAAGTGTTATTACCCGCTTTAAAATTTCATTGAACCATATGATACCAAAACCCACTATATTTTTATGGGTGTTGCTTTTTGCACCCTAATCTACTAACACCCTATTTCATAGTCATTTCTTATTTTACTTTATAACTATTTATTACACTTCGATCATTTATTAACTCATTAACTCAAATATTAAAAACCCACTACCTATTCATAAATTTTTTTAAATTGTAATCAACTATTACTTAAGAAATACAAACCCCCTTATAAGGTAAAACGAGGCCTTGACGGATGGGAAAGGGTTCATCCCTCATAGCACAGTCCTATGGCTTCTATTATTATTAAAAAGAATTATGTGCCGAACTAGATTGCTATAGATTTTCTTTTTCTTTTTACTTATAAGGAGTTATTGAAAACTTTAAGTTTTTTTAAATTAAATTCTTACTGCATAAAAAAACCATAATTATATATGAGCTAATAAAGTATACATATAAAATTTATATTATTATATACTTTTAGTTTATTACTATAACTATAGTTTACAACTATTTTATTAGCAAATGTATGTTCTCATGTTGAAATCCACAAACTAAATTACTAATATATATGCATTTTGATGCATGTCACCAGTTTTGGTGCACATTTTACTTGGAACCATTTTTATGTTTTCATTTTATAAAATGTCGACTCTTCCTCTCATTAAGCTTCTTATTTGGTTGCCAAATATTCTAATTAAAAATATAAAATAAATTAATTAATCAACATAACTTTGGTAATTATTTTAAACCCATCTGATAAATTGTTTTTCACAAAAGTCTTTTAAAAAAACTCTTAATCATTTTCTGTTAAATTAATTGGTTTTTGATACACTTATCTTGATGAATATAACATTTATTTTTTTTATCAACTTCTAGTTCTAGATTTCATTTTTAACTATAAAATAATAAGTTTAATTGGTTTGTTTATGGTCCAAAATAATTAATGGATAGACTAGGGTGCAAATAGAATATAGACTATGGTTTATTTAGAAAAATCATTTTTTTCATAAACGAAACCCTTATTTTTTGGAGGCCCTAAGTTTAATGTGTCATAACTTATATTATAGAGCCGGCCTTGCATACATACATGCACACCACTTACACACCATACACACAAATTTACACTACCCACTCTTATACACTAATTTAATGAATAGGGAGTTTCCTATTTTTCATCTTCTACTTTATTTCATATCATTTTTTTACGTGATAACTGATAAATAATTTATAAGTGTATTAAAAATAAAAAAGCATAGTATTATAATAATGCAATTTTCCTTTTCATATACACATACTGTCTATATCAGTTTAGGCATATATTGTTCCACAAATAAAATCACAAAAATGCCGTTAAAGTTTGTTTCTTTTTTAAATCAGTTTGGTGAGGTATAGTATGAAGTAATTGAACTTTCTTTAAACATTTTACTTCATAGAACTTCAATCTTTTTCGAAACCTAAATTTAACCAAATAAGCCATGTTAAAGTTTTAATGTTACAAGTGACTAGGGCTGTTTGACAACTTCTGAATAACTAAGTGTTGAACCAATAAGAGATCTGAACTATTAAGAAATTTGAACCATTAAAGTTGGTATATCGTTTAATTATTCAAATGCAAATGTCTGACCAATTCAGATAAGAGGTCTTAACTATTCAGCATTAGACTTTTTAACCATTCAACACTAGTATAATACTTAACCATTCAACACTACTATAATGCTTAACCATTCAGAGGTAAATATCTGAATCATTCAGACATTTGTTTACGGAACAAACAATCTGAACCATTAAATGTTAAATCATTCAGGCATCTGAACCATTAAAAGGTTGATTAAGAATCTGTCAAACAGCCCCTAAAGTTGAATCATTCATTTCGGGATCTTTATCTATGATTCAAAACCTAAATTTAACCAAATAAGTCATGTTAAAGTTTTAATGCTATGAGTGACTAAAGGTGGATCATTCATTGATTTATGAAACCAAGCATAAATTGAAGTTCACTTATCGAACGAGCTTGGGTTTCATCGAGTTGCATTAGGCTAGCGACCCTAAACAAATCTATTATTTATATTAATAAATAGTTCTTGTTTCATATAGTAGTTTCATTATATATAATATTATTATGTATAAAATTAATAATAATAATATTATTATTATTATTTTTTTTTTTATTACTACTACTATTATTATTAGTTATATTAATAAGTAACTCACCTGCTACAGTGAGTTTTTTGTTGTGTACTCTTTGGCCACTTTTTTTTGAAAATGTTAGATTTTAAACCCCACTTAATATTAAGCATGGAATAAAAAGTCGACGCGAACAACCATAACTATAAGTATACTAATTTAGTTGGATTATATATATTACTATCATTGAACTTATATTTTTTTAATAGTGATAACGATGCTATTAATTTCGTGCTCGGGGGGGCACGTAATTATTTTGTGGTCGAGTTTGATGTTCTGATTGATTTATATACAGTTCAAGAGATCCATCATTCTGATGATGACATATTTTGACAAGATTATAATGATGACATATTTTGACAAGAAATTGGTGATGGTCAATATATGTCTAACAATAATACGAAAGCTACGAGAATTAACGATCTGTTGTATAGATATTTTTATCGCGTTATTGGTCATGCTATAGTTGAACATAGGATGACCAGTGGTGGAGTGACTATAAAGAATTTGTTGTTTTTATTTTGTTTGATCAAAAGAAGGTCTTGTAATCTGGTATATATGTTTGCTGATTATTTTACTACTTGCACGATTATAAAAAAAACATACATATTTGTGGTGGTACATATGTTACTAGACTCGTTGAGTCTTTATATATTCTCACCCCTGAGAACGTGGCAAGGTTAAATAGGTCGGTTCTTATGTCCGGATTTTATAATGTAATCATTTTTATTTGTATAATAATGTAATTTTTTTAGTTATATAAAATTGTGATTTAGTTTTTCTTTTTATATGAAACAATATATATTAAAAAATGGTGCTTGCTATAATTTTATCTTTGTTTAGGTTATTGTAGACAAAAAAATTTGAAAACATGAAGATAATTGTTATGGCAGCTGTGCCAGATTAAAGATAAGGAAATAAACGAGGAGGTGTACAATTCACAATAATTGTTTTGTGTTAGATTGCAGGTAAGGAAATAAACGAGGAGGTGTATAAATTCACAATAAATGTTTTGTGTCATAATGAAGATAAGCCAATAGAGTGACCGGAAGATGCCTATAAATTCACAATTATTCATTCATAATTCCTTCCTAATTCAAGTCAACAATGTCTTAATTTTATAACGATTGAGTGTATCAAACAAGAGAGGAGTTGGGTGCAAAACATTGCACGCATCCTTGGATACGTTATTGTTACACAACAAACAAAGAAGACTGTATACGACTTCCTCAACAAGACATTTCTTATGTACGATCATGGTGGTGTATACAAGCCAACATCAGATTCAACCACACATTTAGGCACAAAGAATATAGGATATCCATTTCAACTTATAACAAAATATCATGAAAAAGATAGAAGTTGGAAAATACATGTTGTGTGTGACGAACATAACCATAACTTCTAAATTTTTGGAGGGTCATGCTTATGCAAAAAAAATTATCTAAAGAAGAATACGCACTGGTGGAAGATCTTACAAAAAAATATGCAGCCACGTGATATTCTTACAACTTTAAAAAAATATAATGATAAAAATGTATGCACAATTGAAACCGTATATGATGAACGGACAAGAATAGAAAAGTTGGATAAAGTTGGAACCACCCCAATGTAAGCACTTCTCCAATCTTTGCAGATGGGTGGATACATCTATGATTTAACTAGACATCTTTGATTTAACTATTGATGAGACTCAAATCAATTAAATGCTTTGTTTTTTGTCAATCCCACTTTATTGAAAAATGATGTACGTTCCCGCATGTGATTATTTTAGATTCTACGTACAAGACAAACATGTATTGCCTATATTTTCTTTAATTTGTTGGCTTAACTTCAACAAATAAGAGATTTTGTATTGCTTTCGTGTTCATACGAAATGAGAAAAAAAAAAAGAATTTCAACATGGGATTTATATATGTTACCACGTGTCATAGTCACAGATAAAGAGTTAACTCTAATGGATGCATGCCAAATAATTTTTCTAGAAGCAACCCGATTGCTTTATAGATATCATATACAGGAGAACATCAGAAAGCATTACAAACCATATTTAAAATCTCCGACTGAGTGGGATAAGTTTATGTATTACTGAAGATTTCTGCTTCAATCTCCAACAGTTGAGACTTACTATGAAAATCGAACGCGATTGCAGACAAAGTTGATGAACACGTATCGAAATATTTTCCAGATCTATTCAATTTATCGTTTTATTTTATATATTGAAACTAACATATTTAATTTAACTTTGTAGTTGTATTTAATTATTTGGATCTTAACTGGTTGCAAAATTATAAAGAGATGTTTGTGTCTGCGTAGATTGATCAACATCTAAAATTTGAAGAACGAACAACAAATAAAGTAGAAAACCAACATGCTTTGTTAAAAAACATTTGAATTTCGACAAGTCAAATTTAGATAAATTTATAGAAATTTTAAATAACATAGTACGTCTACAAGAAAAAAATAATATAGTTATAAATAGAAAAAATTAATACATGTACATAAAAACATAACAATTTTATTATATAATTAGTATAATATAAATATAAATAGAAAAAGTTAATATAATTATTAAAAAAGACAAACGACCGTTTATTGCATTTTAAACTGTCGTTTATATTTATACAAACTGTAGTTTACTACACTGCATACGGTAGTTTAACGTCATGCAAACGGCCATTACATGTTGACAAACGACCGTTTACATTGTCTAGTGGAAAATGCCGAATTGGTGGTATGAGAAACAATAACCCCTTTATTTATTATAAAACTGTGATCTTAACTACTAATTTACTATAATTAGCCTATGAGTAGTTGTTTTATTTATTTATTACAGAATTGTGATCTTAACTACTAATTTACTATAACTGCCTAAGACTAGCTGTCTAATTTATTTATTATAAACTTTGATCTTAACTACTAATTTACTATAACATTTATTTTTCATAACAACAACGCGACATTGTTTATTATTGAGTTATAGTGTAATTTATTTTTTTCTTGAACGGCCAACGAATAATTTTTAAGCCCGGTCACCCGGGTAAATTCAATGGCGAAAGACCACTCACGCTCGCGAACACAGACAGCACTGGTGACTCGGCTTGCCCACCATTCCAAGGGAAACCCACCACCTAAAGGCTCACTGTGGTAAAACTTTTGACCCACTATAAACATATTACACATAGTGAGACTCCAATCCATGACCTTCACTTTAAAAAGTCATAGGATGCCTCCTCCGAAACCACTTGATTTAAAACTCATTGGCAGTGTAATTTACTTTAAATCAAGCCGTCGTAAAACGATATCATTATTATAATATAAAGCTCAATGCATGGGTTTACGTCTTGCAAGGCTTCGTAATTACTCAAAAGTTATTGAATATCATCAACTTCCCGACCATCGTAAAACATGTAGAATCAACATACTATTTTTAATCGAAGTATTAACATAAATTTTTTCACGGTTCACCGTCGTCGTGGCTAATTGCAGGTGTAATTACTAGTTACGATAAAGTAACTAAACCATAGATTATGTCTTACATGTATAATGATAATAATATATTAAAATTTTATAATTAAACATGACTATTAATAAAATAAATATATTAAAATAACTAAACATGTCTATTAATAGAATAACTAAGTATATAAATGACTAAATAATTATAAATAATGAGCTTGAGCTTATCTTGAACTTGAAAATCTTCTCTTCTTCGAACTCAAGCTTTGGATATAATCTCAAAGCGACTTAGGATTGATCTTTATTTAACTTGTTTACACTCATAATCTTAACATGTGAAAATATTAAACACGAGTGTCTTGTACCATCATCAATTATTTGTTCATGAAATAATTAGAGAAATGAAACAGAAAACATGAATGAAAAATGAATATTCGAAGTATTTTTAAGAGTAATTCAAAGTATTTAAGTAGCTTGATGTTTTCAACTAAACACCCAAGTGTTTAACATTTTATGATATGGTCTAGTCGCACCCGTCACACCATGTCACGCCTAGGTAGTGTATTATCGCAGCACGTTGCACACACCACATCAGAAGCCAACGCTGCATCCCTTTCGGTTTTCTTTTTCGTCTTCGTCACAACCTTCCACATATCTTAGCATCGTCGTTGTCGTTGTGTTACGATGAGACCACCTCAGCACCTGTTGTGTTGTCTCACTACCACTAAAGATAGGTTGAGTGACGGATAACTTTTACGTGGACTAGCACATAAATAAATTCGATGACACTTGATCTAACTTTCATTAGTTTTATATCTTTAACATCTTAAACATTTACACAACGTACATAATTACCTCTACTTATCGGTTCTGACGAGTTTCCCTATAAAAAGCTATCAATGTTACTAAGAGCATTGACAATCTATTCTTATTTTTATCTATATAATTACACTAAAAATCACTATTTTTCATCTTTCCTTTTTAACTTTATCATTGTTTTTTCTCTCTCATCCACTCACAATCACTTAAATATATTAAAACCATTATATGTTTTTGAACAGTAATTCCTCAAAATACAAATTAAACAGTAAATTTATTATATCATTCACTCAAAACTACTTATAACCATACCATATAATATAAGAAACATACTCATAAAAATATAGAAAATAGGCCGTGAATGCTCTAAAACACGAAATAATAATATGAATCTTGATGCATATAAAAACTGTCACTTAAAAGTTAAACAACAAACTTAAGTCTAATAGTTAATTATCTTTACAGCTAACGTTCTTCTAGATATAATAATTTGGTCCTCTCAAGTCTCAATTTCTTTTATAAGAAACAAAATTAGTACATATGCTCAATACCTTTAGAACCTAGAGTTTTAAATTGCATATTATGCTATTAAATGATGAAGTTAAATATAGCTATAGTGTGAGGGGCCATATATATTCCCAGCAAGTGATCCACGTGGTTAGTGTGAAACCAGAATTTAACTTCAAAGAGGTTCATGAATGTTGTGAGTCGGTGCATAGGGGCTAGGGCCACTAACATAGACCCCTAATGTTGACCGGACCACAGTCCCAGTAACCTAATTTCAGTTTCAATTTGATATTTGATATTTCATTCATCCTATTCAAATAGGTGTAGGACTGTATTCCTTTTAACAATTGGTAATAAAAATAAATTAAGTTAATTACATGAAAGTTTACTGTAGATAAATCTGTTTTTACTTTCGTTTTCTAGCTTTGAAAAACAACAAGTTTGGTTTAAACGTTTGTCAAAACGTATCACAAAAGGCTCCCCTCATGAATAGTCGTTATCTTTTTCTTTATATTTTATAAAATTAGCAAAATGCCCTTTATTAAAAACTCATATAAGTTGATTACATGAAAGTTTACTGTGGATCTCCTGTTGCTGCCACCATGTGCGTTTTGCCAGCATTCAATTAACGAAAGTAAACTCTTTTAAGTGGGACATTCTTTATATTTATTAAAAAATTTCTACTACCGGACAAAAAATTTACACTATTTAGCTATAAAATTTACATTCCTGGCGATAAAAAGAGCGCCCCCAGCCCCTATAAAGCTTCGCCACTGATTATCCAAATAATTTGTTGATTAAACTCGATTACATGTTTCACTCATTTTTGTTAGCACGTGTTTAACATCATCATAAATCCTTCTAAGAGTGCTAGAGTGGTAATTATATGATCTTTCTCAATCTGGTAAATTTCTTGGATCAAATAGTGTTTTTATTTAGGGGGCGTCTCAAAACTTATAAACATGTTTCAGGGCCTTAAATGAAACAAAAAGTCCAGATACACTATCTATAGTTTATATTATAAGCCTCTTCCTTTATGTAGACTACGTATCGACAAAAATAAGCTAAAAGATTCGATAGAGAATACTTTTTTTATGAATATTACTAGTTTTAGTAAACTCGTTTATTACACGAATTGAATAAATAAATTATTAGTATCATAAAATTTATGAATTATAAAATAATATTCTAACATATGATATGACTGAAATTACATATAAGAAATGACTATATAACTAATAAAACATTGATATTAACTCTTTAAAGTTTTATTTTAAATTTTTACAAAAGACATTGTGTTCTAAAACAAACCGTGTAAAAATATTATTCTTAAAAGTTTCCTTAAATTTATTTATTTTTTGTTTTAAAAGCAGAATTTATATAAATACCAATTAAAATATGTCGTATTTTTAAAAAAAGGTTTATGCTTTAGAATAACTAATTATTTTATAAAACATTTGTTTATTTAGAAATAACATTAATAAATACATTTTTTAATTGATTAAATGTAAAAAAATTATTAATAATTAAGGTGATTATTTAAGAGTAGAGAGAGGCGGGAAAATGTTGTGAAAAAAATTATGGTGATGTCACATGACATTCAAAATACTTTTTATTAGAGTAAAGAGGAAAATAATTAAATTAAAACTCAAATATATAAGCTAAATCAACTTGTATAAATATATTTTTGAAAAAAGTTGAGACCGTATATAAATTGAAGGTATCAAGCTATAATTATAATTGTTTTGGCTTGAGTTCTCATGTTTTCACTAGTTGTCTATCATAATCTATTCATAAGCAAACTATGATTTACAAATTATATATACCTCATAGACAAAAAAAAAACAAAAAAAAAAACATTATAAACATGAATCATGATATATATGATTAACCAAAATTATATTTACCTAATAACAAACAAGAAGTACATATGTTACATACTTACATTTATGTCGACCACCTTTGACCAAAGAACACTATCGTATCACAATGTCCACACATCACATTTAAATCTTCTTATTCTTCTTCGGCTAGTGTACTCTGCAGGCTACCGGTGAACACAATATCATGTTGAAGATAACCACCGTCACCGCCGCCATCCCGTCAACGCGAATATGGCCGTTGTTGAACCGAAAAACATCGAGGTTTATCGGGGCATCACTGGACGTTTTCCCGCCATTTCTACTCAAAGAAATGGAGAAGATTGAAGACCCGTTGGCTAGAAAGTTAGTTTCGAGGATTGAAATGATGCCGGTAGAGGTGAGAAACATCAATTCTCGCTTCTTATACCATAACCATAACCGTAATCATAATCATATTCATTAAATCTCAAAGTTATTCTTGTTTATAATACAATAATTGATATTGAATTGGAAGTCAAACCGACTAAAAGTGGTTGAATTTGTGAATCAAAGATTTGATTCATTTGAATCACATGTGTGATTCAAAGTACAATAATATAATCATAACCACCTTAAGTTTGGTGGTTTTGGGGTAGTTAAAGTACAATATCATAAAGGGTTCAACACTTGTTCATAGTTATTGTCATGGAGTCCTCCTGTAAGAGTCTAGTGAAGTTAGTGACAGAGTTTGCACGATTATAGAGGGCAGGAAAATTAAATTATCTAGCAAAAAATTTACGATAAAATTGTTAAAGTGTTCATTTGACCTATTTTTTCTTTCAAAAAATTCTTTGATAAGCTTATCCCTCAAGCTGACCACATTTTAATACGGGCGTCCCGACCATAAAACAGGTCTGGTTGAACTCACGATTGGTGATTCATATGAAGACACGTGTTATACAAGGTTGTTTCAAAAGTTTGGACGAACTTATGAAAGAAACATTTTGAGAACTATTTGATGAAATGGACATTTTGAGAATTTTCTCATAAATTTACACCAGCATACCAAAACATAGCACTACTGACGAATAGAAAAGATGGAGAACCCATCCCTATGATACTTCGCCCGTAATATATATATATATATATGTATATGTATATACATATATTTCCCCTAAATCTACACCACCAGATCAAAAAATAACACTACTGACGAATAGAAAAGATGGGGAACCCATCCCTATGATACTTCGCCCGTAATATATATATATATATATAATATATATATATATATATATATGTATATACATATATTTCCCATAAATCTACACCACCAGATCAAAAAATAGCACTACTAACGAATAGAAAAGATGGGGAACCCATCCCTATGATACTTCGCCCATATATATATATATATATATATATATATATATATATATATATATATATATATATATATATATAATATATATATATATATATATATATACATATATGTATGTATGTATGTATGTATGTATGTATGTATGTATGTATGTATGTATGTATGTATATGTATATATATATATATGTATATGTATATGTATATGTATATGTATATGTATATGTATATATATATGTATATGTATATATATGTGTATGTATATATATATGTGTATATATATATATGTGTGTGTATATGTATACACACACACAGTGGCCCCTCAACGTTTTACGGGTAGTGTAAGAAAAAGAAAAATTACGTTTTTATACAAAAAAATAAAAAAATACGGTTTTATGTTATCCCTGAAAAAACCCCTAATTTTTATTAAACTCAAACACTTCATAGAAAGTTTAAATTTTATAAAAATACTCTTATATTTAATAAAAAAAACATTACATTTTATAAAAACATTAATAACAAATTAGCCTAAATTCTCAATAATAAGCCCAAATTTAAAATAAGCCCAAAATTTTAACACCTTAAATAGTCTAACAAACTTACAAGCCCAAATACCCATAACACAAATAACTTATAAAAATAATCAGGTATTCCCCAATCCCAACTATCGTCGTTCACCCTTGTCCCATTTGGCCATAAGCCCAAATTTAAAATAAGCCCAAAATTTTAACACCTTAAATAGTCTAACAAACTTACAAGCCCAAATACCCATAACACAAATAACTTATAAAAATAATCAGGTATTCCCCAATCCCAACTATCGTCGTTCACCCTTGTCCCATTTGGCCATTCTACTATAGTCGATCACCCAGTTGCCAACCGACCAACCACCGCCATCCATCGTCAGCCGATAACCCAGTTGTTTACCCCCATCCCATTCAACCTTGCCACCACTGACATGCGCTGCATGCTGCTACTCATCTAATCTTTTTGTTTCATCAAATCAAGAGTTCAAGGTGAATTTTCTAGGTTTTTTTCTCTTTTACACTATGAATTTAGGGATTTAGGGTTTATATTGTTAAATTCTAATATTTAAGTGTTATTTGTTATAATAATTAGTGATTTGAAAGATTTCAAGATGAGAATATTAGTTAATTGTTCTAATATTTAAGGTTTGTGTAATTAGGTATATGAAGTAGAGATTTGAAAGATGAGTTAGAGATTTGATATTGAAATTAGGGATTTTAATTGTAATTTGTAATCTTATTGTGTTATTTGTTACAAAAATAAGGATTTGAAAGATGAAAAAACAAGTTTTTTGACAATTTCTTAAAAGGAAATTTTAAGAGTAAGATATTAATTCTAATAATAATATTGATATTGGGTCAACAACTCTTTCAAGTTTAATTCCTACGGTTTTAAATGGATTTGATTCAAATGATCTTTCTTTGTACCCCTTTATGTTTTTTTTTATTTATTAATATATATGTACCGTAAAAATTTTTTACGTTACCCCTGAACTTTTGTTCTAGATCCGCCACTGCACACACACACACATATATATATATACATATATAATATATAATATATATACATACATATATATACATATATATAATATATACATACATATATATATATACACACACACGTGTGTATATACATATACACGTATGTATATACATATACACATATGCATATATATACACCTATGTATATACATATACACATATGTGTATACATGTACACATATGTGTACATATGTACACATATGTGTACATATGTACACATATGTGTACATATGTATATGTGTGTGTGTATATGTATATATATCCATTCCATTTATGAACAATGTTGTTTGTTTTGTTCTATCATAAACTCATCCTGCTCTTGTTATTCTTAAAACTAGATTGGATCATGACAGCCAGTCTAACTAGAAAATATAGTTGAACTGGTTATGGGTTAGACGGTTGAACACGCAAACCAGACTGACGTTGGACAAGATGTTCAAAAAAAGGAAGTTATTTTATATTGTTTTCTTTCAAAAATTCATTACTATATAACATTCAGGAACTTTATATTTTATTAACATTGAAGATATAGTAGTTATGTTTTCTTTTAATTTTAAACATTTATGATGTCATGCTGTGTCTTAAACTGGTCCGACCATGGACCAATAAAACAGTTAGTTCAATGAATAGTCTGGTTATGAGAACATTATTAACTCTCTGAGTAGGGAATACAAGAAGTGCAAATATTTTTAATAGTTATTGAGTGGTAAAACCTTGATCATAGTTGCCTTATTATAGTGTCTAAAACAATTAAACTTAAAGAACAGGGAAGCAAATAAGGAGTTGTTTGGTTTGAACTATTCATGTCACAATAACCACTTTCAAAAAATTAATCCAAACATGATGCTCATTAATCCAGAACGTTTAGTATAAGGCCACTGGCAGCAGTTTCGTTTTTTTCCCTACGATACATCAACATCACATTAGTTTTTCCAATTTTCCACAGTTACCCCTAGTTTTCCATGTTTTAAATGACGTTGTCATAATTTTTTTTGTTTCCCCGTTTCCCTGATTTGGTTTTAAATTTGTGGGGTGTAGACCGTTGAATCCCGGTGAATATTCACCAGGTTGTAGCGACTCGGATGCGGGGGTGTGGTATGCGGCTTCTGCCCATGTCCACTCCGTACCCCCTAACTTGTAAAATTTATATAATTTCTCACTGATTATACAAAACAACAAGTAAATGATTTTATGATTCTCTAAACATCCTTGCAGCTTAGCATCTCAAAGAACCACATAATGACTAGTTGCGTGACACCAACGGTACACGACGCAGGCAATCCACTGGTTCTGCTTCATGGGTTTGATAGGTATGTTGCTGGTTATTTTGATCCACATCGTAGAAGTATGTTGAGTCTCATATCATTAGGCTTAAGAAGTGTTTAACGAGATTGTTAAATGTCTAAAACATCCTGAAACGTCGAGAAAAGCGTAACTTTTTTGTGCAGTCAATAGCTTTGACAAAATCATAATAAGGATGAAGGACATACAAGTTATTTTAGTTTGAAAGATAGCCAAAAATGGGAATGTTACAATTCTCTTTGAACATGACGATGTAGAAAGTTTTGTTATTTCTGTTAGTTTTGTTGCGTAAACGGTTAACTTTCTGGTTCTGTTTACACATTTGATTACATCTTATTCTTCAGTTCGTGTTTAGAATGGCGATACACACTCCCGTTGGTGGAGCAAGCTGGTTTTGAGACTTGGGCAATTGACATTCTAGGATGGGGCTTCTCCAACTTAGGTTGCCTTTTTATTATTTTCCAAACTTTATATTATTATATTTAGATGTGACAATTTATGCTCGTTTACTTATGAATGGGTCTCTTTTGGTTATGGTGTATCTTTAACGGGCCAAATTAAAAAAAACTAGAATATGCATGAAATAGGAGCATACTTTTTAGATCTTGTGTATTTTAGCAATCAATTTTAAATTATATGCAAAATAGAAACCAACTTACAATATATATTAGTGATTAAAGGAACTGACCTCATTATAACTGATTTTATCCGTAAATAGCTAACGTAAAAATACTTGACGCTAAACACATATACACTAAAATGACAAATAAGATGCACACTAGCAATTTTTCAAAGATCAATAATAACTTGATATGAAAATTCCTGCTACAGTTGATAATAAATAATAAATTATAATTTGGTTTCTACTTTTTGTACAATTTAAAGTTGTTTGCTAAAAGGGGAAAATATTGTTGTTTGCTAAAAAGGAAAAAAGTATAAAGTTTGTTTCTATTTCTATCATTTTGCTCCTTTAAAAATGTTAGCTAAAAGGTAAAAGGGTCACCAATCCATCCCGAACTTGGTGGTTAACTCTACTGCGGTGACAACTGCGGTGACAATACTGTAGGGGAGGTCTTGCGGAAAAATAGCTCGAGACCATTCTAAGTACTTTTTCGATATGAAAAAAAGAGGATTTTGGAAAGTGGGTCGAATAGGTTGAAAGTCACTCATGGTCTATTATTAACTGCATACAACCTTGTTACTTGATTATTTGTCTTTATTATTGAAGTAATATATCTTATTAATCATAATTACAAAAATATTTACAATGGGCTAACAATCGGTTTTAGGTCGACATGAACCCGTTTTGACCCGGACTAAAACTTGACAATATCATCCGGAACCCATTTTGACCCGATACCCTCCCACTATTTTACGACCTCTAATTAGAACCTAACTAAACTTGTGTTTCATGTTCTTTTTCATTTTTCTTATCGCGTCATTTGCCTTTATCAGAAACACTTCCACTTTGTAACGTTGAGTCCAAGCGCGATCACCTCTATCAGGTACTCTTCATTTTCTTGTTCATTTTCACATTTATTAACTGTTCAACATCTTTTTTAAGCTTAGTTTAATTTTCTGTTAATGATCAGTTCTGGAAGTCCTACATTAAAAAACCTATGTTGTTAGTTGGCCCAAGTCTTGGAGCTGCAGCTGCAGTTGACTTTACTATCAACCATCCTGAAGCTGTAAGTGTGTGACAAATTTAACATTATCATGACATTTCTCATAAGGCTAGAGCTATAAAGTAACTAGTTTGACTCTCAAAAGTCAAAACTTATTGAGACTTTGATACGCGATTTTGTTCATTTTATTGTTGTTCTTGCAGGTTGATAAGTTGATCTTGATTAATGCGAGTGTGTATGCAAAAGGCACGGGAAATCTCTCTAAGTTACCGAGAAGTGTAGCCTTTGCTGCAGTGAGTACTATGGATCCACGACTACAATGTATTCATTCTAATGTTAAAAAAAGAGGTTTTAGGCAAAGCGCGTGTTTTGGTTAGTTTGGTTTCTGGGTGTAGCAATCTTATTACAGATGGCAAAAATTGAGTTGGAATGGCCAACGGGTCAAAATGGGTTGTGCTTAGGGTCAAAGCTCACTTTGACTTTCATGGTCAAATGAGTTGATTTTCGATACCAAAATGATATAGATTCTTGTTAAAGTTAATAAGAAAATCTTGATGGTTGCATTAAACATCATCACAAATACTACATACATAGCTAGTCTTGGTGATGAGTAAGCTTGTATCAGTTTTAGGCTTGTAATTAGTAAGTTTGACCCAAAAGTCAAAATGCACCTAGGAGTCCTTTTACTTAGAGTGCCTGAATAATTTTTTCCGAATCTATGTTCATTTTCGACAGGTTTCATTGTTAAAATTCCTACCGTTGCGCTTTTATGCTACTAATCTGGGATTTACTAATTTGCCATTCGCAACATGCTTGGAATGGACCAAGGTAAGTTCCAATTTTCATTTGTCCATTTGTTTGAACTACTTTCAGGATAAAATGCATCTTGATTACATGTGAAATTAAAGATTAGACTTAATTTTTTGTTATTGCCATAGATTGCACGATTACATTGTATGCTACCATGGTGGGAAGAAGCAACGGTTGATTTCATGAGCAGCGGCGGATACAATGTTTCTTCCCAGATTGAAAAGGTTTTTTTCATGAACAAATCTATAAATTCTTCTATGCTTTTATGCATTTCAAGATGTTTGAAAAAAAATGAATTCGCTAATATTTGATCATGAAATTTGAATCGCACCTTTGAATGTTCATTCACAATCATCGAGTTACGACCCACAGAAATTGCAGCCTGTGACTGTGGTTCATCTTACCAGTTTGACTTCTAAAGTCAAACCAAGAAGTTTTTGAATCTAAATGACTTTATTGTGTACAATTTCTTAGCTTAAAAAATTTTTGGATCTTAGTATTTCTCTACCCTAATGCAATAATCATTTCTACTTTTTTTCCTTATATATTTCCAAGTTGAAAAGCTAATCCATTTGACTCATAAAAGTCAAAAGTAGACCCATAAGCAGAAACTTTATAATATAAACTGGATCCGATAATTACATAACCACCTCTTAATGATCTCCCACTATCTGTGAGTTATGGAACTTAAAATTGCTTATGCGGTTCTTGCGGTGGTCATTATCAGGTTCTGAAGAGAACGCTTATAATATACGGAGAAAATGATCGTATAGTTGACAGCAAGCTTGCAGTGGTTAGTATTTAAACCCTCTTCATCATCATATCAGATATCCATTTAAGTAAATACTTTTAAATTACCTGTCTAACATAAGCTTGTGTCTTATGTCAGCAATTACATTGTGAGCTCCCTAACGCCATCATTCGTCAAATACCAAACTGCGGTCACATTCCACATGTTGAAAAGCCCGATGTTGTTGCTAACCTGATCACAGACTTTGCATCACGCAAGAGTCATTACACTCTTCCACCACCTCCCAAGCACAACGAAGGGATTTTTACAAGTCGGTTTTAATAGTTATCAGCATGATTTCTCTAGTTCGTATTGTAGCGACTTGGATGTAAAATCATGTACCTTGTCGAACCTTTTACAAGAATAACATTACATCATTCTATAAATAAAGCACCAAGATTATGTTTCAATACTAACATGTCCACGAATATCATGACCTTAGTTTCAAAACACGCGAGACACTTCAAGACATTTAAGTTCAGAAAGCCGAGTCATAAGCTTCACGTACGTGACGTGTTGTTTTGTGTACTACCAAAAGTCACACCCCTATCGTCTCTTTTACATGTTAGTCTTTTTATCAAGTAAACCATCCACGTATACATAAAACACCACGTCAATGTCATGAGGCGTTTTTAGATAACGTCACGCCTCAGGCATGCTTTTTAAAACCAAGATCACAATTCGTAGACGAAGTTGTACCTTTTGCATTATTATTTGTACCAGCTGCCAGCATGCACCAAAGTCTAAAAGGAATCAAGAAAAGTTTAGTGCCCCCACAAACTTCCATTCACATATGACAGACTCATTTCAAAAGGCATAAATTCCCCACATACAAAAAGTAGATTACAAAAGAAAAAAATATAATGGAATACAACTGACAATGGATTCCTTACTACAGTCCAGCCACCTCTTAGATTACATCTGGGATGTGTGGATACATCACAACCATTGAAACAAACTGTTGTTAGATCAACCTCAACCAAAGGATCAACCCCGGTGCCAAAAGAGTTAGCAACGTGAGCGCGCTGGAAGACTCGGCTGCACTGTTGTCGATAGCGGTTCCTGAAGGACCGAGTCCTAATGATGGAGTCATCCCTGTGCCCGTACCCATCCCAGTGCCCGTGCCAGTGCTTGTACCTGTTCCGGTCCCAGTACCGGTTCCAGTTCCCGTTCCGGTGCTGGTGCCGGTTCCAGTTCCCGTGCCGGTCCCGGTACCAGTACCAGTACTGGGTGGTGAAGGGGTGGTAGGTGTTCCAGAGCTGTAACAAACAAGAACCGCAAGAAAGAGGTTTAGGAAAGAAGGTTTCTAAAAGTAGAAAGTTAATATGTTAAAAGCGAATAAAGTATGTATGTAGTTTCGTTTATACCAGATCTGGCAAAAAACATGTTGGATGTCAAAAGTTATTAACTTTTGATCACTCGATTACTTTACAGGATGACATATTCGTCATCCTGTCTATATTTTACCAGATTTGGTATAAACGAAACTCAATACATGATTTGATGACTTATAAAGTAGTTCCAATAGTTGATAGTGTTAATTAAAATAGTTAAATGGAGACATAATTATCAACATTTATGAGTAATGAACACATATATGATATATCAAACCAAAATCCCAACCGAAATGATCTGACTTTATCCCGACACGCATTATTTGGTGATCGTCTTATCAATAAGACCCGTTGGGATCAAATCACGATCATTTGGGATTTGTACAAAAGTACCTTTGACCACAGAAGTCAAAGTTGAGTTTTCTGTTCTATAATGCCATGTTAGGGACTATATACTATTACTATTTTATCATGTTTATCATGCTATCATGTTAGTTGTAGCATGAGTTGTGAGAAAACTTTAATCATTCTTGTGGGACCCATTTGACCAATTAGTCAAAGATGGATTTCCTATTCTACCCATTGATTCATATTCATAATTATTTGATTTAGCACTAAAAAACACCCAAACATATCAACTGAAAGCACAAAGTGACCTAACATGACCTTTGCTTGATATATTATCAAAAAAATAGGAAGAAACAAACATATGAGATATCAATATCTTGACAAGTCACATGTGTGCTGAATAATTGGTACCTAATCTTACATGCTAGATCTTACCAAATGATTCTTGAAAGCAGCTCTAGAGGCACAGTACAATTATTGATGCATAATGCACAAGACATCATTGCCTATTAGTTTTTGTAAAATGAATTTTCTCTAAAGAATGTAAAAATCAATATTTTAGGGCCGCGCGGGGGACAAGGGTCCGGTCATATACTTTCTAGACGCTGTGATTCCGTCCGGCGAGCCAAGGCGGTTGCCGGTTGAGCCATGAGTTTTTAAATGAACTTATATTGTGCTAATATTTTTTTTTATATTTTAAGTAAATTTATATGATCTCATGTCATCTGGTTTTTAAATCTGGTTTTTAAATCCGGTATGAACCTGAACCGATAAAGCTAGTGGTTCGAGTTGGGTTAAAATAGTGATAAAGAGTTAGAACTTTATATTTGTGAAACTTTCAAGTGAAGTGAGAAATTGAGATAGTGAAAGGCCCTTTTCAACCACAAGCACTAAACAAACCTAAAAAAGCAAACTTTTTTCCAGAGCTGAAAGTTCTAAATACAGAGCAGTTACTTGTACATTATGCATAGAAAAAACTCAGAAGCTTTGGATTGATCTGGATTTTTAAAATTATGCTCTGGGAAGATGGACTTTTCCAGAACCATCAAGAAAATGCATCACCAAGAAAGATGAGCTTCTGGGAATTGTGATCACATCCTTTTAGAATTCTTAGATCAATCAAAAAGTAAACTTTCTTTAGATTTTCAACTTTTTAAGTTGAAAAAAACAAGTTCAAACCAACCAAAGTTGAAAAAAATAAGATCTTTTTGCATCAAGAAACATACCCACATAACTTTAATCCAATCATAATCAGAAATCAAACAATTCAATATGAAAAATCAGAAAAAAATTAGATCTTTTTGCATCAAGAAACACACCCACACAACTGTAACTCCAATCATGATCAAAAAACAAACAACTTTAAATCAAAAATTAAAATAAGAACAAGATCTGATCATAAGGATGCTAAAAATAGAAAGCATTAGTAGATTGAGGGTAGTTAGAAAGCACACCTTGGGTTCCCAGCATAACAAGCAGAAGTTGCACCTGTATAACATAAACCAAGAGAAAATTGATTCTCTGCAATGTACAACCTCTACTGCATAAAGTACTACTCATTACACAAGTTTCCAGGGTTATTGAGAGTACTGCTCTAAAAAGGAATCAAGTGGGTGTTTTACAACTTTCACAGCACAAGGTACTACTTCTTATAACATTTATTTCTATGAATATTGATGTGATTTCAGATGGATATGAGATGAAGAAACAGTTACCAGGTGGAGCTGTTTGGCTGGGAGCAGCAGTGCCTGAAAAATCACAGCTCCCAGGAGCTTGATTCTTCCTTTGATAATAGCTGTTAACAGCATAATTACAATGATCTTTAACAGTATTAGGGTTAAAACAAGCTCCATTTTGAAGGATTTGAGCACAATCAGCACCATTTCCACAGGCATAATCTATGTTCTTTTGAAGAACAGAGTCACTCAACCCAGAGTTGCATATACAATATGATGCAGCAGCTGAAATCCCACATGAAAAAGAGTGAGATTTAAGGGTTTAAAAGCAAATCTAAAAGACACCCATTTGAGAACCATCAAGAAGTTGAAGAAGAAAACAAGATCTTACATGAATAGCTGACCATGGCTAAGAGAACCACCATGGAAAGTGCTAAAACAGCCATGGTTGTAGCCAGATGGTGTGATTGTTGCTTGATGATGACGGATTGTGGTGATAAAAGGTGCTGTTTTTGAGCAAGAAATGCAGAGGGAGATGAGAGAGAGTGATGATTTTCTATGTAGGAATCAGAGGCCCACGGTGAAATGAATGGGTCAGGGTGTTATGTGTGTATATAATATATCAAAGGTTGCACTCTTTCTTAAACTTATAATAGTAGTAAGTGTTGGAATTATCAGGTTATTAATTCAACAAGTTTTTCAAGACAAATAAATACCCAACGGTTATATTTGTGGAAGTCTTAAAATGGAAGATGCAATTCAAAATCATAGCTGATGAAGGGTTCTATGATCCAAATCGTAGAGAACCGGACTTACCAAAATGGCGATGCTTAAATCGTAAAAAGAGTCTGAATTCTTGAAAATATAATCGAATCTAATATGAATTTACGAGCATCATGTTCATTTTGTTCGATGTTTGCCACCACTATCACCTACACCATGTCGCTCCTTGAGAATATTTAAAAGCATTAGGGTATTGATTCATTTGATCTCCAGTGGTTTGTGATAAAAAGGTTGTTTGGATTGTAAGAGTGTAAGTGTTAAGACTTGAGACACCGAAAGTGGTTAGCTGTACAAGGAGGAATTAACGTTTGTGTAGACCTAAGGGGACATTTATTTGAATAAGATTAGAACTAGTTCCTTTAACTAAATTTGGTATTTGAATAAAATCGGAAATAATTCATTGAAAATTTATATGGAGATTGGTTTCCACATAATTATATTTAAATTATATTTTATCATGTATCTATCTATACGACTATATCTTATGTATTACTGTACATGATCATGTGACGAGTGTACTTGGTATTTGATATATATAGTATTTTGGAGGGGAACTACTTCCATTAATATTGTGAACAATTGTATAAATCGAAAAATCAAAATGTTTGATTTCCTAATTTTGATATTTAGCATACGATGACGTTACCTCAAATTGATTTTCTTTATTCAAGTGGCTATCGTAAGACCAAGGATACATTACAATTTTTATAAAAATATAATTTAAAAATAAAGATATCACCTCATCATATCAAATTGATTAGATAGTATGATAGCTAAGTGGATTTATATATTGAAAGACGAAGAATTAGTAATATAATACAAGCTTGATGCTGGTTTTATGAACCAGATATTCTAACTCTTAATTCAACTCAAAAGTATAGTCATGTTGTTCAAGCTCGCAGTTAATATATACTTGATAGCCAAGGCTAAACTCGATTAGCATTAAAACATGGTTGGATTCGATTATGGGCTAAAACTGAAACTAACCGATTTTAATATTTTCGTAATCAACGAGTAATTGCACTAATTTTTTGTATTGGAAAAAGTAATATTTTGATTACTTTTGTTAACATCAACTTTAGAGCTAGAGAGCAATTAACTAATTTAAATTAGGCTTTTAGTTAAATAAAATGTCATCAAAGTTTCTAATTTTTAACGAGGAATAAACAAAAACTAATATTTTATTTATAAAACAATGATAACAAATATTTTTACGTATAACACATCCGTAAAAATTGAAATATATAAATGTTAGCTCGGTTTGGCAAGTCTAGTTACCTTTTCTTTTTGAATGACGGTTTGGTTTTCCATACACATATACTTGTCACCAAACTGAACATATCATTTATAAGTAATAACGACTCATCAATTCTAAACCGGTATGATTATTTGGGTTAATTATGATATGGTTATTAAGTTTTTTCCCTTACCCTGCCTCTTGCTATCGATTAAACATACCTCTAATTTAAGACTAGTACTTAATTACCAGTTAAATAAAATTCGGGAATAGAAAGATAAGTTATTCTATTTCTATTTATTTTATATTATTATGAAGTATATAATTCACAAAATCTTCCAATTCTTCCTGCTTGTTTTATAGCGTTCAACATCTATTATTTGATGTCATGTGTATAAAGATGCTGTCTATTTTTGTTTCACATGCTACCTTAAGTTTAGAACTTAATATTTTATTTATACTGTTTTGGCAATATTGGGATAATATATAATAAATTGATTTTTATATTTTGTAGTATTTATATTTTACCTCGGGAGAATTACTAAAGTTCATAAGATCCACATTGTGACGTTTTGTCTCTCTTTATAATTAAAAAAGTTGAAAGAGGGTTGACAACTGGGCATGATGTCCAACCAGTACATTTCATGCCGATTCTTATTTTCATATGATTTGCTTCGTTTTTTAGTAACTAGTTTGTTTATTTGTCACGTGTTACTACGGATTGTATATGACGTGATAAATTATATATTGCAACTAATCAAACTTGTTTTTAAATTATTAGGTCAATGACACATATTTTATTTGACCCGATTTGTTTACGAATAAAATTTATATCGAAACGTATATAAACTCAAACCGGAAATAAAAAGTTTGCTTTTAAATATTAATTTAAATGTGTGTTGTTCTATGTTACGCTTGTGCCGCGTAATATTTAAAAAGGTACTTAAAATGAAAAATATTATAAAGGAAAAGTTAAAATATAATTTAAATTTAAATGAAATAATAAAAGAAAATCATAAAAAGCCAAAAACAGTAAAACAACATAGCGCCTTAAAGAGACGGATTTTGACCACGACACCATGCTTAGAATTAAGTTTTATCTAGGAGAATAATTATTTGTTGTTAACTGACTTTAGAAAAATAAAAAAAAATAAAGTTATCACCCGATCGGGTTTTGCCATATGGCAAGCCCGGTGGAGGTTTTATTTTAAAGCATAATTAGTTTTTGTTAAGTGACTTCAGAAAAATAAAAAGAATAAAGTTACGACCCGATCGGGTTTTGCCACATGACAAGGGTGGTGGAATCACCACCAACCTTACTAAATGAATGATAGTTAATAGGATGAATGTTGAATATGGAAATTTGGATGTCGTAAAGAAGAAAGAAAGTGAAGCAAACTTAAGAACATTCTCACCTATTTGCAATAGTATCTTTCTCCTTACAGGTGATAATTTATGACACAAACTCGAACCTCACACAAAGAAAAATAGGTTTTGGGTTGGGCAATACAACCTGTTTAAATAACATGTTGTGTTCGGGTTGACCGCTTGAAGACATGTTGACCCATTAACCCGTGTTATAATAAGTATATATCTTGAATACGGATTGATCCGCTTGAAAACAAATAAAAACTCAGTTTAGAGAATAACCTTAGATCTTTTAAACTTTGCATTAATAAAATATTTTATGTCTTTTTTAAATTTAGAAATTCAATTTACCACTTATGAACTTCACTTTAAAGTTTTTTTTAATAAAAATGGTTATTACCAAATACATAATTTAAACTTGAAAACCATAACATCTAACGTCTTGTAGTATATCAATTTGAAAGTAGATCTTCGATATTTAAATTACCATGGATCATTTGGTCTCTCTTGAAAATACGAGTTAAACGGGTCAACTTTAGATTTAGTTGAATTTTTCGACACAAATATGAATATGGTTCAGATTCAGGTTGATATTCCGACCCATCAGAATGGGTACTTTAACCGCCTTCAATATTGGATGTGATTTCAACCTTGATTTTACATCTCTTAAAATTTCTATTGGTCTGATTTGTACGTTACGCTAAGTAGGGGTCAAATGAAATGGTTGTTATGATAGTACAAATTTGAATTTTAGCGAGTGTGAAAACAATGAAGATTATTTTAACAACGATTTAATGGTGAGTTTGTATGACAAGAAAAAACAAAAGGAATGTTTCACACTGATATTGTAGAAATGCTTGTATCATCTTGAAATAAAAATAAATTTATTAATGACAATTTAATCAAGTGATAAGTTTTGATTTGAATATTATATATGTCATATGTGTGTGCATAATATAACTCTACGATTCATAGATATAATTTTAGTGATAAAAAAACATAATTATTGCCAATTTAACACAGCCAAAAGAGGAATAAAGTACATAAAAAAAATCAAAAGTGGGAATGATAAAAGTTGGAAGTATTCTCCAAAATATGCCAATTTTTATGAGGTGTCTTTTACATGACATACAAAATATGAGGCTATTGGATGACAAATGGTGGTGTTGTGTGGTGTATATTGAAGATATGAAATTTTTAATGGCCTTTTCTACACTTGGAATCTTATAAGGCCAACACTAATCTATAATATTTCTAAACTTCTAATGAATTTCTATATACATATAATAATTATTTTAACAAAAAATGTCAATATATAATTTCTGCTAACTCTTTATAAGCTAATTGTCCAAAGATATTATGTTTATTAAAATTATAGAATATTATTGTGAATTATACTAGAAACATTTTATTTTATGAGGAACTATCAGATGAATCATCAATTGAGATGGTTTATGGTTATAACACGTGATAAATTCATAAACTTTAGTTACATTTGCATTACAACTCACAATATTCATATTGCATAATGTAACATTTGTATTTAGTTATCAACTTATCATGTGAAGATCAAGTAAATTTTATATATCATAAATGTAGTCTTATAGTATCATAAAACGTAATTTTGTAAACACGTGTCAAACATGATATGAATATCATGGTCTGCAGTGAAATTTAAATATTTTATGTAGGGCATTAGGTGTGTAAAACTAGACTTTTAACTTTTAAGTTGGTGTTACAACTAACATATATTTGTATAAAATCTGATTTGTTTTGTGCATATATTTGTATAAAATCTGATTTGTTTTGTGCAGTTGACTTTTAAAAAAATGAAGATATTAATAATGATTTCAATTAGAATAAGCTTCAAAAGTTTAATAACTTAAACAAAATCTACAATTCACTTTATGTTAAGTTAATATACTCTGTTACATTTAATCCCGTTTTATATGTACACTAATAAACTAGTGCTTTGTATTCTTATTACGTGAGTTCGTATTGAATTTATATAAAAATATAGGTGGAAATAAAACACATTGTAACCCGTGATGGATCTAAAACCTTTATTTGATGGGTGCCAAAATAAAACAGTAAAAAAAGACATAAAAATATAAATGATAAACTTCGTTACATATAGTAAAAAAATATGATCAAAAGGATCAACTATAGTTTTACTTGTAACATTCTCAATGTCTCTTTTTAAAAAATATAAATTAAACAACCATCCAAAAATTTGATTGCATTAATTTATCTTTACGGTCTCTTTACAAAAAACCATCCAATTTTTCTTCCATCAAAAGGATTTGAAAGATGTTTTTAACTTAAAAACACTTTTCATAATATATGGAAGATAAAAATGTAAAATTCAATAAAGTCTTCACAGAGCAAATAAAACAAATAAAAAACTAAACAATTGAGTAACTGACTTTTTAAAACAAAAAAACAAACAAATAAAAAATAGTAATTAACAAAGTTATCAAACAAATCAAGTCATGTTATGAGTATTGTAATGAATTTTTAACAAACCACACAAAGTGACAAAGTCATTAATCCAATCATTTGCATTAAAGTTAAGAATATGACAGCAAGCAGCAGAAGCCTTACAAAAAACAATTACAGCATATTGAAAAGAACTAAATATATATTATAGTTGTACGCACATATTTTGTAAACTGCCTGCATAAATTAGACAAGATATATTAAAAAATCCATTTGAACGACCCAAAACTACTAGTGGACTAATTACTAGGCGATAACTTGACCCAATCTGATAAGTTGAATCACATTTACGAGTGAAAAAAATATAGGTGGGAGAATTGGACTTCTCCTCTAGTGGTATGTGGATGATGGTTTAAATTTGAGATCTTTAATGTTTTAAGTTCAAACATGACTTAATATGGTTTTTTAAAGTGATAGGTTTCATACTTGATAATGTTTCCAGGTGAGTCAACATTGAAATGTCAAAATCAACATTGACATTTGACATTCCATCTCACGAACGTTCAATTGAGTGTTAAAGGTAGTTTCAAAAGTTGATAACAAAAATAAATATATGGGTGGCACACTAGTATTACGCTCCTACTTAGATGTGTATAGAATCGGGCCATATAAAAAAAACCAAACACATGTTATATGAGTCTAGTTAAGGTTGAAACCGATTTAAATGAAAGGATACGATTTAGATTTGGTTTGAAAGCGAGTCGTTTAGATTTTCAAGTTTAGAAACCAATTACTCTAATAATTAGAGCTGCAAATGAACCGAACGAACACGAATAAAGCCTTGTTCGTGTTCGTTCGTTAAAAAATAAACTTGTTCATGAACTGTTCACGAACACTTACTGAACGGGATTTCTTGTTCGCGTTCGTTCATTAAGAAAACAAACATGTTCATGAACTGTTCACGCACACTTACCGAACATGAACATAAACAAAAGCAAACAGACACAAACAAGTGTTCATGAACATGACGAACATAAAAAACTCATAACATAAACGAATACAAATTATTATAGATTTATTTTAGAATACAATTTATATATTTTATTACAAACATTACACAAAATCGATAAAAATAAATAAGTTGTTAACATAAATACCAAAAATACTTGATATAATAGTCATAAAAATAACTGACACAATAATTAAGTATATAAACGAACATCTTAACGAACACATTATCGAACGTTCACGAAAATAAATGAACGAACGCGACTTGTGTTCATGTTCGTTCGTTTAACTAAACAAACAGAATTTTTTTGTTCATGTTCGTTTATTTACTAAACAAACGAATATAAAAACAAACTTCCTTTGAAATTCAGTCGTTTGCAGCCCCTGCTAACAACATCCACTACATGACTGTAATCTGATCACAATCAAACCTCAACAATGGCATCAATGGCGATCTTACATCGCACCCATAAACCCCTATCCAAAACCCTAACCCACAAACTCATAACAACCTACGCTTTTCTCACACAAGAAGCTCAATTAGCCGAACCACCACCACCACCGTCATCACCACCGTCACCGCCACCGTCACCGTCACCGCCACCGCCACCGCCACCGCCACCTTCCGCCACCCCTCTACCACCAAACCCCGCCACCGGAAGCCCACTGTACAACGACAACTGGAGAAACCCTGGCTCAAACATATCATCTTCAACCTCACCATCTCCAATCCCCCTAGGGTTTTCGCAACAACACACGTCATCGAGGATTCAAGCTCTTTCGCAAACCCTAGATGCTGACGCGATCATGAACTTGTTTGCCGATTGGATGACGTCACAGAAGTGGCCTGATGTGAAGCAGATGTTTGAGGTTTGGATTAGGTCGTTGGATCGCAATGGGAAGCTTAATAAGCCTGATGTTAGCTTGTATAATCATTACTTGAGGGCTAATCTTATGATGGGAGCTTCTGCTGGTGAACTGTTGGATTTGGTTGCACAAATGGAGGATTATATGATTGAGCCTAATACTGCTTCGTTTAATTGGTGCTTAAGGCAATGTTTCAGGCCAGAGAGTCTGAAGCTGCAGTGAAATTGATCGATCGGTAAGTCACCGAATACCATCGAATACCGATGATCTTGTTTTAACTTATGTTGGTTTGTTAGTATGTTGGTGTTGTGAAGATTATAAGTCTTTGTTTGTGTATAATTAGTCATGTGGTCATGAGATTTTAGTACTATGGTGTGAAATTAACATTTAGTTTTTTGTGCATTTGTGTTTGAATAAAAACGGCACGTGGAATGTTAAATGAGGGACTTTGGTGAATTTGTAGAATGTGAACTGATCTAGGGCAGGTTGTTAAAGATTCAATAAGGTTATGCTGTATGTGTATATATTTTCTTGGAGACCGTAGTTTGCTGTGTAACCGTGTAAGTGTAACATACCGTAACCCCTTTTATTCGTTGTACTCAAGAGATATGAGTTCACAAGGTACCTATGATTACATGAAAAAAGAAATTATAACTATTGTAGTAAATAATATGATCATATTTAAGTTTTTAGGAAAGATAGTATATCATGGTAAATAATATTAATATTTAAAAAGTAGTAAACCTGCTGGCTCTAAAAAAGTGAATTGCTAGATATAGAAGAAAATAGACACTCTCCCATAAACGTGAAAAATATACTACATTAGTGAACTTGATATACAAGAAGTATGGTTAGTAAGTAAATTCCAAAAGAGTATTGATGTTAAACATAAGGACCATAACCATAGGTGGTTGGTGTCTTGGTGATTTGCAGTAAAAACTAATCTTATATTGTTAGTTAGTAATAACCAGAGGTCCAGATCATAATCACCTTGATGGTTAAGAAACCAACTCAGGTAGTTCATGGTTGGTGGCTTAAGGATAAGTTCATATAATTTGTAGATGTTTGTTGATCGTAGCTTTAAATGTTTGATATTTTCTACTGACCTTTTCCTCATTGTGACTGACTTCTAGTTCCAGACTTCCAGTTAAAATTTGTTCCTGGAACCTCATTTTATTTAGAACCCACTTTTTTCCCTTATAAGATGCATGAAATATCCTCCAACTGGTATAAAATAGCATAGAGTAATCTGTTTGCCATTTGACTTTGTAACAAATGGATTTATATTTCATGTATTACGATGATTGCAACTGGAAAGGAATCTAAGGGTGCAGTACCTGATGACGAATCTTATCACCTTGTTGTTCGGTTGCTGCTAACCAAAAATCAAATCGATACTGCATTAAAGTACATTGATTTAACCTTAAATTCAGGATATATGTTGTCAGTTGAAGTGTTCACAGAGTGTGTCAGGAGCTGCGTTAACACAGGAAGGCTGGATACATTAGTGTCAATAATAGAAAGATGTAAGGTATGCTTTTTTCTTCTGATCTTTGTAAATGTATTCCATAAAGGTGCAAAATCGATTCATGTACTTAACAAGTCGATCTAGGCAGGGGGGTCTCAACTATTTTAGAGGCCTAAAGCGAAAATCAAATTGGAGGCCTTTTAAAACTTTAGCTTTAAAAACTTCTCATGTTTTTGAAGCACAAGCACTGTTGAGCCACCCCTGGATCTAGGTTATATTTTATCTCTAGCATGTGTTGAGCCATTTTTTCTTCTTAAATAACCAATGTGTAAAGGTAAAAGAAATAAGCTGAAAAGGAAATATGTCTAAGGGGTTAGACCTGTCGAATGATACCTGAAAAGGTTAAGATTGCTCTTAGACTATGTGATTATTGTAATCATGTCTTTTCACACCAATTGTTTATAAAAAGTTATTCATCATAAAAGAAAATGCGTTGGGTCAAATTGACCAGTTTTGCCCAGCATGAAAAAGTTAATATATTGAACCTGAATCCATTTTGAACCTATACCCATTTTAGCTGATTTGCCAGCTTGCCTTTCTATGGGTCAATCCGAACCTACCCTTTTTAACCCACAAAAAAATGTTACTGTTAACACGAACCCTTGTTGACCTTTAGCCAACTCACCTATTTGCCACCTTCATTGTAGACTTGTGATTATTTTTTTAAATTGACCTAACAACTTCCTTTATTGTTGTATTGTCAGAAAATGGATCAAAACAAAGCCTTATGTCCACCTTGGAACTTATGCAATTACATCATAGACATTGCAATGCAATCAGATAACAGCAACTTGGCATATTACGGGCTCGAGTTCATGGCAAGATGGATTGCTCGTGGTGAAAATCAAAGGCCACCCGTGTTGCTTTCAGTAGATGAAGGATTAATTGTAAATGCCTTAACAACTGCTGGTAGAAACTATAACTCTAAGCTTTTAGATGGCACATGGGCAGTTCTGAAACGGTCTTTACGCCAAAAAAGAGTCCCAAGTCCAGAATCTTATCTTGCAAAAATATTTGCATATTCTTCATTCGGTAATTTGCAGAAGGCTTTCAGTACTTTGCATGAATTTGAAATCTCTTATAAGGATTCTCCTAAAGAAATCGAAGAAGATATGTTCTCCCCGTTTTCATCATTATACCCATTGGTTGTAGCATGCTCCAAGGCTGGATTTGCAACATTGGATACAGTATGCATCAGAGTTCTTTTTTTCTTTCATTTTTTATCCTTTAATTTTTTGCTAACTTGATGTCTTTTTAATTTAGGTATATTATCAGTTGGAGAATTTATCCCGGGCAGATCCTCCATACAAGTCTGTCGCTGCACTAAATTGTGTTATTTTAGGGTGTGCAAATATCTTGGATGTTGATCGAGCATATCAAACTTTTACTTCCATGGAGTCAAGTTTTGGGTTAACTCCTGATATCCATTCATATAATGCTCTTATATGTGCTTTTGGGAATCTTCATAAGGTTAAAATCAGTGCTTTTTTATTACTTGTAGCAATTTCAGTCCATTACTTATGAATAGGTCAAATCATATTATATCCTATCTCTAATGGTCAAACAAGTAAACTTAAAATTAATACATTCTTAAAAGCCAACTGAATACTTTCAAAGCGTAACTCCATGAACCTTTAAGGGGGTGGCTTAATGGCAAGTGGCATAGTCCGTAGTCACTCTAGCAGATATTATATAACTTCTGTAAGCATACTTGATGCACTGTTGCATATTAATAATTTAAACCTTTTGGATAAAACTTTTCAGTGGTCAGCCCAACCCTGCCTGCACAAAATTACTCATTCTAAATCGCTACCCCAACACACCCATTTGTCACCTCAAATTACTATATGTTCTCTAAGTGTCGAATAAACTTTTATGGTTATTATGCCAGTAAATGATGATTTCATTGTTTCTTTGCAGAGAGATGAGGCAGTTAAAGTTTTTGAGCACATGGTAAGTTTGGGTGTGAAGCCTAATGCAAAATCATATGCACTTCTAGTTGATGTTCATCTTATCAAACGAGATATACAAGCTGCACTCTCCACAACTAAAGACATGGTAATGACACACCAATAGTTTTTATAGTTTACGATTATGGTCTATGCAAATCATATCATGACATAATATAATATTACGAAGCAGGTGGTTGCAGGACTTGAACCAACAAAAGAGATTCTGAAAAAAGTTCGCAGACGTTGTGTTAGAGAGATGGATTATGAAAGCGATGATAAAGTGGATTCTTTTGCAAAAGATTTTAAAATCCGCATGGGCACTGAAAATCGCCGAGATACATTATTTAACCTTGAATTTTCTACAGAGTATGCATAAAAGGTAAGACCTCTTAAATTTGTGGGCCGCCTAATGGCCTAATGGTCTATTGGTAGCTCTTGTTTCAAGAACAGGATGAAGTCATATATAATCTAGAAACTTTATATAATCTAAAACAAACCACAGAACTGTTTATCTTTTGGTATGAATTTGCAATGATAACAAAATTCAAAGCCTGGAATAAACAAAATCGGGAAAAATTATGTAAAAGACAATTGGAGTCCAACCACTAGTCTAGTTTGGTGGTTTGATGTTAACCGGCCTGTTCATATAGACTTGACAAGACCGGTTGTTTAGCTGTTTCCAGACCAGTTCTGGAAACAGTGGGTGTTAAGGTTTGGATGATATTCAGTTTCATATTACCTGTGATTATCTTAGTGTAAAAAGTATATTAACCTAATTGGGAGAATTTTATTTCCATTTCCCAACATGTATATTTTTCTCTTAGGGTGTGTCATATTTGATCAGTTAAAAGCACATCTAATTATCTAAACATACAGGTTTATCTGATTTTGATTGATCAACATCAAATAAATATTCAAACACCCCCTAAATGTGATTTACTTGTGAAAAATGAATTGCAGGTATGGTCTGATACTCTGATAGGCTGGGCATCTCTTGCACTTTGGCACTATGTGGCCTTTACCAAGTATATTTTTTGAGTCCCCTAATCTGCCCATGTTAGGGTTAGGCAGTTGGTGAGATCTTTAATAAGTGTAAAATTACTTGGTTTAAATGGTCAGTTTGTTTTGTAGTTCTTTGTAGTATCGACCACCAAGGATCGTAGTGATTTGGTTGTGTGATAATCGTAGGTCGATGAAAGTTTGAATCAGCAGGGACTAGCAAGATGCTCTTTAGTTGATGTTGACTGTGGTATACGAGAATTTTTTGTTTCTTTTTCAAATTGAAAGTGTTTTAGATGTTATTACTGATGTATTTCTGCTTGATATGTTGAAAATAGAATGAACGAATAATTTCTGATGAAATAATGATAAAAGGTTCTCTGAAGTTTGATACATATGCAGTTTTGTTAAGATTAACTTATATATATATATATATATATATATATATTAATTTTATGTGTATATAATAAATATAATTTAAAATTAACATTGTAAAAACAATGATCTATCTGACCATTTTTAATACATTTTATCACATAATAGTAATTAAGTTTTTGATCTGTTTTATTAAAGTTATTTAAACCTTTTTGCTTTCTGTAAAGTCACTAAACTTTGATTACATGTTCTAAATTTATATTACTTTTCTATAAATGTTATTCCAAAATTAAATAACGTTATGTATAAATTATATTTACTATTTGTGTGATAACTTTCTTTAAATTCATTTTAAGTAATAGATAATCATAAAGAAAGAAATTCATTGTATAATAATTTTTCTTAAAATTCCAGTTTAACGTCCATCCACTTCAGGGACCAATTCTATTACGTTTGTGTCAAATGTTGGATCAACCTTGTAATTTTTAAAAGTTAGAGACCAAAAGTAAAATCAAGTCTAACCACAAGGACTATCAGTGTAATTAAGTCTTTATTTTTTTTCTGATTTGGATAATAGGTGTTATTTTAATCGGGTCTATCTATTCGTTTTCAGCCGAGATCATACCCCAACCACTTCGGGAGGAAACTCGTTAAAAAAACCCTTTGGTTTAACTTTAAAGTATTTTATTCAGAATGAAACTTGAACCTATAACCTTCCAAGTCTTAATATTTATATGTAATGGATATAACACCTTAACTAGTTGGGCTAACAATCATTTGTTAAATAATAGTCATTAAATATTAATTAGAATTTGTATATGCTTTTTAGGCCCCTTAGCTTTAAAACTTTTTAGAATTTGTAAAAAAGTTCACATTAATAAAAACCCATATAAAACAACAGAATACAAAGCGTCTCAAGTCCAAAATGATCAGACAACAAATTTCCATTTATGAAAACTAAACTAAAATGGCAAAAGCTCTTATGAGACGTTCTAAGAAGAATAAACACCAAAAAAACCTATATAAAACAACCGATAAATCGTCGGTATTTTGATGGCCCAAAAAGATTGATTGATCCTTTTTGGCCCAAAACAAGAACACTAGTTGTAGGAAAGGCTGGTAAAAGCCCAAATACTTGAATGCCTAAAGCTGACCCATTACTGATTTACTGCTGCTTCTCCTGCAAAACGGTTGGTTTTGGGTTTAATTAGTTGTTTGAGAAACACGTGCATGTCACATGCAAATCTAAAACCTAATGGTTAGTTGCTGACCTCTGGTTCAGCTGATTTGGACTCTTCACCCTTAGGGTGGTTTTCATCACCTGAAGACAATATTCATGATAAGCTAGCTACATGTATAATTATAAGCTACATGTGGCCCCGGGTTAAGATGGGTTGACCCACTTAAACATATTTGTGATCTTTAAAAAGGTTCATATAAGACTCGAAAAAAACAAAATTGGAACATAAATGATTTTGAACCCAGTTTTCGAATTTTCAAATCGGTTTAGCTTCTGAATTCGAATAGTCAACCGGAATATTCAAATTCATTATATATATATATATATATATATATATGGTTTACTCGAATCAACTCGTATTCGAGCCGAATTTGAATAGATTTATTCCAGTTCTAATTTGAGTTCTGTTCAAACTCGACTTTATTTTCAAAAGTTCCAAAGTCAGGTAACTAAAACACCGACCAGATAAATAGCCCTAATAGTCTATGCGTTATGATTACAAAACCAATATTATGTAATCATAAAGGTCCTATGTTTTATACTGGAGCCCCACCCTAATCTGCCGTTTAGAAGTCGTAAACTACAACTTGGAGCCTCTGTAAACGAAAGTTTAGGGTGTGGCAGTGGTGTACATGGTGTATATTCAGATCTTTAAAAACAACAATTTAAAGGTTATTTTCATTAGCACAAACTTTTGGTGAGTTTCAATCTTTTCCCATCTTAGCAACAATTTTTGGTTCGACTAATTTTGACATGTCTGGAATAGTATACAACCCAAATTGACATAGTTATATGTAAACTGGTCGAACATAATTAATAATGTAATTTAAATATTTGAAAAGTTATGAAGTACCTCCATCCTCAGGCAAATCAGAGGTCCAGAGAGTGAGGTTATCTCTCAAGAGCTGCATGATCAAGGTGCTGTCTTTGTAAGATTCTTCACTTAAAGAGTCCAGATCAGCAATTGCCTCATCAAAAGCTTGTTTAGCCAAATGGCAGGCCCTGAATGGTTACTCAAATTAGTTTATAATCAAGTTCATGAGCATTTCAGAAAAAGGAAGGATACATTACATTGAAAAAAAAAATCTGAAAATCACCTCTCTGGAGAATTCATAATTTCATAGTAGAACACGGAGAAGTTAAGAGCAAGGCCAAGACGAATCGGGTGGGTTGAAGGGAGTTCTGAATTTGCAGCAGCAGCTGCAGCCTACACCAATAAAGAAATCTTCAATAAATGGTAAAAAAATACCATATATTAGTACAAACGCGATATATATAAAAATCTGTTCATTATTATAGTAAAACATTACAAGAGATAAAACATGCCTCATAGCCTTTCAATGACTGTTCAGCAGCATCCTTCCTTTCCTGGTCTGTCTTGAATTCTGCAAGGTACCGGAAGTAGTCTCCTTTCCTGTATCCACATGTATCAGAACATGATGAAAATGTTAGAATCTGAAAGCTACTCGACGAGCATCAAAGCATATACGCTGCAGCATTCTTAGTTACATTAGCCAAGTATTCGTATTATAAATTCTTATGGTAAAACTTAGTTCCTCGCTTTATTATCCTATATATCCACATATAAGTTCTTTGTCTAAAATAGTTTGCCAGACCAGAATGTAAAAAGGCAAACTCAGTGCACAAGGCTCCTGCCTGCATGACCCGACTTCCGAGGGGTTTTGGGCCAACTTGGACCTGATGACCAATGTACACATCCTTACAAATACATTTCTACAAGAGGATGTTTCCATGGCTCGAACCCGTGACCTCCACCTTACCCATAAGGTCTCGTCTTTGTCAATCCAAAAGGTACGTATAGAAAATCTGTGTACATTTAGGTGCATTTGGTTTGCACTCAGAAATCACTATGGGTATGTGTTCGATAACCAGATGGAATGAAATAGGTATGCATTCTCAAACACAACCCTTTAGGTGCGGTATGGAGGATACATGATTTTATAGGTATCAACCTCATTCAGTCATTCCTTCAAAGCTAATCATGAAAGTAGACATACTTGAATACCTTCAAGCCAAACACCCCCTTAGAAGACTAAATAAAAAGCACAAGAAAGATAGGCAACAAAAATCATAATGTTGACAAAAAATTAAAAGAAAAAAATAAAAGGCTTACAATTCAACATGACTCACATCTTATAGTAGAAAACAGTAGCTTCTCCTGAGCCAGAAGAGGGTATGAGATGCTTATCTATAATTTCAAGTATGTCACTGCAAATTTTGGCAAGCTCGTCTTCAACCTTTCGGCAATAGCCTTTTATTAGGGTAACATTGCTTTCATTTCCTTTTGATTCCTCTTTTTGTTCAATTGATGACATGATACGCCAAGACGCCCTCCTTGCACCAATCACATTCTTGTATCCCACTGAAAGCAGGTTGCGCTCTTCAACAGTAAGCTCAACATTTAGTTTTGCAACACTCTTCATACTTTCAACCATCTCTAAAATCAGGAATCCATCATAAGATTTACATCATATCAGCAAATAAATGAAGTACCAACTTTAATCTGTTTCTAGGAAAGACACACTACTAGTATTATAAAATCAGAATTTCCATACAAATAGCCATTTATAAAGGATCAGGTAACTGAACTGGAGAGTGAAGATCATACAGCATGCCTATGGTGATATGAACTAAAATAACACTCCAAATTGATTTAACAACAGAATTGAGGATCAATCATCCTAAACTTTTGTACACCAAATCACTTAATATTCATCATACAGCACGCCATCAAAACAACATTCAACATGAATCTAACAACAGAATTGAAGATCAATCTAGATATACCAATGCATGCTATAAGCACCAAGTTTTCAACATATCTTTCAGTATTATAAAGCATACATACATCAATACCAAAGATTGCAACATTGTGAATATATACATAATAACTGCACGTTAAAAAAACTACACTCATACATCCAAAATAAAAAGATGATGTTGATAGCAACAATCCACCCCTATAATCACCAAACCATCTACTCCTTTCTTACAACAATATATCAACTGATATCCATTGTACTACATCATTCATTATTCTATAAACTGATCGAAACAACATTCAAATCAATCAAACAGCATAATATTCCCCTCATAAAACAAACGCACGTTAAAACACACACACTCTCACATCTACGAAAGCATACATTCATCCATACCAAATCGCACACCAAATTCTACAGCACAGATCGAGCAACAACAACCAAAACAGCATTATTAATCAAACTAACACCAGAAAATCCATCTCGAAACACAGACATACGAAACCAAAGGAGAAGTCGATGCCAAACCGTCTACTCCTTTCTTACAACAATATATCAACTGATATCCATTGTACTACATCATTCATTATTCTATAAACTGATCGAAACAACATACAAATCAATCAAACAGCATAATATTCCCCTCATAAAACAAATGCACGTTAAAACACACGCACTCTCACATCTACGAAAGCATACATTCATCCATACCAAATCGCACACCAAACATACGATTCACATCCATTCTACATCACACATCAAGCAACACTAATCAAACTATCACCAGAAGAATGATCTCAAAACACAGATGAAGTTATTATTATACATATAAATACCTTCGTAACGCTCGGCTTGTTCGGCTAGTTTCGCCAAGTAAACGTGAGTTTCTCTCTCCTTTTCGTTGGACATTTCGCTGATGGATGATTGATTCTGCAAGTGAAATTGATCGATTGAATGAGGATATACTGCTGATGATCGAAAGAGGAAGATGATGATGGAGTGATGTTTGAAGAAATTAGGGGAGATTAGCGCGCAAATCGTGTGGTTCTTCAGGGGACTCCAGATCCCATTCTGTCGGAGAGTTGTGCTTTCTATTTATATAATATATTTTATTTGCCTCCTTTTGTACACTCATATCATAAAAAAATGTGTTATCCTATTTGTTAACCGGTGCTTTCTATTAATAGTTTAAATGTTTGAATAATATAGTATTTAATGGTTCAGACTGTTTGTTTTACGAGCAAATATCTGAATGCTTTTGATATTTGTTTTTGAATGATTAAACATTATACTAATACTGAATAGTTAAGTAATGCTAACTGATTAAGACATCTTATCTGAATTGGTCAGACATTTGCTTTTGAATAATTAAACGATATACTAGCTTTTAATGTTTCAAATCCTTTTAATGGTTCTACATTTAATGATTCAGACCTATTATTAATTCAGCACTTAATTATTTATAAGTTGTTAAATAGTCTCTTAGTGTAAGACGAAAAGGCAATATGAACTACGTAAGAACAAGGTTTGACAAACGTGAGTTTAAACTGTTTTCTTTGTTTGACATTTATATAATACTACTTAACCTATACGTTACATGCATCTAGCATGTAAGTTTATATTTTAATTTCTACTTATTGTTTGTGACTCTACATTTGGTAATATGTTTTGAAACATAAAAAATGCATAATTTTAATTGAAAAGAATTACATATGTGCTTGTTCAGAATAAAAATCATAAAATCCCCGACAAGAATTCCTCATGTTGTTGTTGCTCCTTATATATAACATGACATATTTTGGACCCGCTGAGTGTGAATGATAGTATACGTTCGCATTTAAATATATTTAAAGTGAGGTGATTTAAACGAACAATATTTGTTGGTATGATTTGTCAAATGTATAAACTTCAAATTCATCCCAAATGATGAGTGATACAACAAAAAAGAGGGTAAGCCTAATAAACTCTTGTATTAACTTTAACATTTATATATCAAGTTTAACAAAAATGATATATATATATATAATATATATATATATATTATATATATATATATATATATATATATATATATATATATATATATATATATATATATATATAACAATTTTTAAGAAGTCATCAAAACATAAATAAAATAAGATAGAGAGATTGAGGCATTCTACCCCTTAGTGTGAAAAACTTTTTACTAACAGAAGTATCTAATTTCATTGTTTTCTTGTAGTTTAACTTTAAAAACTGGTAAGTAATAAAATGAATATAACGCAATTTACATTGTGACCCTACAATTGAAAGTTATGATTCCCTCAATGCACTTCATCATCTGCTTGTATTCTATAGGATGCGATAAACAACTAAACTGTTGTTCGTAAAATTGTATAAAAAATGTTTGCGATTACTTTAACGGTAAGTTAGCATTTTAAGTTTTCGTTCACTTGTGTATCCTCTACTCGTACGTAATCTAATCACTTGATAGATTTTACTATAGGAGAAAAAAGGATAAAAATAGATACGTTAAATTATGGGAAAATTATTAATCTTCGGTAATAAGCTAATTCTTAAACAAAAAGAGTTAGGAGGTTTTATGCATCAATATACACATTAGATGGCTTTCAACACGTTTAACCAATTCAACTCATTTCCTTTCAACTTAACTCTATTATATAATCAGTATGACCATGAGTCATAAAATACAATATAGATGCATGACTCTTCAGGTAACGAGTCAAAACAGTTAGTTCAAGTAATGGTCAAACTGGCTCCTTTTAAACTTGGTACGATTGGATTAGCCTGTCAACACCTTTTTTCTCTAGATTTTTTTAACAAACAAATAAATAGAGTATATTATTACACAAACTTTAAATAATATATAGCTTATTTGAATAAATCTACTTAATTATAAGATTGAAGACATGAATACCTTTCCTGACACGTTGACCGGCTAGACTCATTTTGCGTTTAACTAAGTTTTATGTTTGGCTGATTTGCCCCATTGGGGTAAAAACATGACCCAAATCAATCTATTTCTAGTAAACAAGTTACAATTATCTCCTATAATATTTTGTGAGGTTTACCGTACCTTGATTAAGTAATTTAAGTTCATATGGGAAGAGAAGACATTCAAGGTCTCTATGAGGAAGAATGACCACGTCTAGGGTCGGATTCAATGTTTGGCTGACCTAGGCCCCCACTCAACTATAAATAAATTTGGTTATAAATTGTTAAATTTGGTTATAAATTGTTAAATTTGGTTATAAATTGTTAATTTGGTTAATACACCCGAGATTTTTTGTCAAGGCACCCAAGGCTTCTCTTAATTGTTGGTATTTTCTCAAATTTTTTTCAAGGCACCCAAGCCTTCTCTCCTAATGTGCTTTGCAGATATTGTTGTGTGACTCTAGTCTCTAGATACTGATTTGCAGGTGGGTAAGTAAGTGAGAAGGATGTAAACAATTTAATGATGTATGGTTCACTTCCAAAGTGGGTTTTAAAACCATGTTTTTCTAAAAATCCTAATATACATACACCCTATTTTATAAATCGATACCCCTTATATGTCTTGTATGGCACCATACACGGTGTGTAGGGTCGAATATACTAAAACGAGAAAAAGTCAGGGGGGAGGGGAGGGGCTATTAGAGGGCTATACGCTCTGTATAATCCTATATGACACATATATAGCTATACAAGAGAGGCTATAAGAGGATTATACACCCCATATAACCCTATAAGACCCATATAGATCTATACGACTCGTATAACAAATTTTAACACTGACTAAGTGGAAAAATTGAAGGAACTATCAGCAGGGTTATACGTTCCGTACGAAACTATATGACCCCCTAATGATTTTGAGGTGTTGATTTATAATTGTAAGGTATCTAGATAGTGGTGCCCTTTTCTAGTGTGGTTTATAAAGACTTTAAGTGATTTTGTTGAGTTTGTAGGTTGTTTCACTTTTTATCTTTTGCATTAAATGAAATTGTTTTAATTAATTAATTATTTATACTTCTAATTGATACTTTTAATATGGATCTGTAATTTTTTATATATAGTACATCTTTACTTTTTATGTTTTCCAGTTGTACATTACATTAGTTATGTTTTTAATGTTATCCCGTAAAAAAACTAATAAAAATAATTTTTGACATACTACAAAAATCATCTTGTTCAAATATAAAGACTAGAAACAGTTAGTCCTTTTTGTGTTCATAAAATATCTATCAATATCGTATAAATACATTAGATATAGAATTACATGTTTTGGATAGAGTACTTTGGTTAATTTTAAGATGTTTGGTAAAAAATATTATTATTACTTGACTGTTTTAACGAATCTATTTTTGACATATTAGACCTGTCATGATTAGTTTAATTTATGCCCCACTAATCAAAAATTCTGGATCCGTTATTGACCATGTCATAATTGTACAACAAGAGTCTAGAAAATGCATTGTAAATCACTTAGTATGTCTACAAATGAACACACCAGAAACTATATTTAATTTTGTGAGGTCCCGTCACCAATAAACTCACTAAACCTTCCCTGCTAACCAGCTAGCCAATAAGATTAGATAAAACACAACTTACGCTACACAGATAATATTCAAAGGGTTAAAGACAAAAGAGCAATGAAAACTCAAGGCCTCTTCTAGAGAGACTAAAACACTTACCACTTGACACCCGTAGAAGGTTTACATGACCAAAATGTTAGTTTTGACCAGTTTTACCATATATACAAACTCAGAAAAATTAAAATCCAACCAGCTATACAGATTTAATTATTCTTAATCATTTGCATTTCATATGACTCTTACTCTGTATCTACTTATAGTTGTTCATATAACTGTAGAGCTCTTGGTTGGTTGTTATAGTTTGGCTTTAAATGCAAATGTTTTAGTCGTTAATCACCTACAATGATGTGCAGTCAGCCAATTTAAGGGAACTTTTATTTATTTACATTCAAGTGAGGATGTCTCCATACAAAATGTAGTTTCGGTTTCAAAATTGATTAAGAAATGTAAAGATCAGCATGAAAAGAGATAGAAAACAATTTGGGATGAATGAATTGCAATAATCCCTTGAGAAATTTTTGGAATGAATTAACACATATAGAAAAAAAAACCACTCGATAGTCGAGACTACGTGACAGCAAAACTTCTCTAATCTACACATCTTGTAAGTGCTTCCATTTATGTTATAGGTGAAAAAATGTGTAGATTGTTATAGGTGAAAAAATGTGTAGCAGGTGAAAAAATATGCAGATTGTTAAGTTTATTATGTTATGTTTGATTTTATTTCTTTCTTTCTGTTTGTCTAATGTCTTTAAGTTTGAAGTCGAAGTCATAATTGTTACTATATTTTTTGTATTCTGGTTTTCATATTCAAGTTTGTGGTGTAATTACCCACTCAACGTGCGCCCGGGAGCATTTGTGGTTATATATGTAATAGAACAAGTTGTTTGCGCCAGCATGTGATTGTTGATTTTCACCACCGAGGTTTTCAGACTTCACACCTTGGCCCGTTCTTGGTTTATTTACTATTTGTGGTTATATATATGTGATTGTTTGCGGAAGTTTTTTGCACCGAGGTTATACACATTTACATAAATATGAGTTAACAACATTAACAATAGCTTTTACGACAATGGAAGCTTTAGATTTTATGTAAGAGTGATAGTCGTCGCAATGTGTTTTTGTATCTATATTTTGATATGTAGAATAGTGACGGTATCCCCCAGCAACGAGCGAGGATGAAAAACCTAGTTATGATAATATCCGAATTTGAGAGGAATATATTAAGTTAAATGTAAGTAAAATAATCAATTAACCCAGTCAAAGACCTTCTAAAATATATTGTAAAATTATATAATCTCATAAAGTGAAATGATTTAAAAAATTATCAATTTTAGCTCTTAAATGTACAAAAATGCAAAATCGAAATACATTTGATGTTAAAAGCCAATAAGTTTGAAATTTGTTATTATGGGCAAATCTTGTATTAGGAGTACACATTTCTTTGAAGCAAGAAATGAAATGTGAGCTTCAATCAGTAATTATCCCATGATGTCAGATTAGCACTTTTATATTTGTTACAATTTTATCTTATAAGTAATTTTAAAAATAAATTATATCATATGTGACAATTTTTTGCTTTAGATGGTGGTTTGTTATTTCTAACCGGAGTAGGTATATATCATATCACTGGCAGTTAAAAAAAATAAAAGCTTATAGGTATAGAGTTGCCACTTTTGTGTCATGCATATTCAAGGTATCTTCACATACACACATATATGTCATATGTGTGTACATGTGCTTGTAATTGAAAAGGTTTATGGTTTACGGAATTGGATTAATGAATTTTTTCACGTTCAATTCAAGTTTCATTTCAATTGCTTACTCATAAAACAATGTCTCAAAGCTTATTCAATTCAAAGGCTTGTTTACATCAAGCAACTCAAAGCTTATTCAATTCAAAGGCTTGTTTACATGTTATGCTCTCGTAAGAGAGTTGGGTGTGGGTTATGTGACAGCGACGTGAGGTGTGGAAGACCACCACCCCAGTGTGAGATTGATTGTTGCCGTTGATGCGTCAGTGTGGTTGCAGACGTGGGGCTTCACATACATAGATCTAGCCCCATTGGCTTCATCATAGGAGTGGGGTATTACGATGAAGCTTATCTCTAACAAAAAAACTCTGCCCGTACTAGAAGAACCTTAACTAGTTGAACCGTAAATGAGTATATTTGTTTAATGGGAAATGAGTATACATTAATTTTAGACACAAAATTATTTGAAATTGTTATTTATATATTTATCTATTAACGGGTTTGTGTTCTTTTTAAAGAGAGATTCACAACGACCTAATAAATGTCCAAAATAGAGGACATATTGGTTTAGTGACGTTATAATGATTTCAATCGGAGTTCGTTTAAGTTGGTTCTCTTCAATTTCTCATTCTTTTACGGTTTCATTTTGAACCCTCTCATGAGTGTGTATATGTATACGTGTGTACATGTATATATGTGTGCATGTATCTATATATAAATGTGTATACATGTATGTATAATTGAAGTAAGTTTATGGTTTACAGAATTGAATCAATTCTATCTCATCTTAAATTCAAGTTTTTTCTCACTCGTTTACTCGAAAACAATGTTTCATCGTTTATTCAAAGAGTTATTTACATCAATCGAATATATACTTACCATGAATCTAGCCATCCTATGTCACCATCTCACTAACTTATCTCTAACAACAAACTTTGGTTCTGTTATAAAAACCTTGAGTCGAATCAGAATTTAATAAAAAATAAGTATTTATCAATTTCATGCATTAATAATTATCTGTAGTATTGTGAACGTCAAACAAATTTTGGTTAAAATAAGCCAAACTATCTCAAAAATAAATAAATAAATAAATAAATAAAGGTTTTTCAACCACTCGACAAAACTTAACTTACCTTGTTATCATCATAATAGCCTATGAAACTTGTTAATTTCTAACTAAGCCGGTTGAAAGAATCTACCAACGAAAAAAGATTAGACAAAATTTAGGAGTTTGAAAATGGAATCTCAGTCCTAGTAGAAATCAACATATATATATATATATATATATATATATATATATATAATATATATATATATATATTATTTATTTATTTATTTATTTATTTATTTATTGCATATATTTTCTCTAGTTGGATGACAATCAATCAACAATATCCAAACCATAATATTTACCTTTTATGTAACCCAAGTTCTCCGTCTAGAAGTATGCAACGACATAAACAACAAACAATGATCAATGAACGTCCTTACATGTTTCATAGAAAATTTATCAGAGATGTCAAAATCATTAAAATTAATTTCTTCCAAACCTCCTCTAAGCTCTCTTTGCCATACGCGGTTCTAAGTGTTCTTCATTCTTCTCTCGAAAATTCAAAATTTTTTTGTGTACTCCGATTGAGATAATTTTAGTTATTTCTTTAATAACAACTAGACTAAAGTCTCGTGTAATACACGAGTTTAATCATTAAAAATTGTTTTTAATTAAAAAGGTTCGTAAGTCATAATATTATGTTAATACTTTGTCTATTAATTTTAATGTTTAATTTTTTTAAATTATCTATATCTAATATTAGTAGTTTTTTTATCAATGCTTATAATTCTAAATAATATATAATATGAAATGAAATTAACTTATAAATAAGAACTTTGGGTAATAATTAAATTATATTGAACATGACGCTAAACCAAACGACACTTTCTAGTCTATAAACATCCAAAACTTCTTTATATACAAAATTGTATGTTTTTTGGTAATTTTACAATAATTGTCTAATATTAATCATTTTATTTCATGTCTATTTATAGCTCGATATAATGCAACATAGAGCTTGAATCGGTGTCAGGGACCAAACATGTCACTAAACAAAAGTTTGAACTATCTTTGTGATTTTTAAAGTTTAGGGACCAAACATGCAATTTGATTAAACCATATGGACCACTTGTGCAAAAAATTGTTGATAAAAAACATAAATCAATTCCATCCTTAAATCAATTCTTTTAAATCAAAATTCCATGCTTTCATAAGCAAAAACATAAATTAGTCAAATTGATGTTAAAAAACCAAAATACTAAAGTTTATATATTAAAATCAAAATTTTTGAATCGTACGGACCACTACTACTGTTGCAATCGAGATTTGTATATGTGAACATAGAATTGAAACTTCGCAGAAAGATATTGTGATTTAAAATTTGAGACGTGAATGATATTAAATAGATCACTGAAAACGTAAAATGATCGATGAGTTGAACTTGAAACATAACGTGATTTGAGTTAATCGAAACCATGATATTCTTGTAAATTGAAAATGTATGAAATGGTTCATCTTTTCATTTGAAAATCGATATCATGATTTGGTGAAATCAAAACCCTGAATTGATTATTTGGGATCCTTAATTTGATAAAATATGTAAAATTGGTTCGAAATAAAAGACACGTATTTCTTTTCCTTTGCATAGGACTAGCGAATTAGAAAACCTTTTATTACTTGTTTGAATAATCAAGAATCCAACATATTTCAGTTCATAATTTTAGTATAATATAACATGTAAAAACTCATTATATTATATGTATACTGAGATAAAATCAACTTGTTCTTAGTTGTGAAAAACAGTCAACTATAACTTGTAATTTATTTCAGTGTTTTATTTTGAAACCATCACAATGCTCTTTGTAATGAGTTTTTTTCAAAGTAGTATTGGTAGAAAAATAATTTAACAAAATGAATATTTTCAAAAATATTTATGAAGGTGGTTTTTTGTTGAAAAATTATTTTTTCTTATTCATAATATGATTGGATAAACTATTTATGTTTTTAAGTAAAATTAAAAGGATAAAGTTTCAATAAATAAAAACCAATTTAGCATCTCTCATAATTTTAAAAATGTTTTATAGTTCTTTTTATGAAATTTTCTTAAAACTTTTTTAATAACATTTTCTCGTACAAAAATATTAATACTCTTTCATCAGTATGTTTTTAACATTTATGTATAGAATACGTGTTATTATATAAAATAGATATTTTTATGAAAGTAAATATTTATATATATTTTTTAAAATAACGATATATATTATATAACTGTTTTAAACATAAATTTATTTATAATAATAATCATTTATATAAGCATATACATAAAAAATATAATAAACATCATATACAAACAACGTTAGTTTCGTCTTGCGAGCTGGCTCGATCTCGACATATGAATCTCGGGCTCAAAATCATTTATTAAATGAGTCGTAAAATGAATTCGACCTTGTTTAAGCGAGTTGGTCCCGAGCGACTCACGAGACGGCGTGTCTCGTTTCTCCTCTAATTGTTTCTGGAAAGCTATTTGCAACATACATGCCATTGGTAATTGAGCATTACATTTATATTTCGTAAAATAAAATAAAAATAAAAATAAATCATTAACTTTTTTCTTTCGTCATAATACTTATATAAAACAATAATATCTTTTAAGCTACTTAAAAATATTTTTAAAATATACATATTTTTAAAAAGAAAAAAACAAATACGTTTACTTTTGTGTAAAATTGAAACAAAGCTATAGTGAAAAAAATCCAAATTTTCTATATAAAAAGACGATTTAAAATTAAGTTGGAGTGAATTAAAAAACCAAAATAAGTTTTAGAAAAACCTTCTGTTTTTAATGGAGACATATGAACCAAATATTTTTATAATTTTATTAACCTTTGTATTTGACTATTTCTAAATAATGTTATTTTAAAATAAAAATAAATTTAACTAATAATATTATAGTGAGAAAAAAAAACAATTCCTTAAACATCTATTATGATAAATGAATATTCTATATATACTATTTAAGGGAAAAAAACTCACTTTGTAATTATAGTATTAGTTAATTTTATTCAAATGGATTATGACTAATAATAAGAATAAATACATTTTTAGACGGGATTAAAAGAATGATGGCCTAAAAAAAACTTCATAAGTATAGATTCACCTCCAAACCAAATATAATTTCAAAATGCTGTAGGGTCTCGCACACCAATATTTATCTTAATTGACAAAAAAGAAACAATAATTTTATCATCAAGATTATTTATAGTTTTCGTGATCCAACTCTATAATCCATTACCTTTAGCAACTTGTTTCTTATCAAACACATATCTGTTAGTTTTTACGTCATAAAATTCACTATCTTTATCTATAGTTATTTTCGCTAAAAAAATACTACTATCTCATTTTTTTGAATTAGAACCAAATTTAAAGATTGTAAACTCCCCACCCCTGGTCCACCATATTGTTTGTCCACGAAAACAAGATCCCATTTCACCATATGTGATTGTTTTCTAATGCAATCTTCAATTAACGGTTTGTGTTCTTCTTAATGAGAGATTTGCAATGAGCTAAAGAATGTGTAATAATTTTTCCAACATAAATAAACTGTTGAAAGTTTAACATATGCAGTTTGGTATAAGGCTCATTATTTGAATATTTGAACTTAATTTTCATTTAAAAATACTTTTAAAGAGAGATTAACTTTGGTGTTTTCTTTGGAGTCAAAGTTTTGTTAAAAGTCTATCTTCTATCAACCGTGCCAACTATAGAACATTTTAAGAAGAGTAAATTTTGTTTTCTTCTTGTATTTTGATTTAAATAACGTTTTGTCAGGTCCCACCCATGGGTGTGACAAAGTAAATGTGTTTGGTATCAAAATTAAGCTAATAAGATCAACTCACACCATAAACCTACAAATCAAAACCCGCCATATTCGTGGGTGTTACCCATAATTCCACCCCCTTCGGCCTAAGGTTACTCCTAAAGATGATAATATTATTCTAGTTATCATATACAAATTGAAACGAACCTCTTTATATCGCTAATAATTAGGTGAAAAAAGAAGAACAGTTCTTTAGGGCTTAGAGTATCAACAATGGGATGAGGCTACGAACCTCTACTTTGGATTTTCTGTCAAACTCGATGAAGCCAGAAACTTCCTATGGACCTTCATGACACGTGATAATGCATCTTTTTCAATAAGAGTGTCTTTTGTTATAAATTATCTAATCGTGATTTATTTGGATTTGTAGTTTTGGATGGTTAGTTAATGCTTACAAAAGAAAAAAACATAAGATATCAAGGAAGTTTTGGAAAGTTTAGAAACAATTAATGTTGTTATATTTATACAAATGATATGTGTGTTTACGGTGCGAGTCTAATTAAGCTCATCAACTTGGTATATATGAAGCTCAATTTAAACTCATTTAGTAAATTGTCTTATATTTTGATATTAATCATGTGTGATTTAAGATTTTAACAATTCAGTCTCAAGTGATTTATTAACTTTATTCTCCTTTAAACGTTCTCTAATTCAACTCATTTTACCCTTAGATAAATGCAAATGATGGTTATAGTATGTTTTAAACGCATCAATTTATATGTTTTTTCATTAATCATATATAAAACTAATAGATAACATCAGAAGGAAATTAGGTGTGAAAGCAATAGAAACGAAATCACAAGAAGTAAAAGGAAAGATAACAAAAAAGAAAAGTTATTCTAATGGATAAATGATCAAAATGTAAAATGCCATCCCGGCATGATAAAGATAGAAAATTAAAGCAAAAATAAAAGAAAAAGAATGTAATAATGTGACATCTAGATATGTAAACAAGTCGGGATCGGTTCGAAAAAGCTCAAATCGAGCAGAGCTTAAAGGAGCTTGAGCCCAAGCTCGAGCTCACATCAGGGCTCGTTTACTAAACGAGCTCGAGCTCGAGCTCGAGCTCAAGCTTTATATATCGAGCTCAAGTCAGCTCGCGAGCCTAAACGAGTTTTTTGTTTTATATAATTTTTTTTACATATTAAATATATATTTACATTAATCATATATTATATATATTATTTGATTAAAATAGTTAAATAATATATTATGTTATGTATAAAAAGTTTGATTGTTAAAATTATTAAAAAAAGAATTAAAAAGTTAATAATATAACAATAAACGAGCAGAGCCCAAGCCGAGCTGGAGCCTAATAATTTTTTATGTGCCGAGCTCGAGCTTTAGAAATAAAACTATAAATGAGTCAAGCTTGAGCTCGAGTTTTCTAAAACTAAAACGAGCCGAGCTCGAGCTCGTCTCAACTCGTTTATAACACTACCGACACAGGCATTAAGTGGATACTTCTTATTGTTGTGCTTGTGTTTATTTTTGTGGAATATTGCATTCTGATACATCAATAAAACAATAAGCATTTGATTATGTGTTATTTTTTTCTAAACAAATAGAATTTATTTTTTCTAAACTCCATTTTTTCTATGCAAATGGTTTTTATATCTCAACAAGTATCTCAAGATCTAATACCATTTACGATCATGTTCTTATAAACAATTAAAAATAACTGTCATTTTTCAATATAGAGTTAAGAATTTAAGATAGATAAAACATTATGTTTTATTTCCTATTTATTTATCTTGTCTCCACGAACTTCCTCCTTTATGAGTTCATTGTGACCAGTAATTAGTTCTTTGATCATTTCCAATTTTCATGACATTTTACCTAATTGTATATATCTCAAAATATAGTCTAGCAACATTGTTGGATTTTTTTAAAACTTCTATAAAATTAACCACTACAAAATACATGTGTGTTTTTTATATATCTTGTTGTCATTATAAAAAAAAGGAAAAAATATAAAGTTAATCGTGCTTTAATATTGTTTCAGTAAAATCATTTATACTATTTCTTATTATAAAAACAACTCAAGTTTTCTTTAGTACTCCATTGTGAAACCTGTAAATGTTCAATGTTTATGAAATTAAGTGATTTAAATGAAATAATAGAAACCTGATTAGGACTAAATTTCTTTCAAGTTGACCTAAATGGAAAAAAAAAATTTAACTTATTACAGTGGATTCTTTTTTCTTTACGATTATCCTGTACTTCATATTGAACTTCATAATAATCAGGCAAGTTTCATACTTTCATATATTTTCTAATAATTACGTTGTTTGATTTTTAAAATCTTAAATTTTATGCAAAACTTCTAAAACAACGGAAAATTATTGAGACTTAAGTAGTTTTGTTGTTATATAAGTGTGAACAACTTTAATAAACCATAGAAAACTTGATTATTATTATTTTTATTGAATGGAATGGAATAGTTCTACAAATTGTTTTGACGCATAATTTGAAACTTCTTAACAATATAAAACAAATAAAAAAATCTACCAAGTACATTTTCCTGCAACAACATAAACTAAAGCAGTTAGAAAAACATAAAACAAAAATAAGCGAATCTACGAAATAAAATGTATGTTACATAGATCCATTTGATAATTCTTATATTTATTTTACATTTCTATACCTATAATTTTATATCTCAAAAGAGTGAAAATAAGACTTCCTTGTACCTACATTTTACCACCCCCACCCCACCCCACCCCACCCCACCCCACCCCACCCCACCCCACCCCCACTACCCCGTCATCTGTTATAAGACTCCATAAAACTCGGTGGAAAACCCACAAATAATTACTTCATCTTTGCAGCAATCTTTACACCCTAATCGTCATTACCAACTAATTACCTCTATCCGCCATAACGCCACCGTCTGTATCTTCACGCGCCGCCGTCTGCCGCCATCAAACCACCAGCCGTACAGCCACCGGAATGTTGTTGAGGATGAACACGGTTGTACTGTTAGCTTTGGGGGTGGTACTTTTACGTGGATGTTTTGCTGATGGGATTACTAGAAAAGACTTTCCTAATGGTTTTGTTTTTGGAACTGCATCTTCTGCTTACCAGGTTTCTTCCTTTTATGACACAAGTTTGTAAATAATAAACGAGTCGGCTCCACGGGTCATGAGCTGGCTCGAGGTTTTACGAGTCAACTCAATATTAATATTTTAGTTTGTTAAGATAAACGAGTTGAATTGAGCTGACTTATTTAATTTTGAGTTTCTGCTCGAGCCCAACCTGACCCAGTGATAAATACAATAAATTATTTCAAGGGTGCAAAAAGGAGACGATTGTATTATTTTACAAAAGAACGTTCGCAATTTTCACACACATATAACATTAAAACAAAACTTTTACGGGAGGCGGCTTTCCCACACCCTAAAAAACCACTGTTGGGTAATAAAAAATATATATCGATAAAATATATATCATCTTAGTACTTACAGTTTTATGATATTAACATTTTATCTCGCTCTTTTTTCACGAATAGTTATATTATACGTACTTTATACGTGCCACTGTTATGATATAACTTTATAAAGATGAGTGATAATATCACATCTACATAACAAATTGTCATGTCATGTGTACATCTACTTTTTTTATGTATAATTTGCACCACATACCAATTGTCATTGTCACGTGTACTACTTTTTTTTTTCTTTTAATTTTTTGCTTTATTGTGATTATTATTATTAATAGTATTAGTATTAAAATAGAAACTATAAAGTATGTATGGATGTTGCGGTTATACCGTATGACCGATGCAATTTTGTTTCCTTATTTCTGTTATTTAGTTTTTGTTCCTTTTAAGTCTTAAAATAGAACACTAGTTGAAACCGTTAGGACATTGACATATGATGCTGTCTAGAATAGTTAACTATTTTCATGTATAGGAATTTGTCTTCTGTAATACTAACACATGTGTAACGAAATAATGTTCTTTTTCTTTTAATTTTGAGTTTTTGGATTTCAAGAGAAAATTAAAGGTTTTTATTATTTTAACGGAGTAGAAATAGTCAAAAACTATAATCCAAATTATTTTTAAAGGGTTAGGTTATACACATATTTCTTTATCACTTGTCATAGTTCTCCGCTAAAAAAACGGTTTAAAAAGTTGTTATATTTTACTCGGAATTTAATTAAAATTGTAAAAGTTTTCTTCTAAAAAAAGAGTTTCGAAAAACACTTTTTATATCAATCTTAAAAAAAATTCAAATATTTTTTAAGACCAAACCCACCTGAATATAATATGTAAATATAAATTGTATTTGTTATATGTTTTAGCTATTTCTTTTCTCTCTAATTTGGTTTATTGGAGTGTACCCAAACTATATTCTCGAATTTAAAATGATTTTTCCAACTCTAATCACTTAAACCCAAAAAGGTGAAAATCTATTCAAATGAATACCTCTAAAAAGCATAATCAATTAATCATGATCAACATGTTATAAGTATAATTATTCGTTAGTGTCTTCATCTTATATTTGCTTATCCCTATAAATGTTTTGTAATGTACAAACATGACACTATTTAAGAAAATAAAACTCGAGAAGTAGATACTCTTAAAAGAAAAGTGGTTACTCAACAAATTAATGTATAATAAAAGACGGTAAGAAATTATGGCTATAGACCTAAAAACTTGTGTGATGTTAACACTACAGTCAAGTTTTTAAGAGGACATTCTGATGGTAAGATGTATTTTTTTATTAAAAACATCACTGGTTTAAATACTACAAGATACAAGTATAAGTGATTAATAAGAGTATATTAGAAGTTGTTTTGAAAAAAAACACTAAAGTATTAATATACCTAAAAATTGATTATTTTCATCATTTTTCTCTTGTTAACATATACATGATACATCATTAATATTAAGCATTGGTTGCTGATATGATTTGTTCATCTTTATTATGGTTTTGTGTAATCACTTGCAGTATGAAGGAGCAGTGAAGGAAGATGGAAGGGGTCCTGCTATTTGGGACAAATTTGCTCACACATTTGGTAATTTTTCAATGTTATCCAATATAAGCATCAAAAGAAAATAAATATTCATGTCATTTTTCTTAAAACTAAAATCGTGTAACGATCATATTTAGGCTGAATCGAGGTTAACATCTTTATGAATTAAGGGATTTTGACATTTAGAGATGTTTGGGATTATAAAAACAGTAAAACAATCAATTTCAAGGCAAAACCTATGTTTTCCAGCATCTGTTTTGACCAGAACCAAACTGATAGTTTTTCAAAACGGCTCTTTTGACCCAAACCCATTTTGATCACAACATGTTTGACCTGAAGTGATTATTGCTTTTCAAATTAAAAAAAACGCATAAGCAACTTTAATATTATTTAATAAGCAATCCCAAACATCCTTTACGTAGAATTCACCTATGGATCACCCGAATTCGAACAGTCAATAGTAAATTTATTATTTTGACCTCGTAATCCTACAGGTAAAGTAACTGATTTCAGTAATGCTGATGTTGCAGTTGATCAATATCACTTGTATGAGGCAAGTAACCGTTCTTCTCGTGTAAATATTATTGATTCAATGTTTAATTTTTTGGTTTGTTTTAAGAAAATTATATGTTTTGATGGTTGAAATGCAGGGTGACATAAAGTTGATGAAGGATATGGGCATGGATGCCTATAGATTTTCAATCTCATGGCCAAGAATTTTCCCAAGTAAGCAATTTCAACTTTTCATATCAAAGTTACTTTTATAGTATAAAATATTTTCATTAAAATCTCTTGAATCGAACAAATTATATATCTATATGTAGTCACGAGGTACGCAAAATAGTTTCACACGTCTACTTGTTCTTCGCGTATGAAAGTAATGTATTGAAATGTATAGATGGGGTCAACTTTCTAAAAGAATAAAGCAGATTAAAGATACATAATAATTGGATATGAAAAAGTAGATACGTGATAAAAATTTCATGTGTGAACTAAAGAAAAAGATTAAAAAAAATTGGTCAGTTTTGTTTATTTCAATTCATTTATGATCATGCAAATAACATAAAAAAAAGCAGATCTTTGAGCAACCGTTAAAGTTATTGTTTTGTGGCATTAAGATAATTGTTAAAATCGTAAGAACAACATTCTACATAAAATGTAAGGTAAAATTGTGTACAAACATCCGTCTCTATGTAAAACATGAGCTAAATCAAATCAAGATGCTTGAAATAATTTCACATATTTAATGACCACTTAGGTATAAAAAATATGTAATAACGACAAAAACGTACAAATATATCTACAATGTTATTTTTGTATTGATCATGTGTATATGAGTATATATATCTCTCTCTCTCTCCGTTTTTTATATAGTTAAAAAAAGCCAATTTTCTTGATGTTTTTGTATCTCAGATGGAAGTGGTCAAATCAACCAAGCTGGAATTGATCATTACAACGCCCTTATTAATTCTCTATTAGCCCACGGTATGTGTTTATTTGAACAAATTATTAAAAAAAATATTGCTAAATAATAGTACTAATTAAGAAACCGATGATTTAATTATTGTTTAACATGTCATCAAGTTTTATGGTTTGGTTATATTGATATGTTTATACATAACTAAACTGAAGCATTATCAAAATACAAAATATACTTTTTTGTAAGCAATATTTTAAAGTCCGAAAAGTTTGTACATTTTTTATTAATAACATATGATATACTTCCTACTTTATAACTTAACCCAAAGATTGATTGAATTATTAGCTGTAATAAACTTTAATTGACCTACATTGAGCGAAACTTTCATACTCAACCTTACTAATCTTACTACTCTAATAAAAATATTTTTTGAGATGCACGTGTTAAAACCACACTCTCTTATTAAATAGTTACTAATAATATTATTTAACAAATTTTCAAATTCAATAAATTAGAAAAAAGATCTATTTATTAATGTTATTTCTAACTAAGAAAAAAATTAAAATAAATTTTTAAAAAATTGATATAACTGTTTTATTTCTTATATATAATTTCAGTCATATTATATCTTAAAATGTTATTTTATAAATAATAAATTTTATTATATTAATATTTACTCTAATTGGTTTCTTATATTAGAAGTTTAAAAATACAAAATTACGCTTTTTCTAATTTAAAATATTATTTTCTATGTAAATTAAACCATAGGGATTGAACCATACGTGACCCTCTACCATTGGGACCTTCCTCAAGCACTGCAAGACAAATACAATGGATGGCTCGACACTAGAATTATGTAAATATATATTTTCTTCTTTCATAATATTATATATTTTTAACTAAATTTAAACTTATTATGTTATCATATATGTTATTATATCACAGAAATGATTTTGCAACATATGCCGAGACATGTTTTCAGAAGTTTGGTGATCGGGTCAAGAACTGGATGACGTTTAATGAACCTCATACTTTAACAGTACAAGGTTATGATGTCGGGCTTCAGGCACCGGGCCGTTGCTCGATACTTCTTCGGTTGTTTTGTCGGGCTGGAAACTCGGCTACCGAACCTTACATTGTTGGTCATAATGTTCTTCTCTCACATGCAGCCGCCTTCGACATCTACAAAAGAAAGTACAAGGTAAACTCAAACAGTTTATTTGTCGTAAGTAGTGGAACCAGAACTTGTTGGTTAGGGTGATCATAATAACTATATTTTCTACCGAGTATAACTAAGGTCAAAATTTGTAAACTAAATGATCATCAATTCCTTATTTTTTGTCTTGAAATTAACATGTTACGTTGGTCAGGGAAAGCAGAATGGGCGCGTAGGGATCGCGTTTGATGTCATGTGGTACGTGCCCGGTACAAACAAAACCGAGGATATTGAGGCGACCCAACGGGCACAAGAATTCCAGTTGGGATGGTTTCTCGATCCTGTAATGTTTGGAGACTACCCGAGCTCAATGAGGACAAGAGTAGGAGACCGGTTGCCAAGATTTTCTAAACTTGAATCGGCTCTTCTCAAGGGCTCGATTGACTTTGTTGGTATAAATCATTACACGACATGGTACGCGTGGCATAACTCAACAAGAATCATTGGTGCTTTGCTCAACGATTCTGTTGCGGATTCAGGCTCCATTACACTTCGTATGTCATTTTAGTTAAATCTATTTGTTAGACTACAGAACCTAGACTTTTTAAATTATGCGTGTATGTATTGTTGAGTTGCACTATACAACTCAACAATATACATGTAATTACTAGAAAAAGTCTGGATTCTGTCATTGATACAAGTAACCAATCGTCTAAGAATAATTATTTTTTTTTGCGTTTTTTCCAGCATGGAAGAACGGGAAAGCCATCGGTGACCGGGTATGCGATCTTTTTACATGATATTGGCTGACTTGTCGCCGTTACTTATTATTTATCCTTATATTGCAGGCAAATTCAGTATGGTTATACATAGTGCCAACAGGGTTTAGAAGTTTGTTAAATTATGTCAAGAACAGATATGGGAATCCTCTAGTGATCATCACAGAAAATGGTAATTTTCCGCTATATGTACTACCATTAGAGCAGAGAGTACAACATGTAAAGCATGGTTACTTGTATGTCTTTGTTACCACAGGGATGGATGACCCAAACAGCCCATTTACCTCTCTCAAAAATGCGTTAAAAGATGAAAAGAGAGTCAAATACTATAATGACTATCTCACAAACTTGCTAGCTGCCATAAAGTAAGCCCATTAAGATCTCTTGCTTTGAAAATGCTTTAAATGCTTGTACAGTACAACTATCAATGCGTTAATTTCCGCTTTCGTGGTACTTGTAAACAGAGAGGATGGATGCAATGTGAAGGGCTATTTTGCATGGTCTTTGTTGGATAATTGGGAATGGGCTGCGGGTTTCAGTTCGCGATTTGGGTTGTATTTTGTTGATTATAACGACAAGCTCAAAAGACACGCGAAGGACTCGGCTGTTTGGTTCAAGAATTTCTTGACTGCGGGTTAGAAGAACAAGATTATTACCATCCGCTGGTCGCGCCTTTACAACGAAGCACCCAGAGAACGTAAGAGATACCGTTACTATGAGATTTGTTTGTATACTATATATGGAAATTTTTATACACAACCAAAAAATTATATAATATCATTACCTTACACTAAACTAATTTAAAGGGTGTCTGTAAACCGCTGAACAATTAGAAATTAAAATGTAATATATTTTAACTCAATCTAACCCATTATTTCATTATTACTATCCAAATCAACTCAAATCAACTCATTTGAGTTCAAATTGCCAGGTCTAAACAAAACCTACCAAACCATTTAAACCGAAGCAAGTTACTGGTTTAAACGGGTTGAAAAGTATATTGTTTGATTTTTGTTTTGCTTGTGTACCATATACGCGTTTTTTATACAAGATTAGAAAATTCAAAACATCAGTCGTCTTCAAAAACCAATGAAACCAACTAACCCATCATAACCAAAACAATCAGCTAGTTTGAATGGTATATTGTTCGGTTTTGAAGGTATTTTACAGTTTGAAACTTGAATCTAACTACTTAAACTAGACCAACAAGACTTGAACCACCAAACCGTAGGACCACCACAATCAACCGGCCCAACTAACCCATATGGTTTGTTTTGTAATTTTCTAAAAGCATAGGTAGCATAAAATGAAAATCATAATACAGTTAGCATATGGTTGTAGAAACTGATGTTCAAGTTGTACAAAGGCAAAACCAAAAAGCCTTGAATTTATTTTAGTTCAGAAGAAATCATAAATTTACGTCTTAACCATACAACCAGACACTCATATTCTGGGAGATTTATGGCGCAAAAATAGACGACAATGTATAAATAAAAAGAAAGTAAAGCAAGCGTCTAGTAACGGAGCATGTAAGTGCGACGACGGAACCAGTTGTAGTCCGGCAATAGTTTCACAGGCCCAGCTGCTGCAATTGCTATGTCCTGCAATCCCCAAAATAAAAATAAATAATTAAATAAATCTCATTATTTAAGTTAATAATCCAACTTTGAGTCGGAAAACATGAAACAGGTTAAATTTGGCAAGATGACTGGGGGCTGGGGCGAGCAATGGGTCAATACAAGTGCGGTTTGAAACAGGTTCTTTTTAGTATGGGTTTGTGTTGACCTCCAAACACGGTTTATCTACTCTTTAAAAACTGTAGGATATTAAACGAGTCAAGTCTCACAAACAACAAATTTTTTTCATAATAACCTAAATTCTTCAAATAGAACAATTTAAGAAATTATATATAATTAAAAGACTTGGGTGACTTTCAATTCGTTTGACCCCTTAGGTATGATTCCTACAAAAGCTACTTTTTCGTAAAGTACCATTATTTAGCAGGCAATGAACCGTACAAGTCTCCTTTCTTAATCTTGATAATATTCTTCTAGTAATCATATATTTCTACCAAGTATGTGTTGTTCGAGTTTTTATCAACTTACAAATAGAAAATTAATAAAAACTACCATCGGTTAGTAAAGCACGAGCATTCTAAAACTGAGCCCAAAAATCCTAAATAATATGGAACTATATTTTATTACCATGCGTAAAAGGCGTGCAGAAAGAGGTATTACCTGGTCGAATATAAATCTGTTAGCTACATGTTTGATGGTAGCGGCATTGACTGCATCGATTCTGGCAAATAATTCAGCAAATGGGATTCTACGCCCATATGTAATCAACTGCAAATAAAAACAATTATATAAGAAATTTTAAAAATATTTAAAAGATGCTCTTCCATCTATATAATATGATACTTACAGCCTCATTTTGTATATTTACACCAAGTCATATGTGTTAGAATGCAATGGTGTAAATTTTATTGAAGTGTGTTATTCCCAACATACAATACAACGTCATACTTATAGTAGTTAGAACTAACTAACTATTTACATTTTCAGTCCTTGCACTAATCTAACTTTACATCTCTAGAACAAACTTTACAAAAGAATTAAACCAACATTCACCCCCTTAATTCTTTCATAGATCCCACTCCAAGCAATTTTCTCATCTCCATGAATTTCAGCCTAGGAAGGGCTTTTGTAAGTATATCTGCCTTTTGCTCCTCACCACAAATGTGCCTCACATTCACAAGACCTCTATCTACACAGCTTCTTATGTAGTGATACCTTACATCAATATGTTTTGACCTTCCATGAAAGACTGGATTCTTCACAAGTTGAATAGCCGACTTATTATCAACATTAAGCCGAATAGGACCCATACTAGAATTAATCAGGGTTTCCAGCACACCTTTCAGCCATATTGCTTGTTGAGCAGCAGTTGCAGCTATAAACTCAGCCTCACAAGAGGATAATGCAACTATCTCTTGTTTTTGACTAACCCAACTCACTGGTCCACCACCATAGTAAAACACTACCCCTGTAGTACTTTTCCCATCAGCTTTTGTTGGAGCATGAGAGCTATCACTATAGCCTATCAATTCAGCAACTCCATCTCTTTTATACCATACACCATAATCTACAGTACCCTTAAGATACCTTAGAATATGTTTTACAGCCTGCCAATGAGATAACCTAGGAGATTCCATGAACCTGCTTGCTATTCCCACAGAATAACACAAATCAAGCCTGGTTTGGGTCAGATATCTCAAACACCCAATTAATCTCCTATACAAAGTAGCATCCACAGAATCCAACTCCTCATCCTTCCCTAATTTCAAACCAGGATCCATAGGAAACCTAGCTGGATTACAACCCCACATATTATGTTCCTCTAATATCTTCCTTGCATAACCAGACTGACACAAGAAGATACCCATGTCTTCTTGTTTAACTTCTATTCCTAAGTAATACTTCAACAACCCTAGATCAGTCATCTCAAATCTGGATCTCATCTAGCTTTAAAATCATCAATCATACTTAAGCTAGATCCTGTCACAATTAAATCATCAACATATACTCCCAAAATCACAATTTCATCACCATCCTGCTTCTTATAAACAGCATGTTCCTGGGGACACCTTGTAAACCCAAACTGTAACAGGGTAAAGTGCAACTTCTCATTCCATGCTCTGGGTGCCTGCTTAAGACCATACAAAGCCTTCACAAGCTTGTAAACTAATCCTTCCTTGCCTGGCTTGACATAACCCTCTGGCTGTGTAACATACACATCTTCCTTCAAATCCCCATACAAGAATGATGTCTTCACATCCAAATGATGAACTTCCCATTTGTTAACAGCAACTACAGACAGTATCAATCTCACTGTTTCAAGCCTGGCTACAGGTGCAAATACCTCCTCATAATCTATACCATATTTCTGCACATACCCCTTCACAACCAACCTGGCTTTATGTCTCATTACCTTCCCTTGTGCATCTTTCTTCAACTTGAAGAGCCACTTCAACCCAATAGGCTTTACACCTTCTGGACACTGAACAAGCTTCCAAGTCCCATTTTTCTCTATGCTTTCTAACTCTTCTAGCATCGCTTTCTTCCACTCAATCTGGAATCATGCTTGGCCTGACCTCTGGACCTTTCTTCCCATTCACTCTTTGTCAAGAGTAACTGTCCCGAGGAACTCTTTCCTTGGGTCAGCGGCTTCAACTCTCTTCATAGGCTTTGAGTCTCCCCACTAGTTCCTCAAATGGCATCTTGTTCAGATCCGAAAACTGCTCAATAGCAGCCACAATGGGTAGGAATCTATCGGGAGCCGCCTTCAAGAACCTGCTGACTTGTTTGGCTGTCGGCACTGTCATCCCCAGGGCTCTGTATCTCGACACTAGCTCACCCATCTTCCCCGCAAATTCATCAACCGACTCACTCTCACCCATGCTCAGCAATTCAAACTCATGATCGAGAGTTTGAATTCTGGCCTGTCGGACTCTATCTTCACCCACATATCGCTTCTTGAGGGCTTCCCAGACATCCTTGGCCGACTCGTATGCAGCCACCTGCATCAGGACATCTTCCGGCAGGGCTTGGAAGATGAAGGCCTTAGCCTTCTTACCCAATCGAACATCCACCGCGGCTTGGGTGGGGGGTTTAATGGCATCCCAGAGCCCCTGGGCATCCATTAACGCCTCCATCTTGATCGCCCAAGGAGTGTAGGTCGTCGGAGTGAGAGTCGGAATCTTGAATGCGATCGGATCGCTGATGTCCTTCAATGCCATCTGTCTATCTTGATTCGCCATCGCCGTGAATCAAGTGAGGTGAATTTGGTGTCAAGATCACTCGAATTGATCAGCAGCCGCAAGGAGGAGATCTTCCGAGGCCAGCTGACTATTCTTACGAAGTCAGTCGGGGGCTTCTTCTCAAATTGCAATCGATGAGGGCGAAGCACGCAGAAATTGGATCGAGAGCCTATGCGCTCTGATACCAAATGTTAGAATGCAATGGTGTAAATTTTATTGAAGTGTGTTATTCCCAACATACAATACAACCTCATACTTATAGTAGTTAGAACTAACTATTTACATTTTCAGTCCTTGCACTAATCTAACTTTACATCTCTAGAACAAACTTTACAAAAGAATTAAACCAACAATATGTAGAGAGTATTATAATGATAATATCTATTTTGTAATTGCATGCATACATAAAATAAATGGCAAACAAATAATTCCTCTTCGGTGATTAGAAATAGAACATGTTGATGGAGAAAACAAAAAACAACCTGGATCAAAAAGGTTTAAAAAATATGATATTGAATTTCAATGACATGCAAGGCAGCAAGCAATAAACCAATAAAACAAACGTAAAAGTAGCATAATACTAGAAAGGTTTAATGTTATATAATATTATGGATCTGGTGTACCTGTCGTCCAATGTCTTCGGCAGTAGGGCTGGTTCCATCTATGTGGAGAAGCAATGAAGATTTAAGCTGCAAATGGTTGACAATTGCTATTAAATAAAGTTTTAAGAGAAATATTGCTCCTAGGTGTTTAAGCTACCAATATCTACCTAGTCAGAATCCAAATTACAATAAACTATGTGAATATGTGATAATGTGACAGTAATTATTTGGTTGCAACTGCACATGTCATTCAACAGTTAAGAGGTAAAAACAAAACTTGAATGAATATTTATGAAATTTTAAAAAATGTGTATTTAAAGGCAAGAATTGGAAAAACTAATAATATACCATGAAGACATGGAATAACAGAAGTACCTGATTTTGAGCACGAATAACATCATCATCATTGACTCGGTAACATAGTTTGCTTATCTCTTGCATTATTGCAAAAGACAAATCATCCAAGCAATCCGGCTGCATTTTGAACAAAAAGCATTAAGCAGGTAATCAATAATCTGAAACTTAATCTTTGATGAATTGTATATATAACAATAATAGCACCCAAAAAATAAATATTAGTGATCTAATTAAACTATAAACTTGAACTCACCTTAGCAACAGCATAGACACCAAATAGTCCAGTGTCCTTATAGTTGGTGTTGAAAGCCATCATGCTCTCAGCAAGTTCACTAATCCCCACCTGCTGAGCAAGCTGAGAGCTGTAATAGTTTCCAAAGAATGATATAAGACCAAAGTCAGATATATATGTGGGAATTGGGATAATAACAATATCAAAATTCTATACGCAAGTTAGAAGCTGAGAAATAAACAAAGTCTGAACAAATTAAATCATTGTTCAGCTTCTGATTGAAATCAATCAAAGCACACACAACCCCACCAACAGCAATAGCAAGAACACTAAACTGCTAAGGGCATTCAAAGGTAATGAAGCAAAGGCAAAGCAATATGAGCCATAATTTCTTACAATTGCATATTGTTCGGATTTTCCAACCAAGAAAAAAGAAAGTACTAACCCCATATGTTTGCCACCACCAACAGTTTTGTTCCATGATCCAAGCATAGCTTGTATGACCATTAAAGCTATAGAATCTGGATCTGTCCAAGATGCTCCATTGAAGGCAACAGCAAACTGAGCAAGAGGCGCATCATCGTCCCTCATACGAACCTGATTATTTCAAAGTTTTGTCAACAATTAATAATACAGGAAAATAATGCTTGTTCATGTGTGAAAAAATCAATCCTGGGTAAACTATTACACACCTCCGAACCAGTGAATATTGCAGGCTCCTTTTCTACCAACTGCGATGTAGTTATAGGATTGGCAGATAGTTTGGTGAACATCTTCTTCACCTGCTCTACAACATCCTCATGTTTAACAGCTCCAGAAGCTGAAATTACCTGTTAAAGATAAAAGGATGGAAAAAAAAGTTACATTATTTACAATATACTATATTAGTAACTAAGATGGGGATTAGAAAAATGTGACCATGAATTGCATTGATATACAAGTAGAGTACCATTCTGTGGGCTGCATAGTGGGTTGAAATGTAGTCTTGAATATCTTTTTTAGTTATCTTCTGGATGTTATGAGCAGGTCCAAGAATGGTCCTACCGAGGGGAGTGTATTGGAAGGCAGTAGCATGCAAATGATCAAAAATTACTTCCTCAGTCTGTGCTCCCACCTGAAACCAACATTGCAAGAATAATAAGAAACATTTAGTAAGACAACTGCCAAAAGACTATACTATAGCAAATCAAACATTGTTGCAAATCATTATATGGACTATAAATCCAAAAACTGATCACCCTTATCCTCAAAACATATATAAAAAAAGTTGAGAACTTGAGATGTAATTGCTTGAAGGCCAAAATAACCCTCATGTTTTTTAGTGATTTACCAACTCTTCCAAGCGATTAACGGCTGAGTAATACCAAATTTATAAGTGTGTATAACAAACTACACATTGATCAGGCAAATTCATTCAAAAGCAACATGCCATATATGACAATTTATGCATAAGGAGGGATCAAAAACGCAAAAGGTTAAATGTTAAACTAAAGAACTAACCACATAGAAAGACACCAGGTAAAAAAATTCAATCACTTCATGTAGTCAATATTGCTATATTGATGAAAGCATTCGGCAATGACATTAGCACAACTCTCAAAACTAAACCTTGGACATCTAGTATCATGCAATACTAACTTGGATCATATCGAAACCATCATGCGGTTTGTAACTAGGTAGTCAAAGGCTCAAGGGGCAAAGAGCTCGTCTTGCCTAAGCACGAAATGCAAAAAAAGGCACAACCGAGAGAAAGAAAGCAGAAAAATTAGAAACATATATACAAGGCATAGAAAAGTAATGCTAACCCAAGTATATAAGAAAAACCTAATACAATAAGAAACTTAAATCATCTAACATTCTAACTAGTATCAAAAATTCGAAAAACAATTTAACAACATCCAATCAGAAAACTCCTAATATTAACTGGTTGTGTATTAAATAATTCTACCAAATTTAACAGTGATTGGATTTATAACCCACAAATTTAAGAAAAGGAAAAAACCTCAAAAGAAAAAAAGAGCTCAATTAGTATTTAAAATAAAAAACCATAAGAAACCTTATGGGATGTCCTCTTTATACTAAAAGAGAACAACTGCCGATGTGTAGATGATAAGAAAGAGAAGATATGCTGCTCCCAGAAAGGAAGAACTCTCATCATTTCCTAACTCCCTGGAGCAGCTGCACATGTTAGCATCCCCAATTTCTTTTCATCAGTCCACTTTTGGCGCCTAGACAGGGCCAACCAATCGCCTTGCCACGCCTAGGCCGAGGAACTCACCTCATTGCCACCTCTCTCAGCAGGTCACCCTGTGTTCCTTACAGGAGCCTAGGCACAGCTCATAATTTCGTAATAATGGTTCCACCTTTCGTTTACATCTTGAGGAGTGACTAGTGTGGAGATGACAAAAATATACTTCAAATATTTTACAAGTAAAACTGACCAGGTAACTAAGATTCCAAAATTAATCATCTTATATACAGATGTATTCCCAGCTTAGTTGCAGCATAGCGCAAACCATAATGCCACCTATTCTAAGGTATAATGTTACTCACTCACTCAAGTAAACTCTTGCCCAAAGATCATCATGGGAAATATGGTATAAAGTATGTAACTTCATATTTAAAACCTCTTTAGATACAGTTCCATCAATACGTAAATAAGTAATTAACATACACTGGAAATTCCCTCTGCCCCTACGATACTCCAGCTATACTATCATTACATGTAATCACTATCTATGCTTATTTTGTGTGATAAAAACCACACAGTGATCCTCTCTTGTCTGAAATCTATAACACCCTTACTGTTTCCACCTCATAAGACACATCATTGGTTTTAACACCACCAAAAAACCTATCTTCAATCCTGATAATAAAACATAATAGGCGTAATTGTACTCGAGAATCCTACACCGAACACATGTAAATATGTAATGCATACATCATCGTAGTATAAAACAATACCTATGCTGATTCAACTCAAATCTGGAAACCAACATGAACTAACGAATATCAGTGAAAACATACATACCTCTTCCATCTCACGAAGAATCACACCCCGCTCACGGTTAATCTGCCTCTCCTCAAACGTCGAATTCTGCAATATATCTGACAGAACATCAAGCGCCTTAGGCACATCTTCTCTCATCACTTTCGCATAATAAGTCGTCTGCTCCCTCGAAGTATACGCATTCAAATGCCCCCCCATATTCTCAATCTCCTCCTCCAACTGTCTCACGGACCTCTTATCCGTCCCTTTGAATATCATATGCTCGAGAAAGTGCGCCACACCGTTGGTCTCCTCCGTCTCGAACCGCGACCCCGCGTCGATCCACACTCCAACGGTGGCCGTTTGCGACGCGAGGTTCGACTCGGTGGCGACTCGGAGGCCATTGGGGAGAGTGGTGACTCGAGTCTCGGGGTATGTGAGGATGGATGTGTGGTCGGTTAGGGTTGGGTACGGAGAGTTGTGTTTGAGGAACCTAGGGTCGGGGTTTTCGAGGCGTTTGAGCTTCGATTTGACTTGTTCGGCGACGCGATCGTAGATCATTTGGTTTGGAGGTGGTGGTGATGGGGTTGTCGGAGTGTCGGAGGCGGTGGCGACGGCGGTTGAAGCGGATCTGGTGGCGGTGGTGGTGGTGGTGGTGGTGATAGGGCGGCGGGAGAGCTTGAGGAGGTGGCGAATCGCCATGATTGGTGGATGTGAGATTCCGATCGGAGGGGAGATTTGCAGGTTGTTTTAGGGTAAGATTGAGGAGGAAGATGGTTTGTTTAATAAACGGAGGTTTGTGGGAGAAACGGGTCGGGTCGGGTCGGGAAAGTTTGGTGAATTGGTCGTTTATAAACGGTTTTTGCTCTCACTACTTTTTTTATGTAGAATAAATCTATGTTAAAATTTTGGTTGATTATTCGTGATATTTTAATTTATATTTCATTTAAAACAAATTTGTACATAGCGTATATGTTCTTTTTTAGTGTAAGTTTCAAGTATTATTAAGGACGTTGTCATACTTCACACATTCGTGACGCTTTTATTTTTTTAAAATGTTATCAATAAGTTATTAGATTTCACGGTTACAAGTTTAATCAAAAATAATTTTATTTTGTTTAAACTAAACCTGTTAGGTTTTTATGTTATTAGTTTATGTTATAATTCACACATCGAAACAAATATACACACTACTATAAAACAAAAGTTAGTGGTCAATAAAAAGCGACCTATTTATATTCTAAGTAAGTAATTTGTTTTCTCTAAATCAAACAAATGGTTTCTTGATGGAGTGATAAAAGCTTTTAGTTTTGACGTTGTGTTAACGGGTTCGAATACCACTAACAACATTTGTCTTTCTTGATGTTTTTTTTTCTTTCATTTTTTTCATTTTACGTCTCTTCCACTTTTATTCTTGACCCTTTCACCCTTTTAATAAATTTCTAAAACTTTATAAAATATCACTTTAAGCTCTTAAGTTTCTAAAGTTCTTAGTTACCTTTATACGATATAAATTTAAGTTTGCATATGTTTGGACTTATTAAGAGACAGCTCATATTAAATATAAAATATTTTCGTACATAACTTTATACAAGCTTTAAGATTGTTTAAGTTTCAAAACAAATTTAGTTCGAAAACGAGACAGAACGATTATAAGTTTATGTTTCGACATAAACTTTGTTTAAAAAATAGCAAAGCTAAATGTATTTGCTTTCATTCCTAGTATAAGTTCGAGTAAATTTACATATCGACGTAAACTTATAATAAAAGAAGGTTTTTAAGATGTCACATGTCAACATATTAAACATTCTTGTTTTTATTTTTCGCCTCTCTCATATATTACTAAAAAATAAATTAAAAAAATAGATATTAAAACTTGATATTATAATAAAAAAATACACTTTAAAAATATATGACACAAAGTTTTATTGCGAAGTATTTGAATACCATTTTTTTCAAAGTTTCATAAGGAAATTATTTTTTCAAAAGAAAACTAAAAACAAAGACCAAAATGTTTAAGAAAACAATTAGAAAAACATATTTTTATAAAATAAAATTTTAAAATAATATTATTATTGGTTTTACTTGAACTACTTAATTTATTTCTATCTTAATTATATCCTATTTACAAATATCATTTATAATTTTTATATTTTAATTACAAAATATTTCATATATTATTTAATCGTATTACATCGCATACTATATTAATTTAGTTTATTATAATACGTATGATGTCACGACAAGACTCATCGAAAAGAAAGCACATGTCATGTCATGGTATTACGGCGTATTTCGCCCGTGGTAATGTTACCGAACCCGGTTTTCCAAACCACACCGTTCCGGTTGTATTCGATAAACAAAAACCGTATCCCTTTCGTCATCTTCTTCGTTATTTCTCTCAGATCAAGCTTCAGTTACTGTTTATCCATCCATACAGCCTCTTAAATTGAATCATTGTATCATTCATTTCTGTAACCCTCTATCTATTGATGGAATTCGTTGGTTAATTCATCTATTTCACCAAATCTAGGTTAGGGTTTTGGGTTTGCCTTCGATGTTCAGATTCAGACCTGTGGTTCGTAAATCCCTCTTCTTATCGGAGTATTTCAATCTCTGTAAAATGTCCCATGTTCTTTGGTTCTTGAATTTGTAGTTTGTCGTCTAGTTTGCACCCTAGGGTTCTTGTGGCGCTCGCTTCTTTGAAAGTTCGTTGCTTCTGTAAATTCATTGAGGGTTTCGGTGAGTTTTTTTTTGGTTGTTCATGATTATGTTTAGTTTTTAATGCAGCGTTTATTAATTCAAGCACAAATCAACACTTAGGGTTTGACTTCAATTAAAAATTTGGGTTTTTTTTCTTTATCCTTACTAAGTTTGTGTAGGATTTACAACTTGAGCTCGTTTAGAATTGAAATTGAGGTTTATGGATATTTTAGGTGGTATTTTGTAATTGTGATTATAATTGAAGTTGTTATAAATTATCTCATTTTCATGGTTATAAATTATTTCTAATTTCATGGTTATGTAGATCAATTGTAACATTTGGTCATGTCATGTTTGTTATGTATACTGCAGCTATGCAAGCAAGTATATGATATTATGATACATGCATATATAATATATACAGCTGATGCATTTAATCTGTGATTTTATTTTAAAAGCTTTGACTAGTATATGTGAAATAAAACCACGGGCAATCGTAACTGATTGACAAAAAACATATTCCAGTTTTTGATATTCCAGTTTTTGATACTTTGACGCTTGCTTAAAAGCTTTGACTAGTAGATGACAAATAAATAGATTACCTGTCGTGGACATATGTGTGCAGATATTACGCTTTAATGATCATTTTATGCGTAAGATAATAGTCAGAGATTTATATTTTTGTGCACATCCTGTTGATTTTGCATTTTTGTTGTGCGCGTGTTGCAGGTTGTGATGGGAACCAAACGACCTTTTGATGAGGGCTTCCAAGAGTATATTAAGTACCCAAAGCATCTTGAAGAGGAGAATAAGCTTGATTCGTTTGGAGAAGAGAAACAATCTCCTGGACCGTCTCAAAGTTTCGTGATTGTAGGTGAGTAAAAGAATCATAAGGTTTTATTGCCATGATTTTACCTGCTGGCTTTAACTAGTTTTTTTTTTTTTTGCACATTCGTATCAGTTGTCTACATAGTCGATTGGTCAATATACAAGATGTGGGGTTGAACTATAACTACTAGAATAGGTTTTTATCTTTAGTTGTCTTATTGAAATGTAGATGTTGAATCCCATTTAAACAAAAAATTCCCTAAATCACAAATACAGTAACATCATGTCTAACCTGAATTTCATGCTACAGGCGAAGGTGGTGAAAAGGTCATTGCTGTTCCGGATATGGTTGAAAATGTGTTTGAAATCAGTGCCCCCTTACCGTTAGTGGCAGGCATCACCGGTCGAGAAGAAGCTTTTGGCCCAGGGCCTGCATTTTGCTCAAATCTTTTTTCTGATTGTTTTGAGTTCACCATGCCGAGGGGATCACTAGTTCATCATGACGATGCACATTCCTCTAGAAAAGAAGTTCCAATTGGACCAGAATATCAGGCTAATGTTCCTGAATTTGATTCAGATTTAGCTAGAAGTTACATTTCCTGCAATGGAAGAGAAAACATATTGACGGGCGGTTGTGTCATTTCAAATCAAGAGGATGAGACCATGATTTTCCAACCAGATTGCAAATGCATGGATAATGGTTCTATTAGATGTGTGCAACAACATGTCAATGAAGCCCGGTTGAATTTAAAAGAATCTTTAGGGCTCAAGACGTTCATTAATTTGGGGTTTCATAGCATGGGCGAGGAAGTTGCTTGTAACTGGGCTGATGAAGAACAACATTTTCAAGATATTATTTACTCTAATCCCGTTTCTCATGGTAAAAAGTTCTGGGAAGTCCTTTCAACTGAATTCCCAACCCGAACAAAAAAAGAAATAGTAAGTTACTATTTTAATGTTTTTATATACCGAAGGCGTGCCATTCAGAATAGATCACAGTTGTTGGCAATAGACAGTGATGATGATGAATGGTGGGGAACCAAAAGGGTGTCATCTGGAGTTGCAACAGAGAATGAAAATCTTGTTGTAGCTGGACCTTCTGTTGACCACGAAGATCATGATCATGATTCTACATCTGAAGATTGTGATATTGTTATTGGTGTCCTAGAAAATCAATTAGTTGATAGAAGTTCATCGCATAACATAGGTGATGATAAGGTCACAAGTCAAAGCGAGCAAGAAACATCTGTAATAGCAAACAGTGTCGGGTTAAGATCTGAATCATATTTGCATTGTGACCCGTCATATATGACAATGGGTTCAACAAACGGTGTTGATCTGTTGCCAGCTTGCAGCATGATTGAAGAATATTTGGGTCTTCGGGCAAAAGCGCTTGACCAAATGCAGTTTTGTTAATGCCATTGAAAGTTAAAGTCTCCTTGTACCTTATTGTACATTAATTTTGTAATTGGAACTCTATTTTGTTGTCTTCTGAATTGGAGTTGGTATCTTTTATAAATACCAAAATTGCTATTCGATTGTGTCGAATATGATATATGGCAGAGAGTCCATTTGCGAGAGGGGCGATCACAGTAAGGTTTGGTCGGGTTTAACATTTCTTATGCTGAACTGCTAGCCATGGTTTTGGGAAACGCCGAACCAAACCGGCCCGGTTGATCCACCACTTTAACTGGTTTGGTGGTTAAACCAGTTCGATTTCGATTTAGACCAGTTCGATTTTGATTTAGCCGCGTATGCTGATTTTTTTTCTTTTTAGGATGTTTGGACCAATAGCCCAAAGCCCAAACCTATCCGTACGCTTTTGTTTTAAAATAGTCAAATCTCTAGGTTTGACCATTTAACTAACAAGAAGTTCTCTCTCTACCAATATAATCCTCTATCCTTCCACATGAAGCCGTCAAAGAAGGCGACATCAGCTTTGATTCGATCATTTGAGTATCGAGTTTTGTTTCATTGGAAGCATATCTTGCATCCTGTTTTCACTTTGATATCGATACATGTTATGAGCATCGTGTAAAATGCATTTACTGAGTTCTCGTGTGCCAATGTCGTGTTGGAGTTCACTTGTTTTGTAAGAGGGTGTGAAAATATTAGCGAGTCTAATAGTTTGTAGTCAATCACTTTTACTAGTTAATGATGCATCTAAATAGTGTGTTTTGATGGAGAAAAGATCTAAAACCATTTGTGGGCTAATTAAAGATTTATTTAATATAAAAGAAGCAGCCTCAAATATTGTTATTAAGGTTTTTCAATAAAAGAAAATTATTTATTTTTAAGTGAAGAACAAAACTCATTCATTGGGTCGTATCTGGTTGTGGGCTAAAGCACTAAACTCGAGTTTGTGAAAAACAAAAAAAAATTGGGTTGGGTTATTAAAGCGGTTTTGAACCAGAACCGAAACCAATTCGAATCTGGTTCAATCCTTAACCCAACCGGTTAAAACCCTAATTTCTAGTTGGTTAAACAACCCCCACCCCACTCAAGAATCGGTTCCAAGCTGACACCGGTTTTAACTTATTTTGACAAAAAATGATCCCATGTAAACTTGAACCAGTTTAGGCTTTTAACCTAATTTGTACACTTCTAAGTTCTAACCTTGAATGGTTTAGATAACATAATTTATAAAAAAATCATGTGATGGGATATACATACATATATATAATATATATATATATAAATGTGTTTTACTAGTGGAATTATCGTGTCAAATATTTCTATTTTTTCCTTTATGAATATTAATTTAAGATTATGTAAATGATGAGCTATTTAGATTTGAAATAATTGAGTATAATATGTATATAATTATCGTGTCAAATATTTCTATTTTTTTCCTTTATGAATATTAATTTTAGATTATGTAAATGATGAGCTATTTAGATTTAAACAATTGAGTACAATATGTATCGTCCAATGTATTGTCATGATATTTTGTTTGTGTTTTGATTCATGATTATATATAGCTAATATAAAATATATTATTTATTTTAAAAGAGTGAATTAATGTTGATCAAGTGATAGCTGAACTGGTGCAATTATTATATGATGAACTGATGATATCATCAACTGATATTGATATTCCAATATTGTGACTCGTTGGCTATGATGATATAATCTTCTTACTTTTTTACTATCTATAGACTTTTTAAATTACAAAATTAAAAATATCCAAAAAAGATCAATTTTATTATAACCATTATAGTAGAATCTTCTTTGTATAATAACAACTATATACAATTACAAATAATAATGTACTTCACGCCGTTTGATAGAGAAGTTTGATAATATGATGGAAATAGTTTGAAGGTACATTGGCGTCTAGGATAAATGTAGCATTTGTTATCTTATTCTCCCTATGTCATAATCTTAAACAAGATTTTTTGGGCATGTTTGTGTGTTTAATTTGAAAAAAAAACTGAAAGATTTATAAATTTAGTATAATTATCAAATGACTTGGATTGGATTGACCGTCAATACATTTTAATCTACTTTGTTTTTTTAATATAAAGATTAAAATGTCAGACATGAGACTTGATGTAGAATTATGGTTTAAAACGATGATATTTGTTAACGCCAACAAGTTTTTTAGCCTAAGGAAAGAGGGGTGGTCGCTAGAGTGACTACATTCATGTACTCTAAATAGGTGTCACATTTTTTTTCATTCGTCGTTATTTCTCACAAAAAGTCGAAAATGTCTCTCATTTCATTTCCTTTACTCTCTCTCTCTCGTTTGTGTACAAGACTTATTGCACAATTTAAATGTGTGTCCAACTAGGGTGTGTTGCGAGAAGCCGAGAATCAATGTCAATGAGAGCTAGCTACCACTGTCGTCACTAGAGGGCAGGTGGTGTTTCCTGCTTTTCCGATCCACACGTCACAGAACATTTCCCGTCTTAGTCTTCCTCCCACTCCTTCCCCTCTAATAGCGTCTTCTGGTAAGTGAGAAAAATATGTAGATACTAAATTTACTATTAGTTTTTTATACGAAGTAACTTGTATTTGTGAATAGTTATATATAATTGAAGAAGTTTTAAACATAGGTATCAAAGGATATATTTGAGTATAAATGCGCTATGATATTATATTATCTCTTTAGATATTTGGTTATTGCTTATTTTATTATTTAAAAAATAATTGGTACAATATTTACTAGATCAACTATTTTTGGAAAAGTATGATATCGCCTATTGATGGTCCATGATGATGGTATTATGTGGACCTAAGTGCAAACATCACAAGTTGAGTCATAATGATTTCTATGAAAAAAAATTATAATGTTTGGTCTAGTTCGTTTCTATTTGCCTAAAAAAGTCTAAGTAAATTAAGTTGAAACTAAAGTTAAATCAAACACATAAATAATTATGATTATTTTCCTCATGTCAACAAATATCTAAAAAAAACCAAAGTTGTAATATATTTATCTTGTCACTATGTTCGGATATTTTTTAACTTTATACATGCATATATCTGAAATTTGCTCTTATAATCCAGTAATCCACCAATTTTCCACTATGTAGAAATCAAAAACGTATAAATTTGGTGGAGATAAAGACTAGGTGCTACTATGCTAGAGAATTAACTATTAGTAAATTTAGGGGTTATTTGGCAACTTCTGAATAATTAAGTGCTGAACTAATAAGAGGTCTGAATTATTAAGTGCTGAATCATTAAAAGGTTTGAACCATTAAGAGCTAGAATATAATTTAACTATTCAAAGACAAATGTCTGACCAATTTAGATAATATGTCTTAACCATTCAGTATTAGACCTCTTAACCATTCAACATCAGTATGATGCTTAACCATTCAGAAGTAAATCTCTTAACCATTCAGACATGTGCTCACGAAACAAACAGTCTGAACCATTAAGTGTTGAACCATTCAGACATCTGAACCATTAAGAAACTGATTAAGAGGCTGTTAAACAGCCTCTTAGTGATGTCAAAATGTAAAACAGCTTGTGCGTATGTTGGTATGCGATTGTGGGTTATCAATAACTTTAATAAATAACACTTTTACTATAGATTAAATTATGATAAGAATTAACTACACAAACAGTCCCTACTGTTTGGGCAAAATAACGGTTTTCATTTCAAAACTTTGAAAAAACAAAGATTTGGTATTAACTTTTTGCCAATTTGTAACATTTACGGTCCATAAAATAAATGAACGTTAACTTTAACAGTATATATTAATTTACTATAATACCCATATCAATAATCAATAATTTGACCATATTTGTAGAAGCCCTAACTTTTGTTTCTATACATAATCCTTTTAGAGACCCTATTTTTTATCCTCTGTCATCTATTTTTTTTTGTTGCTGAAATACATTATGGATATTATCTATCAAGTTATACTAGGAATTGACGTGTTTATATTTATGTTGAATTCAGAAGTTAACAAATATATTGTATAATTTGGTATATATGAATAGCAAACTTTGATGAATAGTTATGTTTGAGCTTTTTGTATTGTGACCACCACCAAGGTTTGTGGATTTTTATTTCCTGCACACCCTTCCCTTTTAATCCGGTCACATGTTTGTATTCTTCTGTAATCCATCGGTGTAAAGAGATCTTGATAGAATGGTAGATAGAGGCGTAAGTCGGTATTGTTGAGAGTTGCCGACTGGGTTGATCTTGTTCTATCTTCAATAGACGAGAGGCGGCTAGAGAGAGAGAGAGAGAGAGGCTAAGTGTTGAGATCCAAAGGTGTTGCCAGGAGTTGTCGTCTTCTACGTCCCCCCGCTGACTGGGTTGTCTTGTAGGTGTGTCATATACCAAGCAATCAAAAGGTTGCAGACATATAAATAACCCTTCGATTACTATTACTAATGAATCAAGAATCATATTTTATCTCATGGATTTAAACAAACAATAACGCTTGAAGATGAAAGAAAAACACTCAAACCTATAATTTTAATTTGTTTCAGATAAGTAATTTTTTAATGAAAGTCTTATCCAATCTATTTATTATTTTGACTCCAATTAAAAAAAAACCAGATGTCCTAAATAGGCGAAAACACACCTCAGATCATATTAAACTCTCCAAACTTATGATACAACACCTTTATAACCTTAAATTTTAACTCTAACATCAAACTAATCTACTATTACTTTTACCTCATAATCCACTATGAGACTCAACAGCCTCTACTTTTAAACATATTATTGACAAATCAAAATACAATGAGACCTCTTTTTATAACTTATACCCAACAAATCGGAACAAATTGTTCTTCACTCCATTAATCAATCTTTATTAGTCTCTAAAATTTCATAAAAAAAGCCCTGTGATCCTCCAAATTCGATCCAACTAAATTATCCACCGTCCGATCAAATCAACGAACATTATTCTCTTGATTACACGTGTCACCCCTCTCTCTCCTCACTTTGCTTCCATGCATGAAATTCTCCCCCGACTACAACTCATATAGAGAGAGAGAAACAAACAGACATATGAAACAGTCGTAGAGTCTGTTTTCATTTCTCAATTCACTACTTATTACCTCTAATTGCCTCAAATCTTAATCTTTTCTGCACAATTTTCATCTTAAATTTCTGGGATTTTGTTATCTTTCAACAATTCTGAGTATTGTAATAGCAGAGTGTTGTGGGTGTTGTGTGTTTTTCACTGTTTTTTGGAGTGTTTTGGTGCTTTATTTGGTGAAATTATGTGTTTTGGTGTCATCTTGATCTGCCCACAAAGTGAAATAGAGAGGTGATCTGCTGTGAAAGGTTAAAAAATTAGGGGATTTGGTGAACTTTTTAGACATAATTTTGGGGATTTGAGCCCTAAAGATGTTGGTTAAAAAATTGGCAAATGTAGTAAGGTTAAACTGATGTTTTCTTTTGTGGGTTCATTTGTTTCTTGATTGTTTCAATTGGGTGTTTCTCAAGGTTTGATCTTGCAATCAAGAGTTCAAGATGGATGAAGATCATGATGAACTGAGGTTTGTGTGCAAGTTGTGTGATAAAAGGTTCCCAAGTGGAAATCATTAGGTGGGCATATGAGGTCTCATGTTATTGCTGCTGCTACTGCTGCAAATTCAGCTGAATCAGATGATAAATTTGAGCCTATGAGAAGCATCCTACTTTGATCATTCATGGTAATGATAATGGTGGTTTGAACTCAAATTCTTATGGGTTAAGAGAGAACCCTAAAAAGAGTTGGAGGGCATCTTCATCTTCAACTTTACCTTTACCAAATGAGAGAGTTTGCAAACAATGTGGCAAAGGGTTTCAATCTTTGAAAGCTTTATGTGGTCATATGGCTTTCCATTCTGAGAAAGATAGGAGTTTGAAGGATTACGATTATTCATGGACAAGTGAGAATCTTGATCATGAAGATAAGTTGAATGGGGATAGTTATTCGGATACCGAAGAAAACGAGCAGCAAGATCCAGTTTGTGTTACAAGATCCAAATCAAAGAGGTACAAGAAAGTAGTAATAAGCCATCTTCTTTCTCTTTAACCAACACTAATAGTAATAACAGCAATTACAACTATGGATCTTCATCTGTTTCTGAAATTGATGAGTTTGCACAAGAAGAAGTAGCAATGTGTTTGATGATGTTGTCTAAAGATTCTGCAAATTGGGCGGGTGTTCATTCGGTTTTGGAATCCTCAGACAACGATTCGGTTGTTTTAGAGACTAAATTGTCTTCAATAGACTTGAAGAATAGTAGAAAGGAATGTAATTTTGACAAGAATGATACCAAGCGCTTCGCGATTGAGAATTCGAATTCTGGATATTGCAGTAAAGGTTTCAACTATAGAGACTTGTCTTATGAGGAAAAACAAGAAATCAGAAGGAAGTTGTTTAGGGAATTCGGGTATGATGATTCTTTAAAGAAAAGAATTCGAGATGATGATGGTTCATATAATGCAGAAGTTCATGGGTCATATAAGAGAAACAAGTATGAATGTTTGAATTGCAACAAAACATTTAGTTCATTTCAAGGGCTTGGTGGACATAGACCATGCCACAAAAAGAACAATCCTTATAATTCGCGTGGAAACAGTTCAGAGGGCGAGTTTGCTCGCAATCAAAAGGCGAAATTTGAGAAGAAGATGGGACCAAAAAAGAATAAAGGGCACATATGCCCGATTTGTTTTAGGATGTTCAAATCAGGGCAAGCTTTAGGGGGTCACAAAAGGTCTCATTTCATCAATGGTTCTGAAGATGGGATTGATCACATGGAAGCAATGGAACACGCGGTTGCAGCATATACTGATATGATTGATCTTAATCTCCCTGCTCCAGAAGAGGATTAGGGTCATAAACCATACAAATCGAGCTTGTTTTTGGTTGTTTATCAGAGGACAAAAGAGTGGTGAGAGTTCTATCTTTCATCTTACTGTTTAAACTGTTTTCAACTTTTGAACCTTTTCTCCAATTCATTCAAGAATATTGAAGTGAATTTTCCATTTTTGTTTAAGTTGTTTTCAAAGATGTTGGGATGCTTATTTTGTTTATTCCATCCAATTCTTGAAATTAAGCCTAGTTTTCAAGAAAGTTCAGAGTCAACTTTACACTTCTGTTTTTAGTTATTCCAAGATATTGTCATGCTTCTTTGGTTCTTATTTTTATAAAATGTAAAACTCACGGGACTCATCAACACCGTACTAACCAACGGGGTCAGAACGTCAGGCAAGTGACCTTTACGAGGTTACGGTGGGAAATAGTAGAAACAAGATTATAACCTAAGACCTCTGCCAAAGATAAATCGGTACCACCCCTTGAAGGTTGCTTCTTCAGTTCTACTTTCACATATTCTATGCTTTACTTTCCCCATCATCAAAATCTTAAATTTATGCCTAAATTTCAAGAAAATGTTAGTTTAATTCAAGAACTTTAGATTTCACTGTTGCTATGGTTTACTTGTTCACATTGGAATTTGGTGGCATCTGTTTTAGTGGTAAGTGCAATGAATAATGGGGATTAGCTTTTTGAAAATACACCATGATTCCTTGTTTAAATGTACACTGTGTGTTGGTTTTGTGTGTTTTAGTGTGTGTGTGGTAGGCAGCCAAAGGAAGGACTTTCTTGAAGCTGTTTTGGAACATAGCAACCAAGTGGGCCCTGCATAATTACTTTTACTTCCACACAACAAAATGTGAAATCTTGTTCTTTTTGGTTTGCTTTAATATTAATGACTTCTATTAAACAAATATTAGAGGATTAGTAAAAGGTTTTAACCACTGTTGCATCTTTTTAAGGGTTTGTACTTGTTTAAAATAATGTTAGTAGGATCTAAGTTAAGTTTAAGTCTCACAATGGTCTTGTATTCAATCAATTGTCATTATTTGCAAAATTAACAAATGACAAACTTAGATAGTTACATATGGTTAAGAAATACATTCTGTCGTAAGTTTTTTCAAGAAAATATTATATAAAGACATTTATGCTTAGTGAAACCATTTTTTTAACTTGAAGAAAAACTTAACATCAGAAAGCTTTTATCGTTTAACTCATTCCATAGTTTGTGTAGACATAATAATTTAAAAACTTTAGGGCAGATAATTTAAAATTTTATTTGTTAATATGCTTGGAAAAATAAATGTTTTGAGGAGGGAGGTTCTTGTTAAAGCTAAACTACCCTAACCAAAAAGTATTCATTTCAATTGGTCATTTGCAAAATGTACCAACAATTAGGCATGGGGTACAAATTGTGATGCATAAAGGGTCCACAAGGAGGGTCCTTGGACCTTGACTTTTCAACTTTAGCTTTTCTTGCATTACAATAGAAGTTTGTAAGTGAGGGGTTAAATAAATAGAAATAACATACAATAAATTTACAAACAAAATGATTACCTTTAAAGAACTTCTACACAAAAACTTGAATGCACTTTTGATCTTTTTACTCACCCACCATATATCTTTTTGTATGATGCTTTTTGTACTCCAACTTGTCAATGTTTTTGCTAAATCTACTTCTTGTTTTTAGTAATAATATGTTTAACAGTTTTTTTAGAACCTAAAACTACTACAAATATGATTTTTTCCCCTTTTGTTTTAGAACTTGCCATCTAGATTTTTATAAATTATATTCCATTGTCTTTTATTGAAGCGTTAATTCACCATGATCGAGTTATGTTGTTCTTCATTTTCTATAGTTTGATGTTTAAGCAACGAATATTATAAAGAACCTATTAAAAAAGAACAAGCGTAAGTGCCATTCAAATTCTAATTCTATATTCACTTCTTTTGCAAAATATTTAACGATCTAAATTGCACATGCTCCCTTACTATTAGATATGAAAACATAGGACATGTAATAACGTGTGTGTATGTAGAGTACTAAGACGAAAGGAAATCGGCATGGTGCCTATGAGAGATGATAACCTGATTGTAAGTCCAAACTAAGAACTCAATGGGAACAAAAGGTTTGCATATAAAAATGTATCTTCTTATGAGATTGATGGCTCGAATCTCATGATATATAATGATTTAGATTTAAGAATATAAATAAATAATAATAGTTTGTTGTTCCAAAAAAACCTACGGAAGCTAATCTCTCTATTCTAATAAAAATGTATCTAGGAGGTCCACATGTTAACACCATATACATTCTCACAATTTTTTTTCCGCTTCTCTTTCTTATTTAATAATCACATTAAAAATGTATCTAGGAGGTCCACATGTTAACACCATATTCATTCTCATAAATTTTTTTTCCGCTTCTCTTTCTTATTTAATAATCACATTAATTACTAATAATATTATTGTATCTTTTAGATTAAAATAATTTTTAATAAATTAAAAAAAGAGATATTTTTACTAATTTTATTACTAAGGAAATATTTTTTTATAAAAATAGAAAATTATTTAAAACATCAAATTTTTTAAAAATACAAGTAGTTTATAATTGGTGTTTTTAAAAAGTAAAATTTATATAAACAAAAAGTAATTACAATCGAGAGTTATAATAAGAAAGTTTTTAAGTATGACATTTTATAGAACTTTTATTTTATTTATTATAAAACAATTTCAATCATATCTTATCTTATAATATCGAATTATAATTAATAAAATTTTATTTTATTTAATATTTTTTTAACAACTCATATAATACACGGGTTTACTAAAGCTAGTCTTCATATATTTGACTAACGATTTAGAAATAATTACCTGAGTTTTTCGAGATAGTTATAATAAATTAATAACTAACTTATAGTTATGTGTGGTAAGGAGTAGAAACAAAGAATGTTATGTTATATGTTTGCTATTTTTATTTGTATTTTAAAATCCTCACCTTACATGTGGATTAGCATAAGGAAGTTGTAAATGAAGAAAATGTCTACAAGAAGTTAATCTAATCTCGGAATATACGAAAACAATATTATATTGTGTTGTTGTCAAATAACAAAAACTCCTAAAGAATATATTTTATTTTTTAATTATGAAGCAAACGAGAACAAAATGGTACTTGTGAAGTTGTGAATAATCAAGTAATGAAATTCACTCATCTCAAATCATATTTAAGTTATATATTATAAGTACGAAAGGTCCATGTTGCATGTTATTTTCCAGGTGGGTCCTCTAGTATAAGAAACTACATGTTTGATCAGACAAAAATTCACAAACGTAACACATACTTTTTTTTATTGTATGTAAAACTAAAAAAAGATATTATCCTACCACGTAGCACGAGTATAACTCCTAATTATGAATTATATAATGGTGAACTTGAGATCATCCAAACAAATAGGAACACAATATGCCAAATATTGTATATGTACTCTTGTTTTATTATCTATCAGCATTGCAGTCTAAGTTAATTACTTGGGTATTATCTGATATATTGACTTATGAAAATTTCAAAACTAATCTAATATCCAAATACTTATCATAGTACTCGTCTCAAAAGGACGATTTTACCCTCCGAATACTGCCTGCTTGCCCAAGTCCAGCCTAGATTCGTTAGACTCTATTCATTTGCGCTTCATTTCCTTTAATAATCCGAATTTCTTGTAACAAATACTGTTTTACGCCCCACAAAATACACTCGGTCTTGCTATAAGGCAAAACAAGAACATCGAGTGCATAATCTTGCATTCATGTTGTATCTAGGGAAATAAGACATGGACGAACATAAACGGGTTTGCACACGAGGAACGATCAATTATCAGTATTTTTTTGAATTTCATCGGTTGTGATCTAAATGAGGTGCTACATATGTGAAGCTGATGTAAAAAACCAAATAGTTAAAAATGTTGAAATAGTTGCCTACGTCAATTGCTACTTAGGCTTAAATATAGTGGCATCACCTAAATCATGAAAATCGGTTATTACTTTCAGAATTTTATGATTGCTTTATTTATTATTTTTTGTTTTAACTACCAGTTACAATGAATTTAATATTGTATATGCAAATATACCCTAAGTTTTGCCGACACCAAACATATGTAATAGCCATCATTTATGATTTATGAAAGTAAAAGAATGTGATGATTAGCACCACTACTAATACTATAATTGGTATGATCTCATTTTCCTAAATACAGTTCGTGGTGATAAGTTTGTTGAATTTTATTAGGATATTTTGGTAAATGAGATATCTTTGAAAATTAAAAGAATGGATTAACTTAAGTGTATACTTATGATTTTATTTATATACTAAAACACAGTTTATGATGGAATTACCATATATGAATTCATTACACATACTAATGTATTGGAACATCCCTTCACTTGTGCAATCATGTTTATTACTTATGTAACGAATGGATTGTTTTTGAAAAAGTTTAATAAATTAGATTTTTTAAAAACTTATGTTCATGACAAATCAAACATTTCTATAAGAACACATAACTGAACATGTAATAATATGTTACAAGGTACATAGCTGAAAATTAAGGGTATGGGTCGGGTTTTAACTTAAGCCACATGTTAACTAGAAGTTTTGAATCTTTTAAGCGCTCAAGTCCTTACAACAAAATTCTCGAGTTAGCAGGATGCTGGTGAGTTCTGTGAGTTTTCACTCACGATTTTTCAGTTGAAAATACACTGAATTTTGATTTTTTGTTATCTTTCAACGGATCGGTTTGGTGTTTAGGTTTTGGCCATCTGAGCCTAACAATCAAGTCATATACTTTGTGGGCTTGGTAAATATGGGATTCAACAATTGTGACATAAAAAAGTAAAATGAATAATAAATTGCAAGAAACCATATGAATTTATTAGTATAAACTTATTAATGACTTGACCAAACACAAATTTTCTTCTAATATATGCCTCCCCTAGCAAACTTTATTAATCTTCAAAATTACTGAATAAACCCATGATTAAGGATTAACTTACATGTACTAGACTTGATCTCCCCTCTAATTAGGTAATACAAGAGGTTCAATCATCCAAATGTCACATGCGTATTGGTGTATGGTCCGGTCACTACTGAACTTGTATGAACCAGCAGTGTTCAAGATTGACATCTTAGTCCATTTCTGCCACATTTAGAAGTAATAGAATGTTTGTTAACTTGTTCTTGTTATACATTATATCTAGTAATTATCGAAAGTGGCTGCAAGATACGCACCTTTTGATCTCTATATGCCTTATCGACTTCCTCTTGGCACTCTATATAAGCTGGAAAATCTTTTCCGACAAGAAAATAATCAGCACGACCATAACCTTCGTTACCTTCTAATGATCCCATGAGTTCATCGTAATTGTATGGGCCGAAAACGCCACTTCTGACATATTTCTTGACCTCCTCAAACCGTGGATCAGGAACAAACTGCAATGTTTTCAGTTTTGATGTCTTACTAAAACAATAATACGTTGTTTAAAGAAGGTTTATAAGATTTTGACAAATTGTGTTTTGGGTCAACCCCTTGGCCCGCACCAAAAAATAGCATTGTTTAAAGAATGGTTTATAAACTTTGGACAAAATATGTATTGGTCAACCCGTTGGGCCCACACAAAAAATTAGAATTGTTTGAAGAATGATTATAACTTTGGACAATATGTGTTTTGGGTGGTTGGGCCACACCAAAAACTATCATAATTTAAAAAAAGTTTATATAAACTTTGGACAAAATGTGTTTTGGGTCAACTCAATGGGCTGATACAAAAATTAGCATTGGTTAATTTATAAACTTCGAACAAAATGTGTTTTGGGTCAACCCGCACAGCAAAGGTTGGCTCACCTTGCCCTGAGATCTCTCTTTCCGAAGCCCGGAAATTTCATGAGCTTCAGCACCAAAAAGGAAAAAATTTTCTTCTCCAACTTCCTGTCTTATTTCAACATTGGCACCATCTAGAGTTCCAATTTGAATACACCCATTCATTGCAAACTTCATGTTGCTGGTTCCACTTGCCTCCATGCCAGCAGTGCTGAAAATCGAAAGGGCTATAACTATTACATCCATTGAAACTCGAAAGTGAAACTAGACACAGAAAAAGAAAACGAAAACGTATGATAAATCATAACCAGCATGCCTGATGTGTTGAGACAGATCACTTCCAGGAATCAGAACTTCTGCTACTGTGACATTGTAATCTGGAACAAAAACCACCTAAGAAGAAAGATATTCAGCTGATGACATGGCAGTTTCTGTTATATAGTTAGTTGATCTTCAATGACTTTTATTATTGTACTAGAAACTAAGATCATATCCTGTATTTTCATTTCATATGAAAGAATAACACTCATATCTGGATTCTGGAGAAAAGTTAAAGTCAAAGTGAAAGCCAGTTAAAATGTACCTTTAGAAGATCACCAATATCAGGATCATTGTTAACAGTAGCACCAACATCGGTTATGAATTTCACAATCCTCTTAGCTTGAACGTATGTAGCAAATGCTTTCCCTCCAAATATACATACCCGGGGAACAAATTTGTCTTTTCTTTCATCAGCACTCATTTCTTTCATCTTTTTGTACCGGTAAACAATTCCCAAAATATTCAATAGTTGTCTCTTATATTCATGAATACGCTTCACCTGCATAAGATTTAAGAACAACTCAAATTTAGCATTTCCATGATGGACATGAAGCTCATAATATTCTTTTTTATTAATTTAAGAGAATAAATAAATGACCTGCACATCAAACATTGCATCAGGGCTGAGAAGATATCCAGTTTTTTCTTTCAGGAATGACACAATTTTCTCTTTGTTGATCCTTCTGGCTTTCCTCCATTCAGATTGGAGTTCTTCATTATCAGCAAACTGCAAAATAATTAATAGTCAAAATTGTAAATACATTTTTCCGGCCCCAAGTTGTATTGAAATTGGATTTTTTATTTTGAAGATTTGTTTTTTCCTAAAACCGTGAAAAGTTGTCACCAGCAAACTTATGGCCCCGCCTACCATGCTAACCAATGGGACTTGGTACAATGTGGCTTGCGGTGGATAGGTTGAATTCAAGAGGCTAACGATAGATACCAGTGAAAGCTAGATTCGATACTGAGACCTCTGCTAGAATTTTTGGCTCTTTGCTAGCTCTTACCATTGTTCACCATGCCATCCCCTTGAAGGTTATATTGAAGATTTTTACATGTTTGAAGTTTCATTTAGTCAAAAATTGGCGTTGATAGTCTATGATACAAACCGATAGACATCATGTCATAACAGATATAGAATTAAACTTGAAACAAATGAAATAGACTTTTCTTAAGAATTAAATATCTTGATTTCATTATATTTTGGTTGAAAATAGTGAAAAATAAAAAATGTAAACTCACCTTTCTAAGTTCGACTAGCTTTTCAGTGTTTAGCACCCAGTCTTCTGTTCCTGTCCACTTGGTTATAATTTTACTTAATTCAGGATTGCAAAAACTGATCCATCGCCTAGGTGTTACCCCATTCGTCTTATTCTGAAACTTCTCAGGCCACAACTACATGAATAATGAAAGTTCTTCTGTTAATAAACTAAAAACAATGCGCATGCTAAATTCATTTACTGAACTAATTACCTTATAGAAGTCATTAAAAACTTCATTTTTCACTATTTCACTGTGGATTTCTGCAACTCCATTCACAGCATGTCCACCAACAACACAAAGATTAGCCATTCGGACCATCTTCGGCGATTTTGGGTCCGGATCAAATGACACTTTTTTCCTAACACCAGCATCCTTTGCCACCTTCACCTTGAGCTCGTCACCCTTACTTGTTGGTTCAGTTACTTCCTCTGATTTTTTTTCTTCTTCAACTGAATCGACGGTGGGGATTTTAACTGGTTGAACAAGCTGTTCTAAGATGGAGGCAGGTAGTTCAACATTGTCCAAAACTCTCATCTGCTTCATTTTTTCTTTCAGCAACTCAAGGTCCTCAATACCATACTCAGCAATGATGGTATCAATCAGCTGAGTAAAATATCAGCCATAAAAGTGTCACAACATTGAGATAAGAAAAAGGAAAATTGCATAAAAAGGTAAAAGATGTGTTCCAACTTCTAATATATGCTTTCTGTGACATAGTTTATGTGCAAATATAAAAAGGCTCAAACATTCAAAAAGTTTCACCTAGTGTAAAAAACTTTTAAGTTAACCAGTGCACAACGTCATAGCCACATCAGGCGAAAGTTAAAATGATTAAAATCAACCATAACATTATCACTTTAATCAGGTAGCCATTTCATATTACCTTTAATCAAAACTTTAAAAGGCTGGTTACCTTTATAGCTAAATTTATCTATAAAAAGGCTGGAAAATACCTCATTGTCAATCATTTTTATTATCTCAACATGCCGAGGAAGTAATTCCTGTAGAAGATTCAAACTCCACTTCTCTAAAGCCTCAGGTAGAACAGTGTGATTGGTGTATGCCACCGTTCTGCCACAAGTTCAACATAATTAGAGCTGGTATTCATGCAAGTATAAACAGTTTCACATTAAGCAAATGAAGATATATTGATTAATAAAACTAAGATGCACTTTGTGGTAAACACCTTTGAGTGATTTCCCATGCTTCTTTCCAGTTCAAACCCTTAATGTCCATCAATATTCTCAACAACTCTGGTATGCAAAGTGTCGGGTGAGTGTCATTCATCTGTACTGCAACTTTTTCAGGAAATTCATTCCAGTTCAGAGCATCTCCAGATCTACTTTCAAACCGTGAAATTATATCTTGAAGTGACGCAGAGCATAATGTGTATTGTTGCTTCAATCTAAGAGTCTTCCCCTCATGCGACTCATCTCCGGGGTATAAAATGTAGCAAATCTGGTGACAGTGTTTTAGGTTATACAAAAAGTAGTAAAACACAAGTAAATACAACAAAGGGATCAAACCTTCTCTGCTCTTTTGAGAGCTTCATATGCTTTGGCATGATCTCCAGAATTAAATGCTTTTAAATCAAAATGTTCTGGCCCAACCATTGTTGACCATAGTCTTAGGTTGATAGTTGTTTTGGTTTTATATCCAGGTATAGGAACATCATAAGCAACAGCCAAGACATTTTCTCCACCAACCCATTTCTTACGTCCATCTGATCCGTAGAAACTTCACCATAAAATTTTATAGGGTAAGAAACATCCTTTCTTGGTATTTCCCATGGATTACCCATCTGAAAAGAATAGTAAAATTAATTTACCAGAATGAAACCAGAAAATATTGGAACTTGAAAACTGAAAAACACATTTTTATCTGATAACTGAAATGAAGTGAATGTATACAAAAACCTCTAGCCAACTTTCTGCAACTTCTTCTTGACCATCCTTTGTAATGAGTTGTTTAAAAAGGCCATACTTGTAACGAAGCCCATAACCCCAGGCAGGGTAATTCAGTGTTGCCAATGAGTCCAGAAAGCAAGAGGCGAGTCGGCCCAAACCACCATTCCCAAGTGCTGCATCTTGCTCCTGTCAACTACTAATTTATTAAATTCTAGGAAATTAAAATCAAGTAAATTAAATTCATTTCAGTGTCTATATCTCCAATCATCCAAGATTAATTCAATGAGCAGCAATTAAGGGCCTTTTGATTCATAGGGGAACCATATATGGGCAGAACAACAGTTCAAGAATACACGCATAAATAGAAATTGAATTATTTAACTTCCTATCAAGATTTATACAAGGTGAGTAAAACTCTAGTGAGCTCACCTGCCTAGCAACATCCTCCAGATCATGACCTAGCCTCCTTAAAGCCTCAGCATAAGGCCCTGATAGCTCTAGATTACCAATGGCATTTAGCAATGCCCTACCCTAGGACAGTCAATTTATAAGAACATTAAAACAAAATATATATACCAACTATGGAGCCAAGTAATAACAGAGTAGAAGAAGAGTACAAAAAACCTGAAGAAACTCCATAGATAAGTAATATGCCTGTTTCACGTTCATCTTTTCGTGATACTTGTATGTCGTGTTCCAATTGATGATGAGCAAATCACGAACACTTTCAGCAGTAGCATGGAATGCCTTTGGAAGCTCAAATGTTTCTGGAGAGAATAATGGTGTGAACTCTGCATGGTATTTGATACTTGATGTGACTGACTCAGCATTAGGAACAAGGATGCCATTGTCTAAAGTATCTGCTGTTTCTGCATGAAAACAAAAAAAGCTTAAGAGTCAGTAACATATAATTTATCAGAAAAGTGAAACGAAACAAGCTGCAAGGCTCATTAAAATTCTCCTCGATTATAAGTCAGCTTTTATATTGTTCTTAATGAATAAAATTGAGCAAATAACTACTTATGTTATAAAATTGGCAGACAGAGGTACACTACAACATCTGATATCAAACTTACTATCTCTCAAGGTTCTAACTTCATATTGATGATAGAGTACTGGAAAACAACAGTAAAACTTATGTCAAGTGCTCAACAGTTAAACCATCCAAAATTTAATGTGAAATGAAATTGGAACTTGAGTCTTGAATAATATTTAATAGAAGATCACGAAAGTTACCATTCTTCTGAGTGCGTTATGCCTCTAAGGTCATGTCAGAAGAGTGTCACGCACATAGCCATGAGATACACAGATCTTTGGTCATGTATCTACTTTACTCGCCTAGACGTTAAATTTTTTTCAACCTGTACTATTAACAATACGTACGAGAATCTATAGGCGAATAACAATACAATGGTATATCACATTAGTTGGACTTATTCTCAATTGGAAAGGTCTGATACGCGAGTAAAAGCATATAGGCCAAATGAGTGTTTTGTTTTTCACACGACTATTCATGCATAAGCACTCAAAAAAAAACGTCCAGGTTTTGATTTGCACATATTGGGACAGGGGAAACCAGTGCCTATCTATTTTTTTGTGATGAAGAGATTATAAACTTAACCAATGCAGTAAACCATAACAATCATATTAAAAAAACACTTACATCGTTATATCATTAACAATTTAACACTAGCCTTTTAGGCTCATAACATATAACCTTCAAAATCCTCAATGCTGAAATCACAACAAATGAAACACCTAATTATACCACAAAAACTGTTCGATTGACATCGCATATACTTCTCAAAGGCATATAAATATATAATCCTACACTTCAATTCAAATTCTCACATGACGATGATCAAAAGTTCAAAACTAACATAAAAACAACAAAACAATCAGCAATACCTTGTTCAATCGACTGATCCGCCAATTTCTGGATCTGTTGATTCCTTCTACTAGTGACTCTCGTCAGCGACAAAGTCCTCCCTCTGGACAGCAACCTCGTGGTCAATTTGAGCTTCAACAACAGCAGGTTTTTGGAGTGGTCGTTGACGGAATTGAAATCGGTGACGTTTGATTTGGAAATGTGGTTTGTGATGGAGAATGGTGATGAAGCTGCTGCCATTGATGGTGTTGTTGTTGTTGTTGTGAAATACTACTGAAAGTAGTGAAATGAGTGGAGAGTAAATGGTGATGGTTGAAGAGAGTAATGGGAGATATGAAATGAAATAATGAAATAATGAAATAATAAAATAATGAATGGTTGATTTGTCGTCTTCTTCTGTGATCGACGTCAGTTGACGGAGCACGTTGTTAATGAGTGATATTTTTTCTTCCGCTTCTTTTGTTCTTTTTCCGCCGCGAACTCCTCCACATATTTTTTACTTCTTATTAATATCATCATTATTGTTTTTGTTCAGTAATTTAAAAAGAGTCATGATAAAAATGCATCTCATCTTATAAATCAACATTTACCTATACGTTACGTATGTTATACGCCGCGTAAGTGTCCATACGCGACGTATATGGTCGAATACACTAAAAACGAGGAAAATTCAAGGGGGCTGTCAGAGAACTATACGCCCCATATAGTCCTATACGACCTCCCTATACGACACATATAAGACTATACAATTCGTATAGCGAATTTCGACACTGACTACGAGGATAATTCAGGGGGGCTGTCAGAAAACTATGCGCCCCCCCTCTATACGACACATACAATCTTATACGACTCCCCTCTATACGACGCGTATGGGGTTATACGACACGTATAGAAATTTTGAGGTGTTGATTTAAAATATTGAGGTGTTTATTTAAAAGAACACTTTAAAAATATACTTTTGTTGTTATAAAGACCGACACTCTTAACTTTCTTCCTATGTATGTATAGTATCATTATGTTGTTAAAGCATCATCTCTCTCTCTCTTGTAATGAATTGAGTCGAGCTTGACTCGTTTAGAGATTTATTTTGAGTAAATTATTATTTTCGTTTTTAGGATTTGACGAAAATCACGGTTTCAGTTTTCGATTAGCAAATTAAACCTATTAAAATTTTATTATTCAGTTTATACGAAAAACCGAACCGAATATGTTAGATTTTGTGTTACCGCTAACTAATAATAAATAGATACAACTTAAAAGTTATTAGTTTAATATATTAAATGGGTGATATGATGAATAAAAAACATTAATTTTTTTAACTATTTTAAAAGTTACAGGATATATAACATCACCCTTAAATAATTTTGTCCGTTTGACAGAAAAAAAAATGATTAATAAAATATCAGTTTTAGATAATAACCATAATAATGTGTACTAAATTGACTTTCTTTCACTCCTTAACTATTTGACTTTCACTCTTCCATTATTTCTAGTTATTTTTTCAGATGCTATGTATAATAGTTATCTTTCACATACTATGTATAAATGATAATGCAATTTTCTTGATTTTCTACTTAAAGGTTCTTTGATTGGCATGCACCTTTATCAGAAACCTTAACTAAGGGTATTCAAGGTTTAGTTTCAGACCGTATCAAATACTAAATTATATATTCTATTTTTGGTTCAATTTAAAGTAGTTAAACTCGGTTTGGTTTGGTTTTTAACTTCATAAAATGATTTTCGAAACAGTTAAATCGAGCGAAAAAAAGATTTTCGAAAAGATAAATCCGAGTGAATTGAAGTTCGGACCGAAGAAAACCCCTACTCTATTTAGTTATGTTCATTTTCAAACCAATTTATGGTTTTTTCCAATATGGAAAAAAAGAAACAAGCTTGTTGGTCTTCTTGTTCTATATGAGAAGCAAGAGACAAGCTAAGCCTCGATTGATCAGTTATCTGTTTGTTATGTGAAAAGAATAATAAGTCATTTTAGTAGTTTTTAGTTTATTCTAAAATCCAAGTTTGTTATTATTAATAGTTATCATTAAGTTATAAAGTCTGGTGGTTGTTGTAAATACACTACCATATATACGACGAAGGGGTTTGAGGGGGCAATCTCATAGTGTCTTAGACGAGGTCTTGTTAAATTTTAAGTTGTTTTTAAACCAGTTGTATAGTCTTAAAGAACTAATCGTTAACCTCAATGTGAATACCTTATATATGTGTGCTAAATCAATTCAATAAAGATCCTCTAAAAGTTATCAGTGAACTTGACACAATCACATAGATTAAGTAAACTATATCATATGTATGTTCTTCGTTATTTTTACATTTGTTTGTTTTGTAATTATTTATATCAACAGAAAAAAAAACTTAGTCTTATTAAAATCATTAATTTTGATTGAATTAAAAATTAAGTTGTATGTGTATACCTCATTATTTGAATGCATACCATTCCAAATGTAACCGGTATGAATCAAAAAGATTTCATAAACTACATGACAATATGACAGTATATATCTTGTAATTTTATACATGTTCTTTTGGAAAAAAAGATATTGGGTCTACTTGGGGGACCATGAAACAAAGAAGATATTTACATGTGAATAAAGCCTTATCATTCGTTGATATTCGCATCTTATAAAAACATTGGGACCCCTATAAACATATACTCCACCCACCTAGAGATGTACAATTAATCGGGTACGGACCCGATCTGGTGAATCGGACGGGAGGCATACCCGGTTCGAACCCCGACCCGACCCCGATCCGGTCTAAATTCGAATTGAACCCGGTATTGGACCCGATATTAAACCCGGTATTGGACATAAAATAAGAAAAGAAAATTAGAAAAAATAAACTAAACCCGGTATTGTACCCGGTTCCGGACCCTACCCGGGTATGACAGGTAGGGTTTTCCCGCAAGTGAACCCGACCCGAGTTCGTACCCGGGTTCACCAATACCCGGGTACAAAAACCTGATTGGGCCAACCCGGTTTGAATCCGGTTTTGGGCCGGGCCCAAAACCCGAAATGTGCATCTCTACACCCACCCACCTCAACTTCACAAGCATTAGCTCCATTTCTTTTATCAAAAATTCAAGGCTACTTCTGAGGATTTTAGTATTTTAAACGATGGAAAAAAAAGTATTTGAACCATACAAACTGTTTTTTAAAGGAAAACACATGTTTTACAATAAACATAACAAAATTATAGTATGAGAGTAATATACTTTAACAGATAACCGATAACTCCTGAAGCTTTTCTAACATTATTGTAAAAATTGGTTTATTACATCTCTATAATTTTATCCCCCTAATATTTTGCTCTTGATATCTACCATCGTCAATTCACTAAATAGTTATTGAGACATAGTGGGTCATAAGTAAGATTTTAATCGTCAATGAGTATAGAAGTCCCAATCGACTTCTTTTTTTTACTCGGTAATCCCTTTTGGCCGCTAATATTAATTGGGATTTTTGGGTTTTTTTGTTTGTTTGAGAAGGGTCTTTTGATTGGGTTAATGAAATAGGAACTAACAAGTTTGTTGAATGAAAATTGGTCCTAAAAATTGTATATGGATTAAATAATAATTTGGTGATTCTTTTTTATTGAATTAAATAGGTTATAATTATTATTATTTTTGAAAAATATATATACACTATATTTTTCTTTATAAAAAATTTAGATCCATCTGAGCGAGTGTGTCATGGACGGAGGTCCATCTCGCCCCTCTTTAGAGTCAGCTAGGTAGAAATCACACATCTATTGTTACATCTATGTAGAGGTAGGTTCAATTCAGGTTTCAAACTGGTTCTATTTTATATTAACAAAAGTTAAAATTGATTCGGGATAGGAACAGGTTTCATGAGAGGAAAATGATTGATTCGGTTCAATTTTAGTTTTTTTATTGGCTTGATTCATGTTAAATCGTCTTGAACAACACAAATTTGGTGGTTTTGGTTCAATTCTAACCAGTTTATGTATTGATTCTTATCTGGGTGGGTTTGCCAGCTTCGGTTCAAGAACAAGTTTTTAATCATCTCTTATCTAATTATTTTAAATCTTTAAAAGTTCTATGTAAGTTTTCTAAATATTAAACTATATATGCTAGAAACTTTTGTGAAATAACAAGGGGATAAATTTTAGATACAAATAATTATATGTAATCATTATTAACACAATCATTAATCAATATAAATTTGGATTCACTTGGTACGCTATGACAAAACAAACGTATTTATCCAGTAAAATACCGCATTTAGTAAAGCAATATGCAGGTTCAAAGAATGGTCAGATAAAAGCAAACATGTCATCGATCTGAGAATCGAAGGATAAAAGGTTGCTCTTGTTAAGAGCCCGACTCTAAAAACACTATAAGGCACATTTGTGGAATCTAATTTCATATGGTTTATCGTTACTGCCAATTTGTGTATGTTTTAATAGTTCCTGAATGGCTAAATAGTTTGTTGTATGATGCATAACATTGTCTTGGACCAATGTGTTTATATAGGGAAGGTTTGATCTCATGTTTCATAAGAAACATTTCAATACCACTAGGACATCTTAAAATAATTAACTGTAATATTACTAGAGTATTTTAAAATTCAATTTATGTAATACAAGAAAATGAGCAAAAGAAAGGAGGGAGTGAAAATCGTCAACAAAATGGGAAGAACGACTTAGTTTAACGGTTCGTATATTGTGTATTTAATTAATGTCTCTTATGGTGGACCGTTAACCTTCATACCAAATAATACATGTTATAAGTTTTACGGTTGATAATTATTTGTTATACTCATGTAGCAAATCTTCGTCACCCACGACCATTCTTTGTCGCCCACAAGTGGCTTTAATGTATAAGAAAAAAGAGTCTACTTTAAGCCATCACTTTTAAAGGGTCCTATCAATTATAAAGTTTTGATATCATGAGAGCGTAATGAATATAATTAAAAAAAAAACATCTTTGATAGTCTTTGGTGAATTACGTTCTATATGAATATTTTTCTCCTATATTGATTTGTTTACTTGTATTTTAACAACTAGTTTTTAATAAAAATTAGGGTTTCTCAAATATCAACAACCATAAGTGATTTAAGGAACAAATATAGTTAAAGGGAAGTTAATTATAGGTTATTTATGAAAAATATCTTAAATATTAATTTAATCTTATTTCCGAGAAAGGTTTAACCGTACTTGATTCCCACCACCTGCTTGTCGTTGCCGACATTGTGGCAACCACTTCCATCTCCTTTGATGTCATAATCTCTACGAGACACAATAATAACTAACTGATATAAGAAATAAAACTAGTGAACCCACTTCGATACTTTTTTAAACAACTAATTTCAATTCTAGCTCATTAGACTGTTTTGATCCCAACCATGTTGATACTTTTATAAAGTGATCAGTTTTGATTAGAACTCATTTTTATTCGAACGAGGGTGGTCATGGTTTTGTTAAATCAGGATTGGCGAAAATGCTAGGTTGAATCGTGTAATAATCCACCCAATAGACCTGGTGAAATGCAAATTGATAATCAGCAGAAGTAACAACTAGTAAAAATTTTTTATTGATATTTAAAACATTGTTTACATTAAAGTTTACAAAAAAAATAATCTCAAGATTCATATGCTTCCTAAGGCCCACCGAGGTGAATTTCTCACTTCTTGCGTATTAGTCATCTACCTACACAAGTACATTAAAATATCGTCAGCTATTGTTGATGAGCCAACATAATTTATAAATAAGCAAATTGATATACATCACAATATGGGTTGTACATATGCCAGGGGCACGAAGCCTTCCATAACTTTCATAACAACTCACTAGCGCATGAACTATGCCCTCCAATCAATTGATTGAGTATGAGTATATTACGTAAACATAAGTGTTAGATTATGTGAACCCCCTAGGTTATGTAACACCTCATTAAGTATAAATGATCCAATTATACCCCCACAAACATACTACATATCATGAAATTCTCATTTATTACCAATTAACCAGATAAATATACTCCACGCATAAAATAATCATGATAGCTCACCTAAGCTATTAGTCTGGTCTTGGATATACAAGAGGAATAGTCATCTTTGATCCTATCAATTATCAAGACAAGCGTAGATGATTAACTAGAAATAGGACTGAGAAATGGTTAATCGTCAGCTAAGTTAGCTTTAGGTGACTTGTCATGGTTTAAGCATTGTTGCCCAGGCTATGCTTAATCTAGGATCGCGTTACCCACAACATAACCTAGTCATGACCTCAAAACCCTATTCCCTAACTGAATTTAATCAACCAAATTGAACTTAGATATTACCGTAGGTGCTAGACAAGGCGAATATCCAGTTTCTATTTATAGGGCCAGGCTTGGACCCATTGTGGCCCACAACAAGAAACTGATGCAGTTCACATCGCCTTAGAATGGCCAATAGAGATACATGTCAACTCCTCATTTGTTTCTAAACCGCCACATCCATTACGGCCCATTACGGCCCATTACGGCCCATTACGGCCCATTGCAGCATTGCGTTCATTTCTTAGCCATCAAGTTATGACTTGCATCCTTACATTATGCGGTCTGCATCGTCTTTATTTCTATTACGGCCCCTATCTTTTGGTTGTTGCGGTTTGCATGGATCTTCAGGAAATTTCTGATTATTACATTTTTTACAAGAAGTTCGATCCTAGCTTGGGGTTGTTGCCCCTTGAATCTCACTACTAGTACTCACAACATATTTTGATACGTTTATTCAATCTTGATAGCTCGTTTGAAAGAACTATTAACATGTTCACCCAAAGCACCATATACTTTGACACACATGTAATCGATTAAAATCAATTAGCTATGAAAAGTAATAAAATCGGAAATTAATCGTTGGATTGGTTGTATAATGCCAAAAGTCAAAACTTTCAAAGAGCATCCACAACCCATTCTTTAAAAGTTTGTGAGTGTAAATCTCATATTATATGTAATGATTTTAAGTGAATGAGAAAGAAGATATTACCGTTTATTTGTAAATTTAAAGATTCATTATTTAACCCTTATAAGTTTTTTAATATATTTTAAAATGGTTGTGAGTAGAGGAGAAAGAAAATGTTATGATAAAAGGAATATAAATTATTATTTAATTGAAAGAAGAGAGAAAAAATAATGATTTGTAGTATAGTTATAAAGATAAAGATAATGAATGGATTGTAATTGTTCTAAAATAAAAGACCGAACTTGGACATGATATTATTTGAGATTAGTTAAAATTTAGTATGATTTAAAATAGGGTTGTTCAAATAGCTCGACGCTCGAAACTTGCTCGAACTCGTTCGAAAAAAGTTCGGATTTTTGCTCGTTCGAATTTTGGCTCAGTTGAAAACGAACCGAGCGGCTTGGTTCGGTTTGAAACGTACCGAGCACGAGCAAACGTACACTCGCTCGTCGCTCGCTTGGTTCCGCTCGAATTATTTTTTAATTTAGTTTTTATATATATATATTTGTTAATCTATTTAGTTATTTATCAATTACCACTATTTTAATTATTTAGTCAAAATATCAACAACCTTAAACGTAAAGCTTTAATTCTCTAATCAAATCATCACTTCACATTTCGAAATCCTTTCACCATTCCACCCATCACCACTTTCCAGTCGTCCCCCGTATCACCCACCTCCCTATCGAGTATCGAGGCGCTGACCTCTGGTGTAACGCCCGGAATAAAGTCGAAACGAGCCAATTAATAATAATGGGCTTAGCCGAGATTATTTAAAGAAAATAAGCGGGTAATGGAGTATGGACCGAGTAAACCTCGCGGGACATGTGTTTGGCGAGTTAAAGGTCCCGAGAACGCCCGATATATATAAACAAATCAGCTTGAGCAACTCTCATTTGCAACTCAACATCCCAATTTCTAGAGATAGAGTAGAGAGAGAAAGTGGAGAGAATTGAAGATTTAAGGCTCGGTTGATCACGAAATTGAAGATCGGTATTTGTGGGCATCCAAACAACAAGAAAACACCAAGAATCCAGGTAAGAAACATCATTTAATCTTTCATTTTGATGTAAACCCGGATTCTAGGGCTTGGGTTTTGAAAGTGACAAAGATTTACCCAAAACTCACGTTTTTGTGTAAGAAAACATGTAAGAAGCTTAGATATAACTTATTGGATGATAAACCAAGGTTTTGGATGTAAAAGATTGAAGTTTTGGGTAAAAAATGGGTTGGTTCATAATTTTCAGCCCGTTCTACGAAATTACAGGTTCATCCAGCGAAATTGCGTAGTCATCCAGCAAAACTATGAAAACTTCCTGCGAAACTATAGTTTCGCAGGTAGTTTCGCAAACATGGTTTTCCAATGAAAGTTGGGCGAACTGACAGCGAAAATGCCAGCGAAAATGCCAGCGAAACTGCCAGCGAAACTGCCAGCGAAACTGCCAGCGAAGATGCTAGCGAAACTAGCAGCAAAACTGCTGATCTGGTGGCGAAATTAGGCTAATATTAACTCCTTTGATTGTTAACTTGTCTGCAGACTGTGTAGTGCAACCCTTGCTTTGAAAGCTTGATTGAGAAGCTACTCATCGAGTCCAGGTGAGTTCTAGATCCCCTATTTTAAAACTTTTAAACTAGTTTGGGGCTGGAAATACATACTAATATACGCTTTAAATGACCTAGATTTTAAGAGGTTTTAACGGGAAGATCGGTTTTTTATAAGGAAATGTGTTATGTAAAAGTGTTAAAATAACAAATTTTCACGCTGACCTGACAACGCGACTCCAGCCAAAGGCGTTGCCCTTTGGACCCCACTAGGGGCTGCTGCCCCTAGGACCCCGCTGTCAGGGCTACCGCCCCGAACCCCCACTGTCCCGCGAGGATCCGTTATGTTTGATGATGACTTAAGCTTGTTGTGCATATGTTTATGTATCTGAATATATGATGCATGATGTTTATGATCATGTGTGATGGTATATGTTATGTATGACGATGCGTGATGATATTATGTTTATGTATGATATGTTTTCTTATATTCTTTACTACATATTATGATGTGACTTTACATGGTGTGATTGTGATATTGAACGTAAAGTATTATCTTAACGAAGAGAAAGGTTTAAGATAATAAAAGTGGAATATAATGAACGAATGTAAAGTCTTGCAAGCAAATGAAAGGAGGTTCACAACTCATTGAGAGTTGTTAGCTCAACTATGTGTTTACAGCGTGCGATTTTGGCTAACTCATAAGGGTTCATACATACAGTAGGAGTTAGTCTTGGTGACTGCTCCGATGTGTGCGATTTGGTAATTAATGTGTGTTATGTAGCGTGCGATTTTGGCTAACCCATAAGAGTTCACACACACATGAGAAGTTAGTCTATGTGACTACTTTATATGTGCGATATGGGGTCCTTGTCGCTTAACCCTAGATGTTATGGCTTTGTGCTCAAGAGGGGGGTTAAGCATACGACAGGACCTAGATAGAAGTGAAAGATAATAAATGTACGAAAAGTGCGATAAGTACGAAATGTACAAAACGAACGATGAAAGAAGATAATAGTTATTACCTTGATGTATGTACGACGTGTGATCATGTGTGATAGTAAAGAAAATGCTTTAACGAATGAAAGGTAATATAATATTGTATAAAACTAGAACTCACTCAACAGCGCTGACTTTTATACATTTTCCAGTTGGCAAGTAAATGTTGCTGAGTATGGCAATAAGTGGCTACTTGGCTTGTTTTGGATGACATCCATTTTATGTGGCGATAATATTTTTGCATTGTAATGCGAACAAATGATGTTTTGTAAAGCATGTTGTATTAATTTGCAAAAGCATTTATAATGAAATAAAAAGTAATTTTAATGTTTCCGCTGCAACGTTTTAGTTAAGTTAATGTAATTATATATTTTATGTGCGATAATTGGCCAGCTGTGAGCATCCCGGGAACGAGGCCTTACATCTGGGACTCGGACATGTAACCCCCAACCTCCGACACTCTGACATATGACCGCCACATTCGGCAATCCGACCTGCAACAGTCTGATCGCACATCCCGCCTCCGATAATCCGCCTCCAAAGTCTGAAGTCCGACCTTGTTTGAAGCCCGACTTTGTTCAATTGTTCTTAATCGCGATATCTTGATGTTAGATTTTTTTTATGATTTGGTTCTTAAAGAACATTTACACAAGCATTGGTGAAGATACTATGGTTGGAACTTGAAAATTGAAACTTTTGAATAAATTATTAATTTTTCTTTAAATTATAACACAAAACCAAACAAAACTGAGCAAAACTGAGTGCTCGGTTTAAAACCAAACATGGTTCGAGCATGAAGTTGCGCTCGAATTTGTAAATTCGAACCGAACCGAGCCGCTCGATTTGAAACCGAACCGAGTTCGAGCGGAGCTATGTTCGGTTCGATTTGTGAACAACCCTAATTTAAAAGTAGGATTATTTAATGTTTAATTTATATCATATATAAAACATACGAGAGAGGTATTTTAAAATACCTTAAAATTAAGAACATATATTTGTCTTAATGTATAAGGTACAACCATTTTTAAGTGTAAAATGATATTTTTAATATTATTACAAATTACCCATTACAATTAGTTATATAATAACTTACGCTTACTGTAAATTACATAATTATTACATTATCTACCCATAAACTAAAAAAACATAATTTGTTTTAAGATTTCAGCTATATCTTTTAATCTATCATCTTTATAAACTTTTTGAGATTACAATTGTAACTTGTGTATTTTTTAACCGTTTTGGTGTAACTTTTTGCCGAATCAATCTGTATTTTGTAAGGTACAATAAGTTAATACGTAAATATACAAGTCGTCATGCAAAATCCATTTATTTTTTGTTTTATATTTGAACTTAGAAAAAATATAATAGACTTCTGTAAAATTATTATAAGAATAACAAAAATTAAAAACACGTGTTGAATGTAAATTGTCGTCCCGTCGCATTGCGCGGACACTCTTCTAGTGTAGTTAAATTCATGACTGATCACTTCTAACAAAACTAGAAATTAATCCATTGAATATATTATCTTAAAAATCAAATAGTGTAAAATGTTATTTTCGTCACTTACGTTTCGTTGAATTTTCCATATTAATCCAAAAACTTTCTTTTTGTCATTTCAAACGTTATAATTTACTAAATGTTGTAATTTTCATCCACTCTGATAACTCCGTTAAGATCCCCATTAATTATTAGGATATTTTAGTCTTTCTCAAATACCCTAATTATTCAATTAAAACAAACTAACCAATTAATATTCAATTAAAACTAAAAAACACACGAATCGGCTAGTGAGACCGGTCGCTTTGATATAAAAGTTTCGATTAACTATAACCCATGTTTGTTTGATTGAGATCTGTAGGACTACTATTGTCACAATTTGTTTGATTGAGGTATGTTGTTGTCACGTTCGAATAAACGTGATAATAGCATGCCTTAATCAAACAAATTGGGACAACAACATACCTCAGTTCCACAACAAACCTTAATCAAACAATAGTATACGTTTGAACAACGGTAGTAGTGAAGTGGATGTGTTTGTGGAGTGGATGAAAATGTCAACGTTTGGTAAACTATAGCGATTAAAACAGTAAAAAAGAATTTAAATTAAAATAATAAATTAAATAAAACATGTCTACATGAAAATAACATTTTACTCGATCAATACTCAACCAAACAATAAGCGAAACGAACACCTACGATCAAACCTCCAAATATGAGCCATGTTCGGCAAATTAAAGAAAAGTAACTTTTTGACTTTTGGAGGGGTAAAAAGACCAAAATACCCCTCTAAAAAGGTTAAAAAGTTTTGACTTTTTAACTTTTTTGGAGGGGTATTTTGGTCTTTTTATCCCTCCAAAAAGTTAAAAATTACTTTTTTGGTTATTGCCAAACACCCACATGGTAGAGCAAACAAAGCCATCACAAATTTTCACAATGCCTCTCAATCATCTCTGCGAATTCGTGCGATTCATATCGACCTCAAAACCCCCAAAATTAAACCCTAATCTCGCATTCACCCCCTCAGATCAAGTTTTCATCGGAAAGAAGACTCTTAATAGTTTTCTCTCCATCATACACCATTGCCGGACAATAAACTTTATCGCCGAAGGATGATTGTTACTTGATTCTATATATTGCTCCGAATTTCAGCTCTAGGTGATTTTAATTGATTCTATTCTTAAATTTTGTTCGTGTTTATGTGAAATGTTAGCATCAATCAGCATTTGTTCGATTGTAATATGTTCATCATAAGGTTGCCGTATGATCTGTTGCTATGGAAGACAGAGTCTGAGTATTAGTCAAATCAATAGCATTAACGGTTGGGGGCGTAAAACATTGTCAATTAGCACGATTGTCAGAACACCTTCAATGATTTCCAACAACAGAAAAATTTGTATTAAAAAAAGCAAAAAAAGCATAATCAAACGTAAGGTAGACATAAAAACGTTAGAACCACCGACCACGCACGTGAAACATAAAACATTAAAAACAATAACTAAGTTGATCCAGGACCCGGATATTGTGATGATGATATTAAGCGGGGAAAAATAAGTGTAATAACGTTGAATCACACGTGCACGTTACAACGTGTTAACTCTCAAAATATAGACTGTAAATCGAAAAATTCGTAAAAGATGCAAAGTACTTGGGACTAAATTTGAAAGTGAAAAAAATATAGAGGTTGAATTATGAAAAATTATAAAGTATTGAATTTAAAACAAAAAATTAAAAGAAAAAATAAATTATATACAACCTTTTATACATATGGTATAACAATCAATACAATCATAAGTTGGTAATTAGTAATATTCAAATATAATGTTCAACATCAAGATCTGATAATTCTCCTATTATTTAAATATAATATTTAAATATTTGCCATAGATCTGCATAGGTCTTAAAAGTTGTTTGTTTGACCTCTTTACGTTGTTATGCCTGTACTTTGATGAGCATATTTTCGCCCAATACGATTCAGTCAAGTTATATTAAGTAATTAAGAAAGAGAAACAATAATAAAATTAGAGTTTGTGAATGATATAGAGATAGAGACGGAGATGAGGCGTGGGATGTTAAACGAAATTTAAAGGCACACTTAAACAAATGTGATATTTAGTTAAATTATAAGATGATAGAGAAGAAGATTTTACTGTGAATGCTCTTATCACTTGCTTTAGTTTGCTAATTTATGGCTAAGCTTCTTATTTACTCCAGAGATGTTCATGCAAGATATGTTTGTGTTTTTCTTAATGGTGTGATGAACATATCATTTGCTTGCATACACTGCTTAATAAGAACAGTTGGATTGCCACATCTATCAATTTACATTGCATAACCGACTAATCTCGAGTCCAAGATCAACATGATCTTCTCATTAGGCGTTTGTTTTGCGAATTTTCAGGTAACACTCCTAAAGAATCTAGTCTTAGACTATAGTTAAATAGTTAAAACTAATCTAGAAACATGTTTGGGTTTAGAAGAGCCGTTACACCTCCTCCTCCGAAGGAAGCCAAGACAGAAAAATAGAAGAAGTGCCTGCTAGAAGAACTACTTCTGAACCATCCCCTATGGTAGAATCTAAAAAAGGCTCCAGTTATAATGATGATGAGGATGACGACTTTTTTGGAAAAGCGAAAACTTCAACGCTTAAGAAAAAACCAAAGAGTAAAGCTGAGCGGGACAACATGTCTACTCAGGAGTTAGAGAGCTATGCTGTGGATCAGGCTGAAGAAACTACAAAAAGTGTACAAAATTGTTTGAAAATAACAGATGATATTAGAGAGGATCCTTATAAGACCCTTGTGTTAAAAGATATTGTTGCAAGTCAAATAGTAAAATTTTTATTTATTACTTGTGCTTGTTGTATGATTAGAAGCTATAATTGTTGTTGGGCTTAACTCATGGGCTGCTAAGGAGTTAAGTGTTTGGGCTTGAAGGGAGTCGGACTTTGCATACGAAGGCTTGAAGCTAGAGATTCAGATGTGCACTGCAGAAGAAATATATATACAATGTGTAACGCCCCAAATAAAGTCTAAGCGAGCGAGATGGTAACAATGAGCTTAGATGAAATCATTTAATGAAAATAAGATGGATGTGAGTTATAGACCGAGTTAACTCTTCGGGTTATGAGTTTGATGAGTTTAAGATCCCAAGAACGTCCAATATATATAAACGGATCAGCTTGAGCAGCTCTTATTTGCAACTCAACACTCCAAATTCTAAAGAGAGAGTAGAGAGAGAAAGTAGAGAGAGAAAGTAGAGAGAATTAAAGATTTAAGGCTCGGTTGATCACGAGATTGAAGATTGGTGTTCGTGGGCATCCAAACAACAAGAAAACACCAAGAATCCAGGTAAGAAACCTCATTTAATCGTTCCTTTTGATGTAAACCCAGATTCTAGGTTTGGGTTTTTTGAAAGTGGCAAAGATTCTCCCAAAACTTATGTTTTTATGTAAGAAAACATGTAAGAAGCTTAGATAAAGCTTATTGGGTGATAAACCAAAGTTTTGGATGTAAAATATTGAAGTTTTGGGTCAAAAATAGGTTGGTGTGTATTTTTCAGCCCGTTCTGCGAAACTGGGTGTTCATCCGGCGAAATTAGTTATTCGTCGAGCGAAATTGTGGATCTTCCTGCGAAACTATAGTTTCACAAGTAGTTTCGCAGATATGGTTTTCCAACGAAAGTTGGGCGAAACTGGCAGCGAAACTGGCAGCAAAGATACCAGCGAAACTGCTGGCGAAATTAGCAGCAAAATTAGCAGCGAAATTAGGCAGAAATTAACTCCCTTGAGTGTTAACTTATCTACAGGCTGTGTAGTGCAACCCTTGCTTTGAAAGCTTGATTGAGAAGCTACTCATCGAGTACAGGTGAGTTCTAGATCCCCTATTTTAAAGGTTTTAAACTATTTTGGGACTGGAAATGCATACTAAATATACGTTTTAGACGACAAAGTTTGGGACTGGAAATATACATTTTAAATGCATACTTGTGACATCCGTCGCCTTAAGGTCCGTCGAACGACATAATTAAGCATAGAATTATTTTAATTATTCTTCCTCTTCTTTATGAACTCCTGCTTTAAGGAATCATGTCTGATTTATTACCCTTGTGCCCGTACTTCCTCCGTGAACTTGTGCTAAGCATAAACCCTTTTTATAAATTTCATCACCATTATCACCAAGTGTATCATTTTAATTATAACCATTGTCATTAATAAAACCAATTTAAGCTATCAATTACCATTAAACACGCTTTTAACCTTAATACAATGAACATTTTAAGGTCGTAATCAACCGAAACAAATTTTGGGGAACTCGGGGGTTAAGTGCAGGGACTAACTCGCTATTTTTGCAAACTTGGATGGGTATATAAACCCATATTCCAGCCCTTAATCTCATTTCATCTTCATCTTCTTCATCCTCTTCACCTTCTTCTTCACATCTTCTTCACATCTTCTTCATTCTAGCACCAAATCTAACCCGCTTGGTCTTGTTCTCGTCGTCTAGACTCCATCTACAGCCTAGTCTACTCTATTCTAGCAGGTAGACGACCTTGGTTGTCCCTTTTCTTGCTTATTCACGGCTGTCCAAACTAGGGTTTCGGGTGTTCGGGTTCAACCTGAACACATAAGGTCGTGTGGGTGCGTGTGAGGTCTTTCTGCTTGTGTTTCATGTTTGTGTATGTTTGTAGTGTGCTTCTGGAGGTCCTTATTATGTAAAACCCGTGCTCAGAGGCACTTCTGCAGTCGCGAACCTGCAGTTCAGGGGACTGGGTCTGTCATGCGACTGAGCCGTGCGACTGGGTGAGTTGTGCGACTGAGTCATGCGATTGTGTCTTTCGGGCGACTGAATCGTGCGACTAGGGACGTCATGTGAATGAGCCGTGCGATCGTATGTATGTGTGCGAATGAGTCATGCAAACGAATGAATGTGTGCGATTGAGTCAGGTGACCGACTGAATGTATGCGATTGTGCGTGTTTCGCACGACTGGAGTCCAATCACACAAATGAAGGTTCAATCGTACGAATGAAGCTGATCCGTACGATTGAAGGTTGATTCGTGTGCATGGAGGTTGGGTTGTGCGAATGTGTGTTGTGTGGTATGACTGAATGCCAGTCATGCGAATGAAGACTCAATCGTACGAATGAAGCTGATCCGTACGATTGAAGGTTGATTCGTGTGCATGGAGGTTGGGTTGTGCGAATGTGTGTTGTGTGGTACGACTGAATGCCAGTCATGCGAATGAAGACTCAATCGTACGAATGAAGCTGATCCGTACGATTGAAGGTTGATTCGTACGAATGGAGCGTTGAGACGAGCGTCTGGTCCTGTTGTGTGACGGATGATGTTGAGTGTGAATTTCCTCTTGAACGTCTGATGATGATAATGTAACATCAGTAAAAGTGTCATTGCTTGTCCACAAAGATTAAAGTCAACGCTATCAACATGCACATACTATTTCAATTGAAATCAACCTAACATTTTACAAGTATCGACAACCTATTTGGAACTACAGATACTTAACAACTGCCATCTTTCATAACAATGAGATCTTTACAAGGATGTCATAAGCAATGACGATTGCTCTTAGTACTTGGATCTACATAAGATCTGATGTGTGTGTCCGCTTGTGTGTGTGGTACCCACGACCGAACCGATATAACCCGAACCGACCAAACATTACTATACGCTTTATACACGTCATTAATGCTTAACAATAACTGTCAATAGGTGTTTGACCGATCATTTAATTCAACTGTTGGAAATCTTGATCATTCATACCTACCACTAAACATGTGAGTCTCGTGGCCCCTTTTTATGCTTACACTACTTTACAAACATTTACAAACATGGGGGAAAAGTATGATCGCCCGTTTTCTATGTTGTACAACATATATACAATTTACATACTTAGAATCAACGTGCTACTGTTTTATGGGTACTTATCTGATACATGCTTGAGTCTGCTTTGTGGTTCTTTCTTACAACCATTTAATTCCAGTGTGGGAACCGACGGATAGGTATTGGTAGTACTACTGGGTTGACACCCCCACCCTCGTGTTGGTATACTAGTTAGTACCAACAAAAGCCAGGAACGGGCCTTGGGTGAATATATTCCCACAAGATTCTTTGTGTACGTCGTTAGGTTTGGTTGTAAAGCTCTTTTCATGTGATTTTGCTTGCTTATAACTGTATGCACGGTATTCCGCAACAACTTTATACAACATCATTACTTATTTACTTTAAACCTGCGAACTCACCAATAATTTTGTTGACCATTTTAAGCATATCTTTTTAGGTGATCATGCTAGCTGAGGTTCTAGGTGTAATGCCTTAGTGGAGACCCTAGGATGCATTTCCGGGCTAAACTTGTCATTTTGAAAACAATTGTTTTATCTGTTTCAAACAACATTATACTTTGTAACTTGTTCCCGGGTTGTGGGAATTGCATACAATGTTATCATCTTTGTTATATGATTCATGTATCATTTTTATGCTTATGGCTATGTTGTCGTGAATACTGACTAAACACGACACAAGTCCCCTTGTTGTCGGGTGTCGTCATGACACGCATGTCATCATTATTATTATTGCATCTCTATCGCTTACCATGTGTTATGACGATTCCCGTCTCGTTACATCCCCGTGTTTCCGCTCTTAGCGGGGGTGTGACAATACTAAAACCTATTTTAAAGGTTTTAAAGGCTTTGAAAGATTTTAGCGCGACCCCAGCCAGGGGCGTTGCCCCTTGGACCCCACTAGGGACTGCTGCCCCTAAGACCTCGCTGTCAGGGGTTGCTGCCCCCGAACCCCCGCTGTCCCACGGAGGGTCGGTTATGTTCTATGATGGCTTGTACTTGTTGGCCATGTGTATGTGTATGTGTATGTGAATTAATGATGCATGATGTTTATGATGATGTGTGATGGGGTATGTGATCTTTATGTGATGCTATGTATGTTCATGTTATGTTTTCTTACATTCCTATTATGTATTATTTCATGACTTACGTGTTATGATTAGGGAATGAATGAAAAATATTATGTAACGTAAAGCGGAAGTTAATGATAATGATAAGAGGATTGTAAGTAAGAACGAATGCATGCATTAATGAATGAATGAAAGTAAGAAAGTCTTGCAAGTAATGTATGGAGGTTCACACCCAATGAAGGGTGTTAGCTCAACTGTGTGTGGGTTAGCTACCCCAGAAGGATGCACATTGGGGTCTAATCTTTATGATTGACCATACGTATGGGATCCTTGTCGCTTGCCCTAGGTACTAGAGTCAGCTTCATGCATAAAGTTCGAGGTCTATGATAGACCTCAAGCCCAGTAACCAGCTTCATGCACAATGTTCGGGGTATAGCACATGACATTGGTTTGGAATGAAAGATGAATGATAATGATGAGTGTACTTGCCCCAGGCCCTAGGGTCAGCTTCGTGCATAATGTTCGGGGTACAGTACATGTCATCAAAAGTTAACGAATGTACGAAAGATAAGTAAAGAAGATTATGAATGAAAGTGAATGATAACGATGACGTACGATGATGAATGAATGAAAGTTAACGAATGAATGATCAAAGATAATAATGTTATTATCTATGAGTACGTATAATGCATGATCACGAATGAAAATAATGAACGGTTGTAAAAGGATATAAAGTATTTTATTCATAAAACTAGAACTCACTCAGCAACACTGACTTTTATGTATTTTCCAGTTGGCAGGTGATTGCTACTGAGGATGGCACGGGGCAGCTACTTGGTATTTTTTGGATGGCATCCATTTGTATAACAATGATGTTTTTGTGATGTAATGCAAATCATGATATTTTGTAATAGTTAACTACATTGTTTTATTTTGCAAAAGTTGTCATTAATATATGAAATGGTTTCAAATTATTCCGCTGCGATGATTTTCATAGATGTAAATGTATATTTTATGTTTTATGTGCAATGATTGTCCAACAGTGAGCGTCCCGGGATCGGGGCCTTACATAATGTTATAAGGGTTTTCTATATAATCTCTCACATTGTTTTCTACACAATCACCTCTTTGCTTGAAACCCTATTTTGTCAAAATTTCTAAACTAGTTTTATCCGCTGCAAGTTGATTGTTTTAGGTAATCGTCTTTGTTAATTTCACACTGATGTTGTTCCGTTAGTGATTATTATTAATAAAAGATTGATTACTATTGATTCTTTAGTTTAAATCTTTGTTAAAACATGTATTCTCAAAATTTAAGTTGGTATCAGAGCTATTGGCTCATGATATGATTGAAAATTTGCTTGAAATCAATTAATTATGTGAAAAAAACCGTAGATCTAAAGTTTTTTTAACAAAATCGTTCAAGTATCAAAGGGTTTCAATGTTATGGGCTAGATTCTGGGAGAAGTTCTTATGTTACTGGTTTTCAGTAAAATTTGGTCGCTAATCGTGAGATAAGTCCGATCCTGTGTCAGATCTAGTAGCTGATCATCTCTTCAAGTTAAAGGATGGCTCATATCTCTTGATCTGTCCAAGAAAAGTTGGTGTTCTGTGTTCTTTTGGAGTACAAGAATCCAAGTCTGATCTTGTGGTTGTTGAATGAGACTCAAAAGGCGTAGAGTCCTTATTTTGTAATCTGTTCAAGTGTTCATACAAGTTATCTGTAAGTTTTCTGAATCTTATATGCTGCTGGGAGCGTTGTAAGTTTTCTTGTATACACTTTCATATTATAATTTTTCACTTTCTAATATCCTATAGGCACTATTGACCGGGTTAGAGGTACAGGTGTTGAGATATTAATTCTTGGTGACGGACCACCGGGTTCTTGTTGTGATCTATACGTGTGTTTGTTGTAATCTGTAATAGTGTGCAAAGTATATTGTGTTTGGCTATAAACTTGTTACTTGTGTGACATTATTGGTCATTGTGTGCTCGGTGTTTAATTTGATTGACTGAAATATTCTTTGTATAAAATGGCAGATGTTTCTTTACATGATGATAATTCTATTAGTGAAACTAGTAAGCATGATAATGTGGGTAGTAACAATACTTTAATAAGCAAGTTGGATATTAGTAATCCTTTATATCTACATGCAAGTGATACTAGTGTTCTGACTATAATTAGTTGCAAATTAAAAGGTACTGAAAATTATCTTGTCTGGTCAAATGCTATGGAATTAGCTCTACAAGTTAAGAATAAATTAGGGTTTATAAATGGTACTTGCTTAAAACCTGTTAATAATGAGATATTAAGCAATCAGTGGGATAAATGTAACTCCGTGGTGTTTTCTTGGATTCTTAATTCAGTGTCTGATGAGCTAGTTGTGGGTTAGTTTTTTTCAAAAAATGCATCTGTTGTTTGGCAAGAACTAAAAGAAACTTATAGTAAGATTGATGGGTCTTTGATTTTTAGCTTACATCAAAAAATTAATTCAATAACTCAAAATGGTATGCCTATATCAGAATATTATCATAAGCTAAATTCCATGTGGAGGCAGTTTGATTCTATGACTTGTTTATCTGTTTGTACTTGTGCTGCTGCTAAAGACAATGTTGAATTTAATCATAAAATTAAATTGATGCAATTCTTAATGGGATTAGATGAAATTTATCAGCCGGTTAGAACTAGTATTTTAACTAAGGATCCTTTACCTTCTATAAAATCAGCATTTGCTATTATTTCAAGTGAAGAGTCACATCGAGGGGTTAATTCGATTAATAAGAATCAAGTTACCGCTTTTGTTGCTAAAAGTTTTGAACAGAAAAGAAAACCGTTGAAAAATCAAATAGTTAAATGTTCTCATTGTAATAAGAATGGTCATCCTATTGAAAGGTGTTTTGAATTAATTGGCTATCCAGGTAATTTTAGAAAAAAGGAAAGTGGTTTTAGAAACTCTTCATTTAATAATAGTAGTGTTAATAAAACTTCATGAGCTCATTCCTTTTCACCTGATCAGATATCAAAATTGTTAGCTTTAATCAGTGAAAAGAAGGTAGAAGATGTGGGAAGTTATAACATGGCAGGTAACTTTGATTTGAGTTATGATCAGTTTTTTTGTTCTACAATAAGAACAAATTGTGAATTAAATAGGGGGTGGATTGTGGATTCAGGTGCCAATCAACATATGACTGTTTCTGATAAAAATATGACTAGTTGTAATGATATTTCTGATCTTAATCAAACTATAAAACACCCAAATAGAACTGTTGCTAAAATTGAAAAATAGGTAATTATATGATGTTTTAGTTGTGCCGGAATACTGTGTTAATTTGCTTTCAGTGTTTAAACTATCTAATGATAGTAAATTTGGATGTTGGTTTGATGAAAATGTGGGTTATGTTCAAGATTTGTCTCAAAAGAAACTGTTATTGATTGGTAGACCTGTAGATGGCTTGTATTTTTTTGAAGATATTTCAAGAGGTGAGATAAGGTTTAAAAGTAACAACTCAAAAATAGCTAGTTGTGTTTCCGTTGACATTTGGCATAATAGGTTAGGTCACCCTTCTCCACAAGTTATGCATATTTTGAAGCAAGATTTAAATTTAAGTGAAAACAACCTGTCTCAACCTTGTGATGTATGTCACAAAGCTAAGCAAACCAGGTCTCCGTTTCCGTTAAGTAACCACAAATCAAAAGAATTAGGTGAACTAATTCATTTAGATGTGTGGGGACCGTTCAAAGTAACAAGTAGAGAAGGGTTTAGATATTTTCTTACAATAGTTGATGATTTTTCTAGAGCTGTATGGATATATTTGCTGAAGTCAAAATCAGAAGTTTTTGAAAATGTTCAAAGTTTTATAAATTTGTTAAAAAACACAATTTGATAAAACTATAAAATCTTTTAGAATAGATAATGGAACATAATTCATTAATAAAAATATGGAACAATTTTGTATAAAAAATGGAATAATTCATCTGACTTCGTGTGTTTATACTCCACAACAAAACGGGATTGTTGAAAGAAAACATAGACACCTGCTTAATGTAGCTAGATCTCTTATGTTTCAAAGGGGATACCTCTTTTTATGTGGAATGAATGTATCTTAACTGCGACTTATCTGATTAACAGGACTCCTTCAGTGCTAAATGGAAAATCTCTGTATGAGTTAATGTTTAATGTTAAACCCTCTTTGGACCATTTACGTGCATTTGGTTGTTTGTGTTTTGCTACTGTGATTAATCCATCTTCTAAATTTGAAAGTATGGCTTATAAATGTGTTTTAATAGGTTACTCAAATGTGAAAAAAAGGGTATAAGCTTTTTGATCTTGAGACTAAAATAGTTTTGTTTTCACGTGATGTTAGATTTTATGAACTAATTTTTCCATTTAAAACAAAAGAAAATAAAATAGAAGCAGATTTATTAGACAACTTAAGTGTACTTGATTTCTGCCTTGAGTATGAATCCCCCGATGATGAAAAGAGGGAATTAACCAAAAAGGATGGTGGTAGGCATTAACTCATAGATGATTCCAATCTAAATGCAGGAAGTGATAGTTCTAACATAGTTCAGACCTGTGATGTTATCAATAATAACGAACATAATAAAGAACAGGTGTAACATCCACCAATTTTCAAATTATAATTCTAACCCGTTTTGTTGATTATATAAACCAAGCATATTATTTAAACTACTTCTTTCATTTTGGTGGGGTTTTTTTTAACGATAATATGTTATTTAACTAACTTTGTAAAATTGGTAATTTAAATTCCAAACCGTTTCCATTTTGAACTATCATGCAATGAAACAATATCATTATTAAATTATTTTAATTACTTAATAAATCAAATGTATTAAATGTACAATTGAATAAATATTACGAATTATTTTATTCGAATATTATTTATCAAACCATTTAAACAAGGTATTATAATTTTATGACTTATAGAATAATATATAATTTATAAAATAAAGTTTTATAAATTTATGATGTCTTATCTTCTTTTAAGAATTTAAATTAATAAACTAAATAAATTATTGATATTCTACAAATACATGTGAAGTCTATAAAAGTTTCATAAACTAGTGATTTATTTAAGAAAGTTTTAAATAATTTGAAAACAAAGGAGATATTAAGTTTGGGGTTTAAAATGTAATTCTTGAAACTTGGTTTTAAAAGTTTTTGCATAAAATAGTAACCTTACTAAACCACATGGACCGAAACTGAAATTTACCCAAACCAAACAACCCAACCCCGTTTTTCCGGTTGCCGGCCGGCAAGCCCCGACGCGGTTCCGGCGACCTCTAAAACCCCCAAATTGGATCGATTCATGACCCCAAACCGCTTCATATCCCTTCTAGAACACGTTTCGAACCGGTAAACAACAATTATATATATTTAAACATCGGTTACAAAGCTTAATCGAGTGTAGTAACCGTAGCCTTAAACCTTAGAGTCGTTCGAACAATAAAACTCCATAATAATCCAATTAATTGAACATAAACGATCGTATATCTATCCTAAATGTTTACCACTTCCAATTTCACATGAAACACACACAAACATCGAGTTCGACCATCACCACCGTTCGCGACCTGCAAGATAGTCGATATCCATGTTCGAAGCAACTTAGATCAAAATTGATAAGGGGCTATTAGTCTCTGTTACCTAAGGATGCTACACACTCAAGGAATTTGTGTATGATCAACTCAATCACAACAAACCGACTTCCACCCGTCGCGACTTGTTTCTTCATATTGTAACATCGATTCGATCATCAACATGGTAATTACACACACCCAAACATTCGGTTTCATTCAGGGATCAAAAGCCCTAAGGTTGATTCCATTATCATTCGTGATTCGGTGTTCAATTGGATCGAATTGATTTTAGGGTTCATATGGATTGGGGGTTATTTGAAAGATGGTTTTTATTAATTGATTTGTAAACTAAAACAAGTTCTGGGCTTTAGCCCAATCGGTTACCATATCATCTTTCTATACAAGAGGTCACGGGTTCGAACCCGGCCTCCTGCATATTTTTTTAAAAAACCAATTTCATATATTTTAAACTTCAAAAATTATACCAATATGTTATTCAATAAAAGTAAAAGTTATTTTAATAACTAAAATATTTCAGAAATTATTAAATTAATTGTAAATGTATTAAAAACTTATGATTTTAAATTTAATTATTTTTTTTGAGTAACAAAGATTATAAAACATTATTAATTCTTTTATGTAATTTAAATGCTAAAAGTATGTTATGGTTCAAATTTAGATTATTTCAAAACATTATCAATTTATATGTTCAATAACCAATTATTCAAATAGTTATTGAAATAATTATTTCAATAATTAATTATTCTTCTAATCATTTAAGCATGTTAAATCATAAATAGTTAATAAATTTATTCGTTAACTTTTATTTAAATTCTTAAAATTTATAAAAATATAGTTTGCTTTATTCTTATTTTTTTCGGATTTCGTATTATAAAACCTTTATGATAAATCATTTAAAAGCTCGGAACTTAATAAAATGATTTTAAATAATTTTAATGTCACTTAAATAAGTATTGTATTAATTCTCTTTATCAAGTTTTAAATAATTAATTATTAAATTAATTATTTCTTTTTACATATTATACTTAACTTCTATTAAATCAATAACTTAAATTGTTGAGACATTTTTATTCGTAAACTTAATTGATCTATATTATCTTTATTAAACCAAAACGTAAACGATTCATTGTTTTATTTAATTATTTAAACCCCCAAATTCCAATGGAAACCCTAGTTCACGTCTCATAATAAATCTTATTATCGAACTTAATCTTGGAACATATACATTTAGGCATCTTGTAAGAGAAATCGTTGGAGCCTCGTTTGTTTTCTTATCATCATCTTATATATATAATGTGAGTTTTCAAGTGAGTTTTCCTTGCCCCTTTTTACTTTATTTTACATTATTTTGGGGTGAAACATGATACTTATACATCATACACTTATAAACGTTTGAGACTTGTAATGCACTTGCAATTCATCTTTATATTTTGTCATGGTTATTTGTGTGTTGTAAGTGATTATATGAGATACATAGTTTGTTTACAATCATTAACTATTGCTAGCCTGGCGATGTCTTAGATCTTTGGGCCTGACAAGCCTATTTGGTGCTAAAGTCGATGTATTGCCGACTCCTGATGATGTATGCTTGTTCATCATGGGAACCAAATACACTTAGCCAATCTTATATACTTGTAATCAAGTCGAGGTTTGGTTGTAACGATATGTGTTTTATAACCTTACTAACTTATAACCTATGACATGAATTGCTACTTGTAACCTTGTTATATTATGTATGAAAACCTTGGAAACTCACCAACTATTTTTAGTTGACCTTTTATTTTCATCATGTTTCAGGTTTACTTCTTGTGGATTTCTCTTCGTGCTCATATAGGACTTGGACCTAGTTTAAATTGAAAGTCTTATGTTATTGGATGTATTATGATTGTTTTGTAATTACTTATTTGTCTTGTAATGTTTGATGAATAATGGCATTTAATATTATTTCAACTTAATTAGTTCCATGTGCTATGAGCAATCGTCTCCCATTCGTCCGGCCCGATGATTCCGCCGTCGGTCGGGGTGTGACAACAGGTAACGTGTTCGTGAAAATGATAATAACCAGACTAAACTGGTGTTAGAAACCCTTGCAGACAGATGTGTTGAGTCATCTGAAGATGATGGATGGTCTGCATGTCCTAATTTTCGAGATCAAGAAATGACCAGTGCTTCTGAGGGTGAAAATTCACTTAGAAAGTCTAAACGTATTTATGTTTTACCTAAAAAATTTACGGACTATGTAGTTGACAGTAAAGTATGGTTTAGAAAATTTTGTTAGTTACTCCAAGCTGTCATGTGATAATGTAGCTTTTCTATCTTTGTTAGATAAATCAGTAGAACCTAAGACTTATAATGAGGCTTGTCTTGATAAGAATTGGGTTAGTGCAATGAATGATGAAATGGAAGCTTTACTTAGAAACAATACATGGGAAATTATCGATTTACCGAAAGATAGAAACCAATAGGCTGTAAATGGGTTTGTAGGATTAAATACAAGTCCAATGGAGAAGTTGAACGCTATAAAGCACGGTTAGTAGCTAAAGGATATAGTCAACATGAAGGTTTGGATTTCTATGAGACTTTTTCTCCCGTTGCAAGGATGATTACTATAAGATGCTTGTTAACTCTTTCTGTTCATAATAATTGGGATTTATTTCAACTTGACATAAATAATGCCTTCTTGTATGGAGATTTAGATGAAGATGTGTATATGACCTTACCTGAAGGTTTTTTTGATAAAAATACCAACAAAGTTTGTAAGCTTGTTAAGTCTCTTTATGGACTTAAACAAGCGTCTCGAAAATGGAATGAGAAGTTAACAAAGGTTTTATTACAAGCTGGTTTTAAACAAAGTGTAATGATTATTCATTGTTTGTTAAAAATGAAAATTCAGTTTTTATAGCTTTGTTAGTTTATGTAGATGATATAATTTTGACCGGTAATGATAATACTGAGATTAATAAGGTGAAACAAGTACTTAGCAAGAGTTTTAAAATAAAAGATTTAGGATTGTTAAGATATTTTCTTGGGATTAAGGTCATAAGAACATATATGGGTATAACTTTATCTCAACGAAAATATTGTTTAGAGTTGCTTGCTGATTTTGGTATGCTTGCGAGTAAGCCTGTTTCTACTCCAATAGAGCAGAATTTTGTTGTAACTGATAAGACAAACACTAAAATAAATGATTTTGAACTTAAGAATGTTACTGAATATCAAAAGTTGATTGGTAAGTTGATCTATCTAACCCTTACATGTCTAGACATTTCTTATACAGTACATTGTTTAAGTCAGTTTATGCACTCGCCTTTGAATTCTCATCTTCAAGTTGCCTTGCGGCTCCTGAGATATTTGAAGAGATCTCCAGGTAAAGGTGTTTTAATCGGTAAAGGTAATAATCTGGAACGAACAACGTTTGCTTACTCAGATTGGGGTCGTTGTTTGGCCACAAGAAGATGTGTTACTGGGTTTTGTGTATTTCTTGGAGATTCTTTAGTATCTTGGAAAAGTAAGAAGCAGCAAACCGTGTCACGATCTTCAGCTGAAGCTGAGTATCATGCCATGTGTAGTGCTGCTTGTGAACTTGTTTGGATATTAAAGGTCTTAGATGATTTTGAAGTTAAGTCTTCTTTGCCTGTAAAAATATACTATGATAATAATGCAGCTCTTTTAATCTCTCAAAATCTAGTTTTTCATGATCGGACAAAACACTTCGAGATTGATTTGCATTTTCTACGAGAGAAAATTATGACTGGTGTTATTAAAGTTGTTAAAATGGATACGGGTCAGCAACCTGCTGACATTTTTACCAAGGGTTTAGGTGTTAATCAACACCATTATCTTTGTGAAAAGCTAAACTTAAATGATGTTTTTATTGTTTGACTTGAGGGGGAGTGTTAAAAGATATTGTTGCAAGTCAAATAGTAAAATTTTTATTTATTACTTGTGCTTATTGTATGATTAGAATTATTGCAGGTGAGCTATAATTGTTGCTGGGCTTAACTCATGGGCTGCTGAGGAGTTAAGTGTTTGGGCTTGGAGGGAGTTGGACTTTGCATACGAAGGCTTGAAGCTAGGGATTCAGAACTGCAGAAGAGATATATACACAAAATGTTATAAGGGTTTTCTATATAATCACCTCTCTGCTTGAAACCCTATTTTGTCAAAATTTCTAAACTAGTTTTATCCGCTGCAAGTTGATTGTTTTAGGTAATCGTCTTTGTTAATTTCACACTGATGTTGTTTCAGTAGTGACTTGAAAGGGGTAGCAGGGTGGCGTATGGTTCCCTTCTAGCTGAGGTCTCAAACTCGAGTCAAAATTCCACTGGTTTCTTGCCTTAACCCCTTGAAGGCTACTTGCCCAGTGTAAGTCGCAATTTACTTTTAGCCTCGCTAGTTAGTAGTGTATTGGTGAGGCCTGTAAGTTTTCCCTAACGGGTTGGTTCTCATGGTTACCAAAAAGATTTGGGCATAGGATTTTGTAATGCTTTATCATCATAAAGTAAAGAAAACCATCTAGTTGTTTCTTGTTAAAGGTATATGCGCTTACTGCTTAGTTTTGGAACATAATTGAGGAGTTTATTTCTTAATAAATGTTGATAGCAGGGTGAAAAGATATTGGGGAGCCTTGGAGGCATGTTTTCTATGACTTGCAAGCCAACAAAGGGAAAGAAAATCACAGGGCCAGAGCCAAGAGATTTGCATCCATGTCTTTCTTCTCTGCAAGCATAAAAAGTCAAAAAGTATATGCATTTATACATGGCTCATAGCTAAAAGGGTGACATCATATCAAAAGTTTTACTTCTTTCTTGTTTCATCTTATCTTGTTGGATAGATGTGTCAATTTTGACCCGTTTGCTTACAAATGGCCCTATGCAGATCATGTTTTATCTTTAACTGTCAAACGTTTAAAAATATTCTAGAAACCAATGGGTTGAACGTCGTCAAGAGGAATTTCAAATGCATAAAAGTATATTTAACTTTTGTAAACCACTAAAATAATACAATTTTGTTAAATTTGGCACACTAAATCAACTTTTTGGAGAAAAAGTGTTTTGGGTCTGCCCGACCCGTTTAGACCATACAAAAAGTTACCATTGCCGACCTGTTATTAGCGGGGTGTATTTTGTTTCACCAGATCATGGGAAAGCAGGAGAGAAAGCAAGTAAGGAGGACAGGGAGAAGTTGGGTTTGGATCATGGACATAAAGGGAAGAAGAAGGCGTGCAAAACAGCATCTGGTGAACCGAAGGATGCTCTGCAGAAAGTTGAGGTATGGGTTATTTAAGACCATGATCCACCATTTAAGAAGACCATTATATACACTTGATCTTGAATTTTATTTAATTTTTTTCGGGTTTAAATAAAAACAGTTGGAAAAGGAAAAGCAAGACGACGCGTTGGATGATTTAAGCAGCGTGTTGGGTGATCTGACGGGAATGGCTAGCGACATGGGATCTGAGCTCGATAGGACAGTTTTACTTTTGATCTCTAAAGTAGAGACAACAACTCGAATAGTTTACTTATAAACGGGTCAAGTTGGGTTATTCTTTATTTGAATGTGGTAAACAGGTCAAATCAAAATATAGGTAGAAAGAAAAAAAAGAGTGAAATGGGTCCAATGGATCGAAAATTGCCAAATATGTACTTAGGGGTTGTTTAGCAACTTTTGAATGGATAAGTGCTGAACGAATAAGAGGTCTAAACCAGTAAGAGGTCTAAACCAGTAAGAGGTCTGAACCAATAAGTGCTGAACCAGATTAAGTCTGTTTGGTTGGATATCTAAATGACTGTATAGAATGACTATTTTACCCATTTGAACTACTTCTTGATAAATATTATTTATTTGTTTGGTTATTACTTGTAATAATAAATATTAAAGAAATAAAATAAAAATCATATTAGAAAATCCAAATTACACATCATTCCTTCTTGAAAACATACCAAATCTAAATAGAAATTAATAATTTGCATACAAATTTGGTTTTAAGCATTTGACATTAGTTGAGTTGCTATCTAATTATGTAAAGTAGTCATATGTTCAATGCCTTGCGAGCTCCATTCCATGTCATGAACAGACTGGCCATCGTTTTGCTCCTCTTGCATTTCTCCGAAAAAAATGTTCTCGTTGTATGCCATAAATAACTGATCATGAATATTCCATTTTCTTATAAAGTTATGGATAGCAAAACATGCAATCACTATGTCTCTTTGTATTGGAAATGAAAAGGGGGCCATTTGTTTTAGGATTGGTAATCTTGCCTTCAAAACACCATATGCGCGCTCAATTACATTTCTGAGTTGTGCGTGAGCATGATTGAATTTTTCTTCCTTAGTCAACACACGTTGTCGTCGAAAGTCGGCTAACCAATATCTCGTATTACGGTAGGGAGTCATAAACCCACGAGTGTTGGTGTATGCAGCATCGCAAAGATAATATTTGTCTGTAAACGTTAGTATCAAAACTATTACATAAAATACTAGATAAACAAATACATCAAAGTTAAGGAACGAATTCAAACATGGTGGCGGGAAATAAAAGCCAAAAGTTGGATTAAATGCAACTTCTTTCAAAACACGTGAATCATGTGCAATACCCTCCCATCCGACCCATATGAACGTGAATAACATATCAAAATTACAGATTCCAAGACATTTTGAAAGCATTCACCCTTTCCTCTTCCCCTATAAGAGCCTGCTGATCAGTAGGTATGACTGCATGTACAAGAGTTCCATCTAACGCACCTATTGCTCCGGAAAATATTTGTTTTAGCCTTTTATGTTTTTCTGAAGCATTCGCAATTGGATTAGAAGATGTAAGAACTATAACTTCTCTTGCGAAATTCATCATTGCAATTAAGACCTCATGAAAAAAATCTATGAATTGTTTCCGTTGAGTGTTGAAACCTTCGCTTTACCATTCGAAATCGCTCATTATATCCTATGACAATAAAAAACATAGCCATCTTTTCTTCAAAGGTTATGGGTCTATTACTTTGCAACCAATTTCTTTGCTTAAAATGATTGCACAATAGTACATATGCATCACGTGACATACGTATCATCTCATGACATTGTGTAAACGTGCCATGCAACAATTCTTGTGTGTACTCATGACTGGTTAGTGCCAAATTCAGATCTCTTATTCTTTCATGATCAGTCAATGCCAACAAAGCAATACAAAAATCATAATCTCCTCATCCGAGTCATAGGCTACCTATCATCCAAAGTATCAAAATAATAGAATCCAAAATAACATTGCAACAAGTCACATACAAACATAGCTTAGAATTCAAATAACATTGCAAAAAGACACATACAAACATAGCTTAGAATTCAAATAACATTCAAAAGCATATCATAGAATTCAAATATCATTCCAAAAGTAACATACAAAGTTTTAACATTTAAAAGACCATACAAACATAGCTTGATGTTTAGCTATCCAATAGACAAATACATATATAGCTTAATGTTTAGCTATTAAAAGACAACTAGAACACAACATCAAAACAATCCATACTTCGCTCCTGCGTTCTTAACCCACATTTCACAGGTGTGTGGCTTAAGTCGTAACCACACTTTCCTCAAATCAGCACTTTTACCGGAAAGCAAAAGCGCCGTTTGATGTTTCGCCTCAAATTCTGATCATCCCAACGTCTCCAGCTTCTCCATGCATGCATCTATATTATTAGACTGATTGTGTTTCTCAAGCAACATCTTTACCACATTCCTGATATCCTCCCCAACTTCCATGAGATGTGAATTGAATGTTTGTTTCCCTTTTTTAGACCGACCTGATGACTCATTACTAACACCTTGAGTTGATGATTTTCTTTTTTGTTTAGATCGATCAGAAGACTCTTCATTAGCCCCATGTTCCATTTGACTGCCATCAATGTCTACAAGAGCATTTTGATCAATCACTTCTACAGAAGGATGAGGAAGTATAGAAGATGGGCCCCAATTATCAAAACCATTTGAAGTTGATCCTTCAAACAATTGAATACACAAGTCGGGATAATCGAGTGGCGCTCTTCTCAACTTTTCTACAAATTTGTTTGGACTATGTGGAAAAAAGTATATAAATTACTGTGATGTTATTGAAATATATATTTATATATAAAGAACTACTTTGATCTCAAGTTGTCATTCCTCTTCTGTTAAGTTAAAGGTATTTGTTAGGGGGTTATAAACATTTCCAGTTTTGTTCTTAAGCTTTGACCAAGCTGCAAATTTTGATTTCAAGTAATCATAGTGGTTCTTCATTTGTTTTTTATCCACTATAAACTCATGTTCTGTTTTTAACTTTTCAGCAACATTCCTCCATAAAATCGCTTTCAGGCTACTACCCTCATGTCCATGAAGTGCTATTTCATGAATACATGATTCTAGAAATGTTTTATCGACTCCTTCGTGCTTCCAATTAATCCTAATCTTTTTTTCAGTCATTTCTTTAGAAGAATCTATCAATTATAACATGCATTATAAAAATTAGAAGAATTAACCATATCATAGAAATACAAACCAAACTAACATTGATATTTATGAACCATATCATACAAACCAACCAAGTTAAAACAATTAAACTTGCAACTAAACAATATCACATCAATAACTATACATGAAGAGTTTGTCCAACCTAAATGATGAATGATGAATATTATAAAGAAACAACACATAATACAACAAAGTATGCATAACAAGTACAACTGAAATTGAATCATCAATGTGAAGTTAAACTTCATATGCATAACATATTCATGGAAATGAACTTCTCAAGTCAACTCCCTTGTTCAAAAATGTTCACTTTTCACCAACAATCATCAATATTCACTTTGCTATAACCAAACACTTAACACATGTATCAGAATGTTCACTTTGTTATAACCAAACACTTAACACATACATCAAAATCCAACAAAACTTGTAGCCATGGCCAACCCCAAAATACCTAAAATTCCCCCTAGAAGACCTGCCATGGTCGCCCACCACCGATAACCTGCCATGGCCGACCACAAAATGCAAAAAGCTGGCCATGGTCGACCCCCAATCGACAGTCACCAAAGAAGGCCGATAGAAGGGGGCGAGAAGATGGCTGAGAGAAGGGGCCTACCATGGTCGACCACCATCCATAACCTGCCATGGCCGACCCGAAAATGCACAAATCGGGCCATGGTCGACACCCAATCAACAGTCACCGAAGTGGGCCGAGACAAGGGGGCGAGAAGATGGCCGATCGAAGGGGCGACAAGATGCCGGAGAAGGGGCGAAGAGACCGAGAGAAGGGGCGAAGATGCCAGAAGAGAACGTACATGTGAAGGGGACGAAGGAGTTGCCCGTCGGTGATGGTTGCCCGTCGATGATGGTAGCCATCGATGATGGTATCCGCTAGATGATGGTAGCCGAAGACAAGAGAGGTGGGAATCAGATCTGAAAGTTTGTCTGACCTAATAAGAGGTCAATAAGAGCTTATTTTCATTAAGGGGTTGTCAAACCAAACAACATGGTCTGACTCGGTCAGATGTTTGGGTCTGACTGGGGTCATTAAGACCCAAACAAACATCCCCTAAATGATGTGTAAAATTAGATTGTTACCGAAACTATATCTATAATCATATCAGAGACACTAATTATCTATATAAAGTCACTTTTTTGAATAAAAATGTTTCTGGTCAAGTCAATATTTATCATTTGTATATAAAGTTAACTGTTTTGACCGTTGCATAGCCATGGGTCACCTCTAACCGAATGTGCTATTCTAATGAAATACAGACAAAACAAAGCTATCGATAATCTTTCAAAGGACGTTGACGAACTAAATACACGTGTCAAAGGTGCTAACAACCGTGCACGCAAGCTGGTTGCAAAATAAAAATATGTCATCCAACTCCATCCCATTCCATGTTGTATATGTAACTTTTTTTGTATGTGATTAAATTGCATTATATATGCAAAATAGTTTAGGCCCAACAAAATTTGCATCTTGAAAGTTCAAGTTAGGCTTATACATCACCAAACCTAAGCCTAACTCAAGCTATGAGTTTTCTGTATATATTTGACCTGTGTCTAACTTTAACATTTATTGATTGACTTTTTACTTCTATAAAATTGAGTTTATGATAAAGTTTAGGTGAAAACTAGTAATTAAGTCCCCTGCGTTGCAACGGGGGTGTAAAATCATGACAAGTAGCATCAACGTCAAATCAGTGTCAACAACTACCAACGCTGATAAAATTGGTATTAAAAATAAATAAAAACAAAAATAACAAAACCAAACGAAAGTACACCTAAAAACATTGAACCACACATGTGATACGTAAAACATTATAAACAATAATTAAGTCAATCTAGAACATGTGTGTTGTGACGGGGCCGTTAAGCGGAAAAAAATAGAAGTAAAAACGTTTGAACCACATGTGCAAGTCATAGCGTGTTAACTCGTAAAATTTCGATCAAAACAAAAATATTGTAAATGATGAAAAGTATGGGGGACCAAAGTTGAAACTAAAAAATCGTTAGGGGCTAAATTTTAAAAACATGTTAAAATATTGGCCTAAAACTGAAAAGTTAAACATTAAAAAAAAACAAAAGATGATACAACCTACAAGCACATGATATAACCAATGATACATAACGAAGTTGATAATTAGTATATTATAAATTATAATAAATCCTCGTAACCATATAAGGCTAGAAAGTTAGAGGTAGCAAAGGGGACTTGTCGGACTCGTTATGTCTCGGTTCAAACACGTGTGTGTAGCGTATGCACATGTATATATATGTATATCGCATCAATGTTTCTATCTTTAAATGATGTGGGATTATTACAACATGAATTTGGGTAACTTCTGAAACACATAAGCTAATAAAATATCCTCAGCTAAAGTTGAAATAAATTTGTTGTTTGACAGCATAAGTCTAAACACATACATTTTGTTTTAAAATGGAGGAACTACATAAAACAGGAGAACACTAACAAATCCCACAACATTATTACTAAACAGTACTGCACACATTGTAAAGTTACATATGGTTTATGTTAGATGGGAATAGATCTTTCACGAGCCATTCTTTAATCAATAAGCAAAGGGCGTGAGTTCTAAGTTTGTCAATGGTGATGTACTGCGACATGTGAACCCGTCATTATTTTTTGCAACCAACAAACACTTATGTTCGACTCACACATCGAGTTTGCTTAAGTTGTAATGCATATCTTTTGCTGATATGATTTAGCGGAGATTGATTTGCTACATGACATCTAATAAACTGATATCATTGACAAGATGTACATTAGTGGGCAAATGTGGTCTTGTAGATCTTTAAAACGCGTATCTGCTCTTGCCGTTACATATCACCAAGAAACATTACGCTTTCATGAACAATGGCGCATAAAGAAGCAATATTCATCATGTGAGATACCTTAACTACAAACAGAAAGAGTACTAATTCCAAATAGCTTTTGTTTTTTCATGTATATATAAAACATGATCAATTGAAGAACAAACATACACTTTACATGACAAGTATGAGCTACAACATCATCATTACGCGTTTCACTTGATGCTTGTGACAAGCAACCAAAGAAAAGGTTTTTGAAATCAGACTCAAACTTTCCATAACTTTTTTCATAGTCGGATGTTCGTTTCCACTCTTCAAACATCGTGTATCAATACAATGTCAGTAACAAAAGTTATTTTATTTGTTTTTGTAGATCAGAATTGATGATCTTGTCTAATGTTCCCGGTAATGTTTTGAACCAAAAAACATTTGTCCTTATACGATATAACTTGCGTGAGCCTTCCACACAAAACTTCAAATAACACAACTCCAAAAGAGTAAACATCATATTTTTATGTAAGATAATCATATTCGAGTAGTCTGGATAAATAGATCCAACTACCACAAGCATTAGGAGGTCATCAGGGTAGGTCGAGGTTAACCTATTCTTGATAACCCAAAGTCAGAAATTTTAACTCTCCAATTCTCATCTAAAAGAATATTTGAGCTTTTGATGTCGCGGTGAATTATCATACGTTGAAGTCCAACGTCGTCACGAAGGTATTTCAACCCAAGGGCAGCATCTAAACAGATCCAAAGTCGTTAGATCCATGACAGATCTTTACTGCTTAGATGTTTGTCGAGACTTCTCTTGCTTTCATACTTATAAACAAGTATTATCTCATCATTCTCGTCACAAAATCCAAAAAGAGAGACTATGTTTTCGTGTTCATACACCGAAAGCAAAACAATCCCCGTCTTAAATTCATGGTCTCCTTGCCCGTGGCCGCGATCCAACCGCTTTATCAAAATATGTGCGTTTTCTTCAGATACATCTTCATACACCTTCCCAAATCCACCTTTGCTATGAGATTCTTGACTGCAAATCCATTACTCGCCATTAATATGGCTTGTAATGAGATCTGCAAGTGCTTCACATCTTCAATTGAAGACATGATGTTTGATTTGAACATGAAAAGGGTGTGATAGCAATCAAAAAGCTTTAAAGAAGATGATCATGGTGATTTTAGATCTAGAGAAAGATAGAAGTGGTATTGTTGAGATAAGTGGTCAAGGTGCATCGATCAGATCTAGCATTATATAATTGTTATTTTAGAAAACCAAGAATAATAAAGACAAAACTTATTTTTTTATTAATATAATAAGCTGGCCGGAGCGTAATTTTAAAAAAATATAATTGTTAGCCTTAGAGAGCGTTTTGTAGTAATTGTTAACAAAAATATAATTGTTAGAGAGTATGTTTTGGAGCAACTCTTAATATTGTTAATTTGTGGCATCGAAGTTACGGGTGTTGGTCGTATGAGACAACTTTTTACACAAAACTAGTATTAAGCGTTTCGTAATGCAACGGATAACGTAAAATCATGTCAAGTAGCACCAATGACGCATCACCGTTAGTGATCACCATCAACGAAAACTTGTATTAGAAAATAAATAAAAGACGAAAAAAATAAACCCGAACGAAAAGTAGACGTATAAACGTTGAACCACGTAGGCAAACGTAAATATATAATACAGTAAGTCGATATAGGACGATCACAATGTGACAAGACCGTTTAACGGGGGAAAATAAATGTAAAAATATTAAACCACACATGCATGCTGCAATGTGTTAATTGGACAATTTAGACTGAAATGTAGAATGAAAATTTTATAAAATATGAAAAATATAGAAAATTATAGCTAAAGTAAAAGATATTAAGGGGAAGAAGTAAAAGTATTAGATTAACCTAAAGTTAAAAAAATACCAAAAATAAATACAACTTATTAAAACACATATTACAATCCATGACAATTTTAATGTTGTTTTAGATAGGATTGTTATTTAAAAGAAACAAAATTTAATAAAGACGTAAACGATCTTTATTGCTTTAAATATCGAATATATAAATGAACATATATGTAATTTTGCTTCTTTATTGCTTTAAACACGTGGATCACATATTAGCACAAACAACAATACCACTTTAATATTTCTTCAGATTTGATTTGCTTATTACTCGGTTAAAATGTTTGACCCATTAATTGGTCAGACATTTTTGTTAATCAGTTTGTTTGATTTTTATTTTTTCGCGTTTGACCCGGTCCGACACTATCAACCCATACATATTTTTTTCATACCCGATCAGTTTTGAAACAGTCCCTTACTCGATCATTACCTACTGACCGAATTTCAAATTACTGACCGAATTTCAAATGGCCACTAAGCTTTTTGATTGTTATTACACAACTTTCATATTCAAATCAATATGTTTGTGTAACTGTTATATATAATTGTTAACCACGTGGTCACAGATCAACATCTTATTATTCCAAATATAATTAATTAATTACAAAGATTTTCACGTGTCACAATCTTTAACATCAAAAATGATTTTATTTACCGTTGATGGTTAGAAAAAACTAACCAACATACCTACAGACTTTGCATAAATAACATAACATTTTTCAATCACTCGATCCATAATAGTTTTAACTTCTTGTTCCTCTTACAAATTCGAAAGAAAAAATGGATTATGGTTTGAGAAATTAGATATTTCTTCAAATCACTTGCGTGAAAGATATATTCGTTTCTTTGAACACCATATCACCCACTATGTCGTAAAATGATACCATGAATTGCTTTCTTTTTCATTTTACAGATCTTTAGCGCGTCAACCCAAACAAGTAAATTAGGAACTCATTTGCTCCATCGAGTAGGAACATTTGCCCCCTAAAGAATCTTTCTATTAATCAAATTCCTTACATACTTAGACTTTGAATTCATCTTGTAGCTCAAAATCCCCCCCATCATGCGTCTTTATGAGAATCCCATTGTACTAAAAATAGTTTTAATAAAAAGAATTTAAGTTGAGATTCTTCAATACAATGTCTACGCCAATACCAAATCCATCTTTCATATCTTCTTTGATCAGAAACTAAACAAGATTTCACACATCCTTGCATTTAAAGTGTAGTTTCCATTGATTTTTCACACATCCTTGCATTTAAAGTGTAGTTTCCATTGATTTTTCACACATCCTTACATTTGAGGTGTGGTTTCATGTTGTTTTCATCGTCAAGTCATATACATTTAACTAGCTTTAGTAAACTCATGTACTACACGGGTTGAATAAATCAAATATTAAATATAATAAAATTTTACTTAATTATAAAACGATATTTTAAGATAAAATATGATTTAAATTACGTAGAAGTAAAAATTATAATTAATAAAACAACGATTTCAACTTTTTATTTATTTTAAAAAAAATCAAATATTAATAAAATATTTCATATTTCTAAATAAGTTTGATGTTTTAGAAAAAAATTATTTTATGAAAATTTGTTCTTTTAGAAATGACATTAATAAAAAAATATTTTTCTTAATTTATTAGAAAAGCATTTTTTTAATCTAAATAAGACTTGAATAATATAATTCAAAATTAAAGTAACTATTTAATAAGAGAGACAAACAGAAATTTTTTTTTTAAGAATGAATGTAGTGTTATCATGTGTTATTCATAATTATCATTTTATTAAAGTAGAATGATTACAATTAATTTTGTTAACAATTTGTAAATGAATATTACTTATGTAATTGATTTCAATTAACAATTAAAACATTAAATACATATTAAAAAAAAGTAAAAATAAGGTAACATGACTACATCTCAAGACGTTTTAGAATCTTAACTTTTAAAAGTATGATCCATCACGAGTCTCTCTAAGGTGATCGATGTTCAGTGCCAACACCTTTAGATCCTCTCATTCTCCTTAACTAGTATTTCTTAATTTCACAACTTTTGCGGTTGTTGATTTTATTAGTATATATACGGCAAAACTTAGACACCGATGACGAATCTTTATCCCGCCACTTTGAAGTGATGGTGTCCTCGTGTGTGATATGGTTCTCGACGCATGATTTTATGGAGTATATCGCCAACCCAAACCCCCAATGCTCCATGAGTTTGGGTGTTTTCAATTACTTATAATGGCGTAATACGAATCATGTTTTAATCTAAAACTATAAAATTAAGAAAAAAAATCTTCTAAAAACCAAGAGACCAAATTAGGGTTAACAGAAATTTAAAATTAATTAGTTTTCTAATTGGGTTTAGGGTTAGGGCTGGCTGCCCACCCTATAGTCTTTGACTATAGATTCCATACAACCCTAATATCTAGTTCACATTTAGAAGAACATTTGAGCTTTTGACATCGCGGTAGATCGAGAACTCTATGGTGATCTCGAATATCATTATGAAGGTACCCTTTAATCCGCGTGCAACGTCTAGACACATCTGAAGTCATTGGATTGAAGGTACTTCAATCCATGTGCAACGTCTAGACATATATGAAGTCATTCGATCCATGTTAGATCTTTGCTGTTTAGATGTTGTATAGACTCCCCTTGCTTTCATATTCATATACAAGTATCTTCTCATCATCTTCGTCACATAATCCAAGAAGAGAGACTATGTGTTCATGTTTATATTTTGAAAGCAAAGCGATCTCGGTCCTGGATTCATGTTTATATGTGTTCATGTTTATATGTTGTATAGATCCAATCGCTTTACGACGATGCAGCTGTGTTTTTCAGATATGCTTTCATACACCTTTCCAAATCCACGGTTTGTGATGAGATTCTCGTTTAGAAATCCATTAGTTGCCACTGATATGGCTTCGAGAGCAATATGCAAGTGCTTTACTTTTTCAATGGAAGACATGATCAAGAAAGCTTCAAAGAAGTTGAAAATGGGTTTGGATCTAAAGAAACATGACACTGGTTTTATATAGATATATGTTTAATTTGTTGCATATTAAACATTTATTAATAAGCCACCTAAACGCGTTTTGCGTAGTAGATTAAATTTTATAATTATTATTAAAAACATAACAATAATAAAGAATGCACAAGTTGCATCAAATATAGAATATATATATATTGGATCGAAGACCTAGAGAAGATAACTACGTAAGTTTATATATTAGTTAATTTTAAGGATTGTTTCATAAACTGTCAGAAAGAAACTATCTTTTAGTGACTTTTAATAATGAAGAGATAATCTTAATATCGAATGGTTAATATAACTTTTAAATGTTACCACTTAACCACTCAACATTAAAGTTAACTCTTATCATTAAGTTGCTACGAACCATTAAAAGATATACTTTTAATGATCATTAAGATGCTATTAAATAACCCATAACTATTATATTCAGTGACTCATTATTCCAAATAGAACTAACCAACCTCTTATTATTGTATATTACGGGTTTTATTTGTGGTCTAGTAAATGTACCCGCGTGTTGCGTTGATGACGTCATACGCGACGTGATAATGTATAAACTACAATTGTCCAATTCGCTTCCGCACAAAAAGGCTGTATGTGTCGTATAGGGGGGGTCGTATAAGGCTGTATGTGTCGTATAGGGGGGGTCGTATAGGGTCCATATAGGACGTATAGCTCTCTGACAGCCCCCTGAATTTTCTTCGTTTTTAATGTATTCGACCCTATATTCACGTAAACTTTCATGAGAAAGAATATCAATCGATCGTATTAATTTTTAACGTTTTAGTTCTGATCCGTCTATGAACATCATAAAAAAGAAAATCCACCACCATGAAAAATTGAAAATTGCTCTAATGCAAATTTGGGTTTGGGTTTATTTCTTTCAAAATTGATTATTATTAATCTTGCTCCATGAAGCTTGTGGTCGCTAATGTCAATAACCAGAAGATGCTTATGGCTACTAGAACAATGCAAGAACATGAAGCAACTAAAACAAGTTCATGCTCAAGCAATCACATGTGGTCTCGGAGAAAATCACTACACTTTAAGCAGATTATTAGCTTTCTGCTCACACCCTCATCATCACAACACCTTATCCCACGGATTAACAATCTTACACCACACTAAACAACCCTCGAATTGCCTATACAACACCATGATCAAAGCTTGTTTGCTTCGAGACGAATTACACATGTCATTTCTATTGTACAAACAGATGCTCGAAAAGGGTATGTATCCCGACAGTTACACACTTCCTTACGTCTTGAAAGCGTGTGGGTACATGAAAAGCTTTCGTCTTGGAGAAATGGTTCACGGGTGTTGTGTGAAATTGGGGCTTTTGGTTGATAGATTTGTGGGTAACAGTTTGATGTGGATGTATTGTTTGTTTGGTGACATGAGGGATGCACACCAAGTGTTCGATGAAATGCCAATGCATTGTGTGGTGTCTTGGACTGTTCTGATCTCTGGTATGGTAGAATCGGGGATGTTGAGGTTGCTCGTGTGGCGTTTGATGCGGCACCGGTTAAGGATCGGGGGGTTTGGGGCGCTATGATATCAGGGTATGTGCAGAACAACTGTTTTAAAGAGGGGTTGGAGATGTTTCGGTTGATGCAATCCGCAAACGTGTCGCCTGATGAGGCGATGTTCGTGAGCATAGTTGGCGCGTGTGCGCATCTTGGAGCGCTTGAGATCGGCGTTTGGGTTCATAAACTGGTGGATGAGATGAAAGTGAGGTGTAGTTTGCGGTTAGGTACTGCGTTGATGGATATGTATTGTAAATGTGGGAAGTTGGATGTGGCGGAGAAGGTGTTCGATGAAATGTCTGAAAGAGATACGGTCTGTTGGAATGTTATGATCTCGGGACTTGCTATTCATGGGGAAGGCGTACGCGCTCTTAGATTGTTTTCAGAAATGGAGATGATGCGAGTTCAGCCAGATGATGTTACTTTCATTGCTGTTTTTACTGCTTGTAGTCATTCAGGTATGGAACATGAAGGTCTAAGATTGTTCAACAAAATGCGTGACGAATACAACATCAACCCAAAAGCCGAACACTACATCTGCATAATCGATCTTCTTGGAAGAGCAGGTTTGTTTAGAGAAGCGAAGGACATAATTCAAAGAATGCCGAATTCTTGTAGTCCCAAAGAAGCAGCAGTGGCGTGGCGAGCTTTGTTAAGCGCTTGCCAGAGTCATAAACAGATAGAACTTGCACAAATGGCAGCAGAGAGATTAATGGAGTTAGAAAATGATAGTGGGGTTTATGTACTGATGTCTAATTTGTACTCGAGTACATATGATCTCGATAGCCTGCAACGGACAAGAAGATTGATGAAAACCCGCGGGCTGGATAAAGTACCAGGGTGCAGTTCTATTGAGATTGATGGTGTTGTTAGCGAGTTTGTGGTTGGTGAGAAGATGAATCATAGGATACAAGAGATTCACATGATTTTGGAGAGTTTATATAGGCAGTTGGATTGATTTTTACGATGAGATACCGAGCTGATCCACAAATTGACAGACTCGTATTTGAAGCAATTGGATTAATACAAATTGGCTAAAAAGAGCCCAACTTAATACGGGCATAACTTTTTGATCTATCTGAATTTTAGGGGTTAATAAACTTTAGGGGTTAATAAACTTGGGATGAAAAAAACATGTAACATGTGGGATTTTGTTTCAAATCCCCTTTGGAGCCTTGATTTTGACATGTTTATGACATTGTAAAACAGATATGATATTGATACACTCAGTTTATTTTATCATCTCTATATCTTTCTATACATACATATAGATACATGGAAAAAGATAGAAACGATAGGATGTCTTAACAAAATAAATAGATGTTTATATAACTCAACTTTTGTAAAAACGTGTTATTCACTCTTTTAACATGGATTCTAAGTTGTCACCTTTCACCTCCCAATAATTTTCTCTGTAGAAAGGGTTTTGATGTGATGGATTCCCTAAGTGTATGCTTTCTTTTAAGGGAAATTTACCGGAATAATCATTTGATCAAATTGGTTTTTAATAATAGCCATTGATTTCTCATATTTCCAAAATATATGACGAATAAGAATTTGTCATGTGTTCTAATATCTTCAATCGACGATACCAATGCATGTGGTTTCGTAAGTTTTTACTAATCGGCGATACCAACGCATGAGGTATTACCAATGTATCACCAGCTTTTGAAAAAAAGACACATATATCGCCACCGATGGGTGTGAAACGGAGGCTACCGGCGTGGTATGGAAGCTGCTAGGCTGGCGGCTGCAATCATGATGTCACCACTAATTCAAACAAACAATAAATATGTTATCATTTTCAAAACAATAAATATGTTATCATTTTCAAAACAATAAATATGTTATCATTTTCAAAACAATAAATATGTTATCATTTTCAAAACAATTTTTTTCCTTTTATTAATTAACAAAATTAACTTAATAACTAACTTGCAAACTATATAGGCGTGAGTTTGATTTCGAAAGCAATTATTTACTTTAATAATAAAATTAATTTGAAAACTATTGCTGGCTGCTTGGTATATCCGTTGTAATATAAAGCTTTCGTAGGTGGTTGAATTCGTTACGAAATAATTTGTATACAATTTTACTAGGAGCGTTTGGTTGGAAGAATGGAATGGAATGGAATTGGGAAACTAATATAATTTTCAAGTAAAATTATGTTTGAGTGCGTAATAAAATATAAAACCCAAAGGATTGTTTCATTTTAATTCTTTTGGTTGTGGGATTTCAAATTTCCTCTTTAGGTGAAAGGATTTTGAAATCCCGGTGAAAGGATTTTGAAATCCCACAACCAAGAGAATCGAGGTTAAACAATTTTTTAAGTTTTACATTTCATTATCCACTCTAACATAATTTTACTTGAAAATTATACTAGTTTCTCAATTCCATTTCATTTCATTCCATTCTTCCAAGCAAACGCTCCTTAAAACTTTATCAGTTTAGTATTTTAGTTAATATGATTCTTTTTCCAAAGTTTGAGAAAAAATAAATTATACACTTATTTTTTCAGATGTTATTTTCAAAGAACTAATGTAAATATAGAATGTGATTTGTAAATATAATTTTTTAGATCTAATTTTACAATGTGTTTTTTAGATGTCATTTTTTATTCTTTAACATTTAACACCCAATGTAAGTAAAAATTGTGTTTTTTAAATGTGATTTTATTATTTAACATTTAACACCTAATGTAAATTAAAATTGTGATTTTTTGGATAAAAAAATAATTATATAATATTAGTAACATTAAAATAAATAATATAATTAATTACAGTGATACGAAAATATCCTGGTATCTCCGGCGATACATATAAGCCACGGTATCTTTAGCTAATCTCTAACAAAAAAAATTTTGTCACGTGAGCGATACCTCACGTTTTGGTATCGCTACATGAAGATCCGTGCTAGTCAAAAAGCTAAAAGTAAAAACTCAAAAGTCAATGACTATTTATGTAAAATTTTATAATTAAATGACTCTTTGGATAATTTTCCCTTTGTGTTTCTCATTTGCATCAAGTAATGTACCGCCTTATGACAGATTAACCACCATGTATCGACACGATAACTTTTTTTGCTTCCATGTGCCCTATCTGAAACTTGCATATACTAAATTTTTTGAATGTCAAGAGGTAGAGGTGAGGAATTAGGCATCGAGCAAAAGTTATGTTAAAGAAAGAAAAATGTTACGACAAACTTTGAGAGCTTATGTGTTGATAACGTAGAATGCATAAAAGAAAGTGAGAGAGGGGATAATTGATATCTATTCCATTTCACTTTTCATACAATCACACAAAACATATGTATACACAGATGTAATCGACACTAAATTATAGATATGATAATGATTGCGCATAATATATGTTCCTTAAGACTATTTATAAGAGCATAATTATCAATTATCAAATAAAGAAAAAAAATAAAATTAAATAAAATCTACTTTTCAATGTCTTCGTATAAGTCATCATGAGATTTTACTATGGGAAAATTACCAAATTAAACATTTGGCCAAACAATATTACCAAAATAACCATTGATCAGATAAAATATAAAAAAGAACATTAAGTTTGACCCCTCGCCAATGGCGAGAAAAACCTATATTCTCTCACCCACATGTCCCTCGCCCACGTGTAACTATCTCGCCCACGTGGAAAATGAGTAAAATTATCTGGTTAGCGAGGGGTACAAAAAACGAGGCGTGGGATTTGACCCACCCCCCGCCGTGTCAGCGAGGGACACAACAATCGAGGCTAGGGATTTGACCTTGATCTCGCACACCGAGGCGAGGGACCAAATTTCAAGCGAGGGAACGCACCCCTAGGCGAGGGGAAAAAGCAAGGGAACGTCAACCTAGGCGAGGGATGTGATAAAACCCTCGTCGAGTCAAAGGTGAAAGTCAACGAGGGTTCGTAAATCGGGGCGACGGATTTGACCTTTGGGGCGAGGGATTTTGACCTGGGGCGAGGGACATGAAAACCCAGGCGAGGGCCTATTTAAAACTATTGCCACAATAACCTATAAGGCTACCCCAAAATTTTCTATAAAGTATCGTAAGACCCATACAAGATACCCTATAAAAAGATGCACCTCCGTTGTATTAAATCGGATAACATTTGAAGACCAGTTAAAATTATCAAAATGATGATTCTCTACAGGTGTTGAATTGAAATCAATATAAACTGCTGGATTAGAACTTGAACTATTTCTTTGTCTTTCCCTTATTTGATTTCCCCTGTTTCTTCTGGTATTTTTTACTGGATTATTTGTAGGATCCGTTAATGACCCCGGTTGTGAAAAAAATATATCTTCATGAACTTTATACTCAAAATGCTAGGAATACGGATCATTTTTTTCATAAAAATTCTTATCTTTTTGGTTTTCATAATCACATTCTTATTTCACATCACTATAAGTCTCGTTATCCACAGGAATATCATTTAAATCATAAATAAACTTTTCAGTTTTGCTTGTAAAATTCAATTTTTTTTGTGGACAACAGAGCTACTACCAACAATATCAGATTTTTCACTGACGAATAATGTAAAATTTTCATTTTGACCATTAAGAACAACATTCATAAAATATAGTAAATCTTTATCATTAGAAATATCAATAAAATGAGTATACGTAGACATTTTATACGATAATCGTATATAACTTTGAATTTTCAGTTTTGAAGAAATCATATACTTTAATTCATCAAACGTTATGTTAGTAGATAAATTAAGAAAATGTCTAACACATTTACCTTTTAATGGCAGATATTCTTCGACACCGTTTACAAAATGTCATTTACCACCACTGCATAGTATGATATTAACTGACATTTTTAAAAAATTTAGAGAATTTTAAGAAGATTTTTTAAGAAGGTTTTGAGAGAATGTAAGATTTGTTAAGGGTTAATGTGTATTATATAGAGGAAAATAAAATTATATTAAATTTTAAGGATTAAAAGTAATAAATATTAAAATATCTATAAATATTAAAAATATCTCGATTAAAAAAAAAGGCGAGGAGGGGCATTTTGGTAAATTCAAGCGAGGGATTATCATAATCCCTCACCACATGGGCGAGGGAATTGTCAACACACTTCAACACTGGCGAGGGATGCTACGTCAGCGAGGGGTGCCACGTGATGTATACCGATTGTTTTTTTTTTAAAACTCAAATTTGACTGGTTATTTTAGTATTGACTCCAATTCGTAAAGGGCAATGATTCAGTCTATGTATTGTCAACTGAATCTGCATATGTCGAGAAAACAAGGGTAATGATGTATTTGAGTCTGATGATGAAAAAGGGTATATTAACGGCTTACCACAGTTGGAAGTAAACAAAGATTTGGTGTGTGGATTATGGAGGCAGCCAAAGCAAGCCAACAATCCTTTTCTTGGTCGAAGGCATCATGCAACCGAACCAGTAATATCAGATGTATTTGAGCATGTCAAGCAAGCTAACAACCAAGGTATGAAATTTACGATCACTTTCATAGATGATTATTCCTCGAGAGTCTATTGATACAAATCAAGAAGAAATGAAGATTCAATGAGATACCTCGCAAAAAGTAATAAACTTATAGAGTCAGGTTGTGAATTGGAGACACTGATAAGTAAAGAACCTAAATCTTATAATAGAAAGGTAGTCAATTTTTACAACCGGAAAAGTGAAGATTAAACAACATACCTTGTAAAAGACTTGAAACTTGAAAGAGTCGGGTTGTGAATTGGAGACTCCAATTGGCACGTAAAAGAACATGAAAATTCAAAGAGAATGAAACTCGATTAGTACAACTAAATAAGAACGAATATAGACGGACATACATGGTAAAAAACCATAAAACATAAAGGAGTTGTGGTGGAAATCGGAGACTCCCCTTAGCATGAACTCGAAGGTAGCTTGAGCACATTGGCTTCTTAATCCTATAAGCTTCATCCAACACCACTTATACCATTCTACTTCTTGAAAAATGCTATTTCCAGCATACTTTAGATTATAACACACATAAGTTAAAACAAATAGGAAGTAAATTCCAAAAACATTTTAATGAGTAAGATGGTGGTTACCCTTTTGGGTCATCGCTTCTATCCCCACCAAATGAACATATACGTTATGCCACCCAATTCACCGGGATGGAGTATTTCTTCAGCTTTTTTAAAATCCACACCTTTTTCCGTTCTATCATCCAATAGAGCCTACTTTTTGATGAAAATTGATTAATAACATAGGTAAGATGTTTTTTTTCCAACCTATCCCTAGATCATGCATATCTGCATCACCAACAAATTCATTGGTTCTAAAAGCGGCTCTTGACCACCTTTCCGACAGCAATGATGCAGCTTCATTTAACTCATCCTGGAAAAACAATTGGACACATTAAGTTCAATTTTGGCAGTGCTTAAAAATTGTAAGAATCATTTTGATAATTGAATAACAAATTTTGACTCTTCAAGTGATAGATCAAATAAAGTTGTACAGGTAATTTTAGTCTACACTGGAGTTATTCTTAAACACATACTTTATTACCCAACCAGCCAAATCAGATAAAGGTAAAGAACTAAAGATCAAGCAAACATACTTAAAGAGTAAGCACACATCTAGGAGAATCAGGCTCTTTTGGTGTAGATTCTGCATGGTTAAAACACAGTTAACAACAGCATCAGAACTCAATAATATAAAATTCACTACATCAAACCTTTTAGAAGCTACACTTGAAAAATGTTTACCTTTTGAAAAAGGGCTTTTTCAACTGTTTGAACAAAGTTAAAAGAGGATATGTAGTAGTGTCATTGTTTGAGGAAAATGCCATGACCAATTTCCATCTTAGGTGAATACCGAATGATGAATATAAAAGCTTTCAAACAAGACAAACACAAAATAGAAAAATAATTAAGATATAAGAACTGTAATCTGTCTGCAACAAGAGGATGAAGAGTTCACCTTATACAGAGCATAATGTCTTGTGTCATGCTAAGATTCATTGGTGCAGCCACACATCTACCCAAAGACATGAACTTTTTCTGTATTAATAAGCAGAATTTGAAACCTTGACCACTCTATTGGAAGAAGGCCAATCTGAATTGAGAAAACAATTAGGAATCTCTTAAAAATTAAAACCTGTTCTTTCAAGAATATACATAAGATACGTATCTATGTGTAAAATATAACGTATACAAGACAACTAATTAATTTGTTACCTGTATCATAGAGAAGAACGGATCAGAAACCAATCTGTCAGACAAACAATTAGTGTTCCCCACCTAGTGGTATTCTTAAAATATTTGTTTCACAAATTTTTAGTTTTTGTAGACTCATTTTCACTGCTTCAACTGTGCTGTATTTGAATTATTAAAGAAATGGTTATTGCAGTTCTACCAAGTCCCACTTCATTTGGCATCTGCCAATATCTGCACAATTTGATGATAATATAATATTAAAAATATAATAATAATAAACTTATTTGATAAACAAACCAAGAAAAACTATTTTATAGAAGGTAGAAACTTATTCCTCTATCCATTTCTATTGCTTTCAGTAATTCAGTAGCTGCTATCCAAGAGAAAATATTTGCATAGACTGTTGTTGCCCTTCTGCTGTAGTTCACAAAGAATAGAATGTTTATTAGAAAAAAGAAAAATGAGAATTTGATCTTATATATTTAAAATCCCACATCTTACATTAAATAACATACTCATCATGTATATGATATTCTTTCCAACAGGGGTGAAGTGTTTCTTCTTCATTTCAACATCTACACCTTTTTCTGATTTTGTCCTGCAGCAGCAGAAGCTTGTTTAATGATGATCCAGTGAGAACTTGAGCATCTTTGTGGGGTTTTAAAAGCAGTGGTTGACCACTCTTCCAGCCTTTTACACGAGGCGGCACTGATGCTGCTTCATTTAAATCATTCTGTAATAAGCACTTTGATGGCTCTTTGACAGATTCAGATTCTTCTAGCTATATCTCAAATATAGGTGTACAAGTAATATTAACCCTACAACTCATGACAGATTCAGATTCGGTTTTAAATGCATCTATAGTACATCTCCCGTATTCATGTTTACATAAATACTCAGACAGTGTCTCATACCACTTCCTAGGTGCCTGATGCAGCCCATAAAGAGCCTTGTCAAGCTTGTAGACATAATCAGAATGATCAGGATCTACAAAACCAGGTGGTTGTTTGACATATACCTCTTCATCAGTCACTCCATACAGAAAGACACACTTCACATCAAGCTGAAATACCTTGAAGTTCTTAGATGCAGCAAATGCCAAGAATATCCTAACAACTTCTAATCTTGCTACTGGAGCAAAGACATCAGTGTAGTCAATCATTTCTTCTTGTGTGTATCCTTGAACAACTAGTCTAGCTTTGTTCTTAATGATGATGCCTTTATCATCTTTTTTGTTTCTAAACACCCATTTGGTTCCAATGGTAGTCTTCCCATAAAGAAGAAGACAATGGTTTCAAACTTTCTGCCTTTTGAATTGAAGCAGCTCTTGTTGCATAGTCTCAACCCAACTTCCATCCTTTAGAGCCTTATCAACTTTCTTTGGCTCTATCTGAGATAGGAAATAAGAGTGAAGACAAACATTTGCTTCATGGGTTTGTCCTCTTGTTCTTACCCCTATGACAACATCTCCAATGATGTTTGTGGTGGGATGAGAATTGTGGATCCTAAGCTGAGGGATCACAGCAAGTTGCTGAGAAATATCTAAATTAGAGAAATTTAGATCTGGCATTGATGTTTCTCCCACCACATCAGCACACTTTTCAAGAGAAACTTGATCCAAACAGTGTATGACATCATTGATGTTCTCATCTATGGTGTGGTTAGTAGCATTAAAAAATTCCTGATCACTGTCACCATCACCATTATTGTCTTCCACAATTAAGATGTTCTTATCTGTTTGTGGAGCCTCTGAGCTAGAATTTGAAGGCACCCTAGATTTATCAGCTGAGCTTGTCATTGTAGTGCTGATATAAACTCATTAGCAGAAGTAGTTCCAACTGGAGCTGAAGATGTGTGAGTTGAAGGTCTTCTTAACTCAAATCTTGGATCAGGATCACCTGTATTTAAATTTTTTACAGATCCTGAAACATTCTCACAAGATTTGTTAAAACAGTTGGTAACTAAATCAAGATCAAATAGTCAATCAGGACCAGAACCAACCACACAAGGTGTGTGTTCATTGAAAGTCACATTTGCTGACTCCTCAACAATTTTGGTTCTGAGATTGTATACTATATAAGCCTTAGCTTGAGAAGAGTATCCAATAAAATGTCCATCATCTGATTTCTCAGCAAACTTGACAATTTGATCTTTGGTATTCAAAATGATGCAAGAACATCCAAATGACCTGAGAAAACCAATGAAAGGTTTTCTCTTGTGCCAAAGTTCATAAGGAGTCTTGCCATGATTCTTGACCACTAAAACTTTGTTCTGCACATAGCAGGCAGTGTTGATTGCCTCTGCCCAGAAGATGATGGGCAACTTAGAGTCAGACAACATGATTCTTGCAGCCTTCAATCAGTATCATGTTTCTCCTCTCACCAACACCATTCTGCTGAGGAGTCCTGGGAGCACTGTATTGTCTTGTAATACCCTTTTTTATCACAGAATGTATCAAAGATTTGGTTTTAAATTCAGTTCCTTGATCACATCTTATGATCTTGACTTTATTGATTCTCAATCTTTAATATGAAATTCTTCAAAATCTCAGGAGTGTCATCCGAATTCTAAGGAAGAAGACCCAAGTGAATCTTGTAAAATCATCTGTGATCACCAAACAATAAAAGGTCATTCCTAGACTCATTACACTGATAGGCCAAAGAGATCCATATGTAACAAGTGTAAGGGTGTAGTGATGAAGTTTCTTTCCTTAGGCTTGTGAAATACCTTATGTTGCTTCCCTTTCAGGCATGCAACACAATGGTCATCACTTGTAAACTTTTTCTTTGGTATTCCAGTTACCAAATAATTTTTAATTAATCTATTCATGTTCTTAAAGTTTACATGACACATTCTTTTATGCCATAAGAAAAACTCATCACTATTGGCTTGTACATGTTCCCTTTCCCGGGGGCTCTAAGCAGAATATGCTCATGAGCAATGATCACACCAGGCTTGAGAACAATACATTCATGTTCGGTAAAAAGCATGTTATGACTCTAATCACAAAATTGAGATACACTCAAAAGATTGTACCCAAGCTCTTTGACAAAGTTTACCTTTTCAATACTGAGCTTACCATTTGTGACCATGCCCCTTCCTGAAATGTAACCACCTTCATCTCCTGCAAAAGCAACTTGTCCTCCATCAATTCTTTCAAAATTCTAGAGCAGTGACCTATTGCCTGTCATGTGCCTGGAACAGCCACTATCAATGATCCAGACATTTTTGTTTGTCTTGAGTTGTCCCTGCACAAAGAAAATGATTAGTTACATTTGTAAACCCAAGCCTTGCTTGTCTTGGGTTCAGAAAAAGAAGGTAATACAACAGTAATAGATCCTATGGTTGTGCTAAGAGGATCTTGAGCTGTTATTGATGGAGAATTCTTAATCATTTGGTCTTTCTTAGACTTCCCACCACCTTGGAGTCTTGGACTTAACCTTCAAAACTTCGGAAGCTTTTGAACTTCGGAAGTTTTGATGACTGAACCTTCGGAAGATTTTGCAGACACTGCAGCAGACTTCAGTGCTTCGGAAGAAAGTTCTTCCGAGACTAACTTCTCTTCAGAGGGTAATTTTCCACTTCCTTCTTTTTAGATTTGGAGCTTCCGAAGGAAACAGGCTTTCCTTCTGAAGCTTGAATCTTCTTGGAACTCTTTGAAGTCTTTATCTTGATCATATGGACAGTATCTTTAGGATTGTATGGACAATCATTAACAATGTGAGTGGTACTTTCACACATGACATACACTATTTTCTTCTTCACAAGAGTCTTCTGCCGGGAACAAGACTGTCTTTGGTCACATTCCTTCTCCACCTTCATCTTTGCATATGCTGAGACAATTCCTTTGGGCTGGAAACTGTTCTTGGAGTTTGATGGTCTAGACTGTGCAGCAGTGGTACACAGCGGTCAATATTCTTCTTGTTACTGAGATGAGTTGAACAAGAACCAGAACTTTTAGCAGAAGAGTTTTGGTTTATGTCTTCAGTCCTTACTACTTTAAATCCTGCAAATATGAAAACTTGTTTCTGCTTAGAGTCAAAAGTAGTTTTGATCTCTTGAGCCTTCCTTGTTTTTCTTTTCCTCTTTCTGATCAAGTTCTTTCTCATGGACTTGGTTATCACAGTCTTCTTATTCTCCTCAAAAGGATAGTGGCCTTTCTTAGAATCCTCCTCTTCACTCTTTTCAGAGGAATTCTTCACTATCTCTTCTTCGTTCTCTTCACTCATAGGATCTATGAGAGGAAGATCATCTTCACAAGTTCCACACCTAGGAGATTTTGCAGACAAGATTGTGAGTGAAGGAGCTATCTTATTGGATCTCAGTCCCTGCCTGTTTTGATAGCACACCTTGTTGTGCAGGGATGAGGATATCATGTTCTTGAAGGTCTTTTCTTCAAGAACATTCTTTTCTGCCCTGACTTTGCTGATCACAAGCTCAGCCTGGCACTTAGTCAGTTTGGTTATGAGATCTTTGATTTGAGTCTTAAAATCTGTGTGTTCATATTTTAGAACTGAAATGGTTCTCTAAGTCCTCTATCTTCAGTTTATAATCATTTTCAAACCTTCTAAAATAAGATTTTAAAATGTTTAAGAACTCAATGTCAGATCTTATTTCCAAGTTATAGGACCTGTATCTATTAATTTTAGCAATGCATTCAGGAGTACAAAGATGTTCCAATACCTTGGCTTCATCATAATCTGCCATTAAAGCTTGGTTTGGGAAAGCATCTTCCACTTGAAAGCTTCAGTCAAAGCCTTTTTCTTTAACAGCAACAGCAGCCTGTTGCTTTGACTTCTCATTCTGGAGAGCTTTGTCAGTGTAGTTAGGTCTAGACTGTGTTTGGCCACCACTTGTTTTAGGTGCCTTACACTCTCTGGCAAAGTGATCAATCAAGTTACAGTTGTAACACTTGACTTTGCCTTTGTCCAGGCCAAACTTTCCACTAGTTGCATTGCTTGGAAACTTCCTTTCAGTCCTCTTGTAGAACTTCTTGGCTCTGTGAGTGAAAATAGCCATCTGCTGGACTATTTCCATGTATTCCAAATCATCTGGATGAATACAATCTAGGTCTTCAAGAGTGAAGAGAGAGTTGCCACAACTATCATCAGAAGACACAAAAGCTTGAGAAGAGCTTGTCTCTTAAAATGTACTTCCTTGAGTGTAGTTCTCCCTTGATGTCTCTGGATAGGTGATGAAAGGGCCCTTTGGTGAATTGTCAGTGAAGCATATGAGATGATGTTTGGGTTCTATGCTATCCCTTTCAACCACATGTAGGGTTGAACCCATTTGATTGTTGAAGTTGCCAGATGAACCTTGCATTTTCATCTCCATCTGGTAGCCACTGAGAATCTCATATAACTCTATCAAAGTAAGAGTTTTGAGATTTTCAGTCCTCTTGATCACCACACAATAGTGTGTCCACTACCTAGGAAGTGAGAACATAAACTTCCTTACAACGTCTCTGTTCTCAAGAGAAACTCCTCCATCCACAAGTGTATTCACAATCTCAACATACTTGAAGCATTGCTGAGTCATGGTTTCACATGTTTTAAAGGTGAAGTTTTCAAACTGCTGCTTCAGGAGATCCTTCTTGTTCTCCTTGGCTTTAGGAGATCCTTCTTGTTCTCCTTGGCTTCAAAGGAACCCTCATACATCAGTTTCAGTGCATCCCACATCTGTTTAGCTGTTTTGCACTTCTTGAAACCTCTGTACACGGAGTTTGAAAGGGCAGTTTGAAGGGCTGTCATGGCTTTTCTGTCAATCTCTACTCTCTTTCTATTTTTATCAGAGTAGTTAGCCACATCCTTAGAGATCATAACAGCACGTGTAGCAGAAGGGGTGCTAGGTATGAAAGATCTATTTTCAATAGACTCTCACATTCTTGAATCAAAAGACCTGATTAAACCTTCCATTCTCAAATACTAGGTATCAAACTCATCAAGAGTGATCAATGGGGACTTGTTCATGCTTCCAGTTTCCATATCAGTCTTAGAAATGGCTGCCACTTGAAAAGTTTAGTATTTGTGTATGTGAGGAATCTTAAGATGATGAGATCTTATATCAAGAGGAGATTAGCCAAACTTAATACAACAAAGTGGAGATTAGCCAAACTTAATCAAACATTAAACTAGATTAACCACAAATAAGACACTAAGTACACATGTAATATATGAGACAAAACAAGAGAACACAAGTGTATAGTTTTCAAGAATACAGTATATTGCTTTTTTATATTCTATTACAAGTGTTACAAAACCATATTAGAAAGATACAAGAACATGAGATACTTATACTACATCCTACAGCCGGCTATACTTTGAAAGCCAGTTGGATACAATTGACTAGACATAAACAAAATCAATTGTAGAGTCAAAAGGCAGATTGCCTTTTGACTAGTGACTATGACATGTCATAGCTCACATCCTTATCTATTACAAAAAGGATAAAGTACATGAAGTAGAAAATTACAGACTCAAGATCTCAATGTACAGTTATCAAAAGCATGGACCTTTTCACCAACTCATGTAAGTTGGTGACCTTACAGAGATGCAGCGAAAAAGTGTCCAGCTTTATGGAAAAGTATATCAGATAAAGCATGTGTCAAAAGTCTTCGGAAGACTTTGCCTCTGAGGCTTCAGAAAACTTCATATTTGGCTTCGGAATCTTGGCTTCAGAATATTTCACACTTAGAGTATTTCAGTTTCATGTATGAAACTTCTTAAGCATTCTTCTTCAGTGCACTTGTGCAGCATGCAGGATAGACTTTGGATGTTTGAGTTGCATCAGCCTGTTCATTTATCTCTACAATCATCAACCGTATAAGGTAATGACGCTTCCATGCGAAAAAATCTATCAATGGTATTTGGAAGCAATTGGGTGGAATTCAGAACGATTTTTATAAAGAAAATTTAGAAATAGGTAAGTTGATAAAAGGAAGAGTAGGAGTTAGGGACAAGGTGAAGTTCTGGTTGAATAACTGGGTTGGGGAGTGTGCATTACAGCTCGTTTACCCTGCTTTGTACATGTTTGAAAAGGAGAAGAGGTGTTTAGTAGGTAAAAGATTGGAGAAAAGCAACAATGCAGTAATATGTAAATGGGAATGGAAAAAGATAATTTTAAATCAGGTGGAGAGGGATGAGTTGACACGTCTAGAAGACCATATTAAACAAGTTGATATCCAGAATGGGGATGGTAAATGGATATGGGAAATGGACCCATCAGGTGAGTTTTCAATAAGATCATTGAGGAAATTATTAGAGTCTAACCGTACATTTACCGATCTAAATCCAGTGGTATGGTGCTGGTGGGTTCCGATTAAGGTTAATGGGTTTATCTGGAAAGCACGATTAAATAGTATACCGTTAAAAAAGGTGTTGGCTAGTCGTGGGGTACATATGAACTCGAGGGATTGTGGTTTGTGCTTTGGTCATACGGAATCCATGGACCACGTTCTAGTTACATGCGCGTTTGCTGTGGATATCTAGGCAGCTATTCCGGACTGGTGCAAGCTTCCGAGGCGGAACTTTACTATGGTCCGCGAAGCTCTTAATTGGCTCAGGAATCTCGGGCTCAGGGAATCTCGGGCTCATCGAAGAGAGAGATGATTGTATATTGTATTGTAATTGCTTCGCTATGGTTAGAACCTTTTCTTTCAAGATTTCCTATCAAATATAAAGAACAGAATACCATAGGCTTGGATTAACTAGTTGAATTAGATACTTTTGAGCACTCCTTTGGAAGAAGACCGATCTGTACTAAGAAAGAAAGATCATCAAAATTTTCTGAAAGGTTAGAACCTTTTCTTTCAAGATTTCCTATCAAATATGAATGTATGTGTGATATAATGCATATAGAGACAACTAGTTTATAGTTTCCTGAATCGCAATCGAAGGAGGATAGCCAATCAGCCGGACAAACATTTAGTTTTCCTAACTTCTTTTTCTTATATTATGGACTCATTTTCATCCTCATTTTCACTGCTTCCTCAACGTGGTCTTCTAGAGATTAAAGAAATGGTCACAATTTTGCCAAGCCTCTTTGCATGTGCTGATAGGTGCACAACTTGATGATATTGCAAAGAAAATAAATTATAACTAATTTAATCAGCAAGTCATGAAAAAACAATTTATAAAAGGTAGAAACTTACAACTTCTCTAGCCATTTGTGTTGCTTTCTCCAACTTGGCAGTTGTTTCCCCCAAAGAAAATATTCAAATAAATTGTAGTTGCACTTCTGTTTTAGTTCACAAGAATATAATGTTTATTAGTAATTTCATTATCTCGGGCTTTACAATCTCATATGGTAAATTAATAAAATACCAAATGCGAAACTCATCATATATTTGATAAGATGATGTCCAACAGGGGCGAGGTGTATCATCCTGTAATGTACAGAAACAGGTAGAAACTAAAAAAAGTCAACTTTTACACAGTTCCATATCAGGCTATTCATTGGCATAACAACTTCTTTATAGAAAACACACTAGAAATCTAGAGTATTTCTCCTTTATAAAAAACACCGCCTACAACATGAAAAGCAAAGGCACTTCGAGCACATTGACTTTTCTAAGACTTTTCTATTTTATATTTCATATAAAATAGAGTATATATGTAATTTTCCAAACTGTTTTAATGGGTAAAGTGGTGGATTTGTTTGGATTTTGAAAGGGGTGAGAGGGTGAGATCAATTATAACAATGAAGTTGCTAACTTCTGTTTCTCTTCTACAACAATGTTGAATGATAGCGTATGAGGTACATGATATATAACAATAAACTAATGAAATTAATATGATGAATGAAACTTACTTTAGATCTCCTGAAGAAGGCATCACAAAAATCATTTTCTGCACGGTCAATCAATAAATCATGAAAAACATTCACAAAAATCATATTATGTATATCAGAGATCAATCACGTCATAAATCAACAAATTAATAATGAAATTATAAAAATATCACACCAAGGATCCCTTTCAACAGAGGTTGAGCGTTTCACGTGCCTTTTCAACAATTAAGGATCCGTAAACCCTAAAACCCTTCGATTCAACAACAGCATAATAAGATACGTATGAATGTGACGCATAAACTAAGGAAAACTAATAATGTAACGTTACCTGAATCGTATATCAGAAACAAACCTATATATCGGAATTGAAATTGTGGTTGATCGAGTGAAACAGTACGTAGGGGATTGACCATCAAAAGGCAACTGTTGCCGGAAATTTCGAACCGTCGTTAACTGTGGTGGTTAATTTAGGGGTTTAGGGTGTATGAGACGGTGGTGTTATGGTGTGAGTTGTGGGGGTGTGTGTGTATATATGTAGAATATATGGTGTAGAATGGTTAGGGGATTTGATGATTATTAATGGTATCGTATCTGCAAATCATATCAATTTCAGATTCTGTCAGAGACGCGGGTAGCAACGGTCAGTGCCTAAGGGGGTCGCTTGATTATCCCGTCACCCATACGCAACATATTTAAGACTTAACTTGTATATGTATTTGTTTTTGTTTTGAGAGCACACTAATATCTCTTCTTGTGTACAGAAAATCTTATTATTTTAATAAAAAAATAAATATGAATATGACATGTTATTATTATAATTATTCTTATCAAAATTTTCTTATCTTTCTCTTTTATTAAATAGTTACTTTAATTATTAATAATATTATTTTAATAATTTTTAATATTTAATAAATTAAGAAATAAATCTATTTATTAAGTTTATTTCTAAATAAACCAACACTTTAAAAAGTCAGTTTTTTAAAAACAAAATTAAGCAAATTTGGAAGTTGTAATAAGAAATTTTTTTAAAAAATGTATTTTTTACGGTTTGCTTTAAAACAAAATGTTTATTTAAAAAATTTTAAAAACAATATTTTAAAAAATCGATATCACTGTTTTATTATTATAGTCATTTATCATACGTAATTTAAGTTATATCATATTTTATAATATCATTTTATATTTAATAAGTTTATTATATTAATATTTTATTTATTCAACTTGTGTAATACATGGGTTTACTAAAGCTGGTTATCAATATTTTTAGAACTGGATCAGAAGTCGAACCGGATATTTTACTGGTTTGGTGGTCGGACCGGTTGGACGGATTTAACTATATTTTAATTATATTTATATATGATTTACATATATATTTTATAGTTATATATAAAACTTAACTATATTTGTATATCCGATTTACTAATTTATGGTTTAAAACCTCGTTTTTACCTATTAAAATAAAAAAAATCAAAAACCGGTCCGAACCGGTCCGGTTTCCCGGTCCGACCAGCGGTTTGGGACGAAACGACCGGTTTGACCAGTTCAAAACGAATCGAATCCAACCGGACCGATCCTCGATCGAACGGTCGGACCGGCTGGTCCAATCCGATCGCGAAAACATTGGAAATTATTGAGAGAATGACAGAACCAATGTTTCCAGAACTAAATAAATAGGAAATCAGGCTCATTACTAGTTTACTAATCGGAGCGATCAAACCGGATTTACCAATTACAAAAACTATATATAATATAATATAACTATACAAAACTTTCACAAAATAATAACTATTAAAAATCCAAATTATTTTATATATATATATATATTAATTACCAAATTTTTTATGTATTATAAGTTGTACAACATGTTTTAGGGGTTGTATTCATCTTTTGTTTTATTTTTCTAATCTTTAATTTTTTTATTTTAATGCTTTGAGTATCTAGAAAGAAAAAGTATGAATGTGTGTACTTGTCAGTAAAAAATAAGATTTGATTTAAAGCTAATCTGATATTAGCAATAAAAGTTAATAAAAAAATAACCAATCTGCCCTTAGATGATCTAAACCATTTAATTGAAATCTAATTATATTATATTAAATTAATGGCTATAAAAGAGTTCTCATGAATACTTTGGGTTAACATAGGATCTCAATCATTCATATATATATATATATATATATATATATATATATATATATATATATTAATTATTAATTTTTATGCATTATGAGTTGTACAACATGTTATAAGGATTGTATCCATCTTTTGTTTTATTTCTTTTTAACTTAATTTTTTTATTTTAATATAATACTTTTACATTTTTTCATATAGCTCACAAAATAATAACTATTAAAAATCCAAAATATTATATATATATATATATATATATAATATATATATATATTACCAAATTTTTTATGTATTATGAGTTGTATAACATGCTTTAGGGCTTGTATTCATCTTTTGTTTTATTTTTCTAATCTTTAATTTTTTTATTTTAATATAATACTTTGAGTATCTAGAAAGAAAAAGTATGGATGTGTGTACTTGTCGGTAAAAAATGAGATTTGATTTAAAGCTAATCGGATAAATATTAGCAATAAAAGTTAATAAGAAAATAACCAATCTGCCCTTAGATGATCTAAACAATTTAATTGGAATCTAATTATTTTATATTAATTAATGGCCATAAAAGAGTTAAAGAGTTCTCATAAATACTTTGGGTTAACATATGATCTCAATCATATATATATATATATATATAATATATATATATATAGATATATATATATATATATATATATATATATATATATTAATTACTAATTTTTTTATGCATTATGAGTTGTACAACATGTTATAAGGGTTGTATCCATCTTTTGTTTTATTTCTTTTTAATCTTTAACTTTTTTTATTTTAATATAATACTTTTACATTTTTTCAATATAGCTCACAAAATAATAACTATTAAAAATCCAAAATATTATATATATATATATATATATATATATACTAATTACTAATTTTTTTATGCATTATGAGTTATACAACATGGTTTAGGAGTTGTACTCATTTTTTGTTTTATTTATTTTTAATCTTTATTTTTATATTTTAATATAATACTTTTACATTTTTTACAACATAGCTCACACATTGCTTTACTTTTAAATTTGGTCCCTATACTTTTTATAATTTATAAAAATTTTTATTTTACGTTTCGGTTTATATTTTACAAGTTAATACGCCGCAACGTTCGTGAGTGGTTTAATATTTTACGCTTATTTTTTCCCATTTAACGCCACATTGCAACGCGTTTGTCCAGGATTGACTTACTTATTGTTTTATATGTTTTACATTTCGCCGAACGATGATGTGTCATTAGTGTTACTTGATATGGTTGTACGCCCCCTCGGCAACTCGGGGGGCTTAATTCTAGTTTTATTACTAACTAGGTTAGTCCCCGTGTAATACACGTATCAAATAGATAAAATGTTAAATAATTATTAATAAAAACTTATGCAATATAAATCATGTTTGAAGATAAAATATGATTATAATTACGTATAGATAACTACTTTAAATAAATAAACAATAATGTATTTTTCTTATACTTTATTTTTATAAAAATTTGTGATTTTTAAATATATTGTTTTAAAAGAAATGATTTTTTTAATTTTGTCGTATTCTATTATTTTATAATTTTTTTGTTATAAAAAATATGTTTTTGATAAATTAATAGATTTTTATTTTATTAATTATACATTTTTTAATTTGAAATTTGTATGAGCAATAATATTAGTATTCGATGTTATTATAAATAATATAGAAAAATATGAAAGTATAATGAGGTTTAAGATTGTTTCACGCTTAGTTTGGTTTTTTTATAAATAGATAGATAGACTAAAAACTTATTAAATAAACAGATTAAATTTTAATGTAAAATATATATGTAAAATAAACATGAATAGTTACAGTATAATATTTTAATATAAAGTATAATTAAAATTATATATGCATAATAGTTCAAGAAATAAAGCAATTATACAATTTTTTAACTCTTTTATAAAAATATTGTTTAAAAAAACTCGGTTTGTAATTATTTTGGTTGTTTTAGAAAGACTGTTTTAAAATATTTCACATGTTTATAATTTTTGTTTTAAAACAAAATGATTTAAAATATTTTGTTTAAAAAGTGTTGTGTTTTATGACATTTCATATTATATAAAACTTTAGTTTTTTGTTATTTAGATTTTATTTAAAAGATGTGATTTCTATTTCTTTCATAAAATCTATTTAAAAAAAGATAGTTTGATTTTAAAAAATTATATAAAAGAAAGAAACATAACAATTAATAGAATCTATATCTAGAGTATCTAATAAAAGAAGGTTTCTTTTGCCACTTGTCATCTTTTTAAATCATTTTTTTACACTTGTTGTTTTTTCAAACATCATTATTATATTTTCTCTCCAAAAGGATATTATATTAATTTAAACACTTAAACTAATTTCTTTCTCTTCATAAAAATTACTTCGATCAATTGATCCCATTTATCTCTTTCATCTAGATTTTATAAAATCAAACTATGTTTTTAAAAATAAATTTATTAAGAAAAATAGAATCATATCTTTTCAAACACATTGAACCTTTTAAAACAAAATATTTTAAATCAATCATTTATTAAAATAATTATAAAATATATGAAATCTTTTTAAAGCAATTTCATTAAAACAACCAGAATAATTAGAAACTTAAGTTTTTAATAAACAAGATTTTTTATAAACGATAGTTTTTATAAGAAAATCTTAAAACAAAATATTTAAAGATGAAACTATTAAGATAAGAGAGTTAAAAAAATATTATAATTGTTTTATCTTTTGAACAATTACGTATATATAATTTTATTCATATCTTATATTAAAATATCGTAATGTAACTTTTCGTGTTTATTACCAACTATAATCTGTTTAATAATGAGTTTCTAGACTATATATTTATTTATATATCTATCTATCTATAGCCTATCAATTTTTTATTTACTTAAAATAACTATTCATATCATGTAGTTATAATCATATTTTATCTTCAAACATAGTTTTATAATTCATAAATTTTTATTACTAATTATTTAATATTTTATTTATTCAACCCGTATAATACATATAATACTAACCTAGTTTATATTTAATAAGAGAGAAATTTGTATAAATGTTTAAATTACTGTTATACCCTTTTGGAGGGAAATTTATATATGGATATCTAAAAAAATGACAAATGTAAAAAATATGACTTATAACAGAATAACAAGTGGCAAAAGAAACCTTGGTTTATTAGAGGTTGTAGATTCTCTCACAACTTTAATCCTATTTACAAAAAATAAATAAATAAAATTTAAAATTTTTCTATTTAATATTATTTAATCATATATGTATATATATATATATATATATACTTACACATATATATACGTATATATATATACATATATATATAGGGGATGGTTCAAATGAGAACCACCTTTTTTTATGTATATATATGTATATATATATGTATATATACATATATGTATATGTGTATATATATACATATATATATACAATATGTATATATATGTATATATACATGTATATATATATATATACATCTATATATATACATATATATATATATACATATGTATATACATATATATATACATATATATATATATAATTATTGAGAGAATGTTATAATTAATGTTTTCGGAATCGTATCGGATAGTAAATCGGGTTTATTATTTGTTTATTGGTTGGACCGGTTGAACTGGATTTAACAATTATAAATTTAAATATAATATAATGGTAAGTGTATGAAACTTTTAAGAAACAATAATTATTAAAAATCTAAAACATTTTACTACTAATTTTCTCACAACTTAAATCCTATTTAATAAAAATAAATAAATAAAATTTATAGTTTTTTCTCGTATAATATTATTAACAATTGTAACTCAATATCCACACCTGTTAGTAAAGTTTATCATAATATAAACTTTTTAATATTAAGTGGCTAGTTCATTTTTTTTAATATTAAGTGGCTAGTTTATTTCACTTTTCATTTATGCATCTCTCATAAATGTTTTTTAATTTCCTTTTCTTCTTCACTTCGTAGTTTCTTATCCTCGTAACTGCTTCATCTTGATCAATTGTTTCGTTCATCTTGAATCGTAGCTTTATATGATGGCACAAATTAAAGTTGTCTGGTGTAGATCTGACAAAATGAGCTTAAAACAAAAGGTGTTCTTCGTGTACACTGCTCCAACCGGACGACCGATTTTCTGATTCAACCGACGACTCGCTTCCAAACGGTTTGTTTGCCAATACTAAACGAGTAAGGGTAGATCAAACCGTTCATCTCATCAAATCTCGGTTTGACTGACCCGTCCGATCTAGGCGTGAAAGCATTATATATAACTTGGGTGTAACAAAGCCCCTATTTAACCTTGTCTATTTTTAATGGCTAATTAGATCACTAACACGTCAGTAGCTCACTCAATCATCTTCATTACTGGAGTATGGAACCTTGGGGCATTAGACTGACACGTCCCCGAAAGGATGCTCGAACATCAGTCTGTTCTCATCAATCTTGAACCTGAGACCGCTCTCACAAGAAAACCCACATTAGATGAACGAACCCCCTAGCCTAACTTGAAACTTTTTATTTTTTTTGTTCTATGTGGGGCTTGAAAATAGATTGAACATTTGTCAACATATTAAACGATCATTACCATTTGTCAACATCTCATTCTTTTTAACCATTTTTTAATAAATATTTGTATAAAAATTAACAACTGTAATCATATTTTAAGGAATAACTATTTTTTGTACAAGTATGTTTCATGAATATCAATAATTATCGAATATCATTTTAAAATTTTTAATTGTACACATATTTTGATTGTTTTCAATGTTAGAATGCAGTAAACAAATGATACTTCTACAGATATTAAACAACTATACAACTTAAATATACATGTTAATAGTGCATATTTTTTTTCATATTTTAAGCGTTTTTTTGTTACAAATTCATCTTTATTGATACTTAATTGTACATTAATTGGATTTTGTAGTTTTAGACATGATGAGGGTTAGGGCTACCCAAGGACTAAAAAAACCAACATTGTTGTTGGTGCCGACATTAACCAAACAACTTTGTTGGTGACATTAATTAGAAACCACCATTTGAATAGTCTGTTATATATTCGACCATAATGCAACAATGTCCTGACACTAGTACAACAACAAAAAGGCTTAACATTGATAACACGACCATTATAGGAGGATGGTTTAACCACTAACAAATTACAGTTGTCATGACTTACAAGGGCGTATGTAGTCCACATCCCATGTTCAACAATAACATCATCTTCGGACCACACTTACCATGTCTAACCATGGCAAGGAGCTCAAGATCCATGATCATACGAAAACTTAGCCATATCTTTCTCGACTAACACACGGACATTCCAAGTGTAGATAAGAGGTTTGTAATCTTGTTGTGTTTTTAAATCATGAGAACAATGAGGTTCATGGTTACTCACGTAAAAATTTAGCTAGTGTTCCAACGCTATCTTGACGGCTAGTATTTGAAAAATCTTTATCACAAGTGTACAACCTTGGTAAACAAATAACTATACTAGTAAAAATCCTACATATAAATAGATGCATACAAGCACACCAGTTAATATTGATTTTATTTTTGGATAACATAATACAATTCTATACTTACAGTTTATAAAGTGACAAAGATCCATTATTTTTAATCTTTATTCGAGAACTATCTAAAAGTATTGATATACCGAAATTCTTGCAACTAACATATAAATATATCTAGTAAGTTACACTAAGACAATAGTGTCTAAGATGTGATACACACAAGCTTTACCCTTATTCGTTGAGATAATACTAAAGTCGTAAATAAGTTGTTTAAATATGTTAAACCAAACAAGACACGTCTGTTTAGGGTAGAGTCTTTAAATCATATGGTATGGTTTTGGGTGGTTGTGAGTGGAGAAGATAGAAAATAGAGTAAATTACTATTTTCGTCCCCGAGGTTTGACGAAAATAATCGGTTCAGTCAAATAGTTTATTTATTATACTGATGGTCCAATAGTTTTAAGGTTTGTTTCAATTTCATCCATTGTGTTAACACCGTTAGTGTTTGTTCTGTTAAACGATTTAAAAATATATTTTTACCCCTGAATTTAATAAAAACTCATCCACATCCCTACCCAACCCATTTCTCTCCTCTCTCTTTCTCTCCATCTTCTCTCTTCTCTATCTCACACACACAAACAAGAATTGTGCACCCCTAGACCACCGTCACCTACGGCCGATGACCACATCCACCGCCATCGTGCACCATCATTATAACCCACCGACCACCGCCAAATCCAGCATAGACCACCGTCACCTCCGGTGACCACAACCACAACCATCGCTCACCACCACCATCTAAAACCGTCGGGCACCATCAAATCCGGTCACCGACCATCTAAAAACATCGATGATGGGGCAGACCTGGTGGTGGTGTTACAAAATAGAGTGATGGAAGAAGGATATGTTGATCTGGTGGTAGAGAGAGAAATAAGGGATGGAGGCGGGAGTGGCAGCACGAGGTGGCAGTCGTAGTAGCCTGGAGGTGGAGGTGGTGATGGTGGTCAGAGGTAGCCTAGGGGTTGGGGTTGCCGTCGTGTGTCACCAAACAGACCACCGTCGCCGGAGATATTGACCGGTTATCATCTTCGATGAAGTTGAATAAGAGGAATGGAAGCAGTTGGAAACGATTGAGGTCACCTGTGAAGTTAAGATCGACCCTGGAGACCGGCGGATGGTTTTTGATTTCTAGATGAGAGAGAAAGAAAGATGGGTTGGGGGTGGGGGTCTTGAACCATGATGATGGTGGTAGTAATGGTGGGTGGTGGTGGACTTGTTAGGAATGGTGGTGGTGAGTGGTGGTGGATTTGTTAGGAATGATGGTGGGACGTGGTTTAGGTTTAGATTTAGATGACGACGAAGATGACAAGATGATAGTATTTGTTAAAGATTTTTTTTATTTTATATTTAATCATAAGGGTATAATTGTAAATTTACACTAACTTAACAGAAATATTATAACGGTGTTAGTGACATGGGTGAAATTGAAACAAAACTTGAAACTATTAGACTGTTAGTGTAATAAGTGAACTATTGGACTGAACCCGTGATTTTCGTCAAACCTCAAGGACGAAAATAGTAATTTACTCTAGAAAATATTAGTGTTCATCTATAAATTTAAAAATTCACTGTTTAACCCTCATAATTTTTTTAATATTTTTTAAAGTGGTTGTGAGTGAAGGAAAAAAATAATAATAATAAAGGTGTTAAAAATAGTATTGAATTGAAAGGAGAGAGAAAAATTAATTGTTTTTAATGTAATTATATGAATAAAAATAAAGATTGAGATGTGAATGCTCTTATAACAAATAAGAATATTATTACAACCATACTTAGGGGTCGTTTGAAATCTCTTATTCCAGAAAGTGATGACCGGATAAGTGGTTGTTACAAGCTGACCGGATAAGATGAAAAATATACATGAGTAAATGATATAAAATCAGATCAGACGTGAAAAAATCAGAATAAAACATGATGATGTTTTACATTGAATATAATAGATTTAAAAACAAAGAATCAATATTTTACATTAAATAAGAGATTTGAAGGGAGAACCTACACTAATTTTAGATGGTAAGACATTAAAGAATCAATATTTTGACCTGTAAGACAAATCCCCTTATTATATTACACAAGATAGGAAATCCCCAAATTGAAGTAGAAGAAAAATATGATAGTGAGTTCTGAGGCACACGAAGACGATATACACCAGTCAAATTCTGAGCCTCAAACTTGAAATCAAATCAAAACCCACAAAATTAGGGTTCCAAGAGCTTTAATTCGTGTGGTCTTCGCTATACACTTCGATTTTAAGTTTTCTCGTAAGTAATCTCGCTGCTCACCCATCAAATTATCGAATTTCAATATCGATCGGATATAGTTTCTTTTAATTTTGCTTCAAAAGCGTAAAGTATCTGAATCTTTGCCAATTTGAGCGTGTATTTATTTTGATTAAGGTATATGGTTTCATGTTAGAAATCGATTTGCGTTAGTTAGCTATTGTTGAATGATGAACTCTAAAGCTGTTGAATTCATTAACCTATTAATAAAGATGAGATTTTGCAGTATTCCTAAAAAGTATGACTATAATCACTGTTTATAGAACCAACGTTTCAATTAATCCAGATTCTACTGGAAAATGGTAAATTTGATTGTGCTGTAACTTTGATGTTATATTCAATATCTGCTTCTGTTTTTATAGATTTGTCTTGTTATCAGTTCTGATTGATGTATTCGCTACAATTTAACGAATCAACTTGGTATCAGGTTTGTAATTCGTATACATACAGCAGGGTAAAGCACAACTGTCTTAAGGACTATAACAGTTGTCTTTGTTGATGCTATCATACAAAGGAATGTCAGTAACCACCATTACAGCATCCACTAACAGTAGTTTGTGTGGATCTGCAAATGCTTCAAGAAGGCGTTCAAGACTGAGGAGAAGTCATGGCTACCTAATATTTGGGACTGAAAAAGATTTCTTTCACACCAATGTGTACAAAACCTATCGTTTTCTGATATAACTGAACAACGGAATACACGGGTTGAAGCAGGTTGGTTTTTTAAAGGAGGAGGTGATCAGGGTTCAGATGCGAGTTTAGAGCGTAGTGAGAGTGCGAATGAAGATATTCTGATATTCTTTTACCAGTTGGATTTGGCAACGAGAGTGCAGGTTTTCACATGCCTTCGTGTGGCTTGATGGGTGTGTTGGGTAAAAACTTGTCATGGTTGAAACAAATCATTTTTAAATACATGTCAAAAGCTTGAGTTGAACATTAAACACTTTTTTTTTTTTCCATTTTCATATTCTTTTATGAATTCATGATTAAAAAACTATATTATTTCAATAATTATAAAAATACATATTTAGGACATTGCATGCATTAAAATAGACTTTGGAGATGTTTAGCCCTTTTGACATGTACCTCATTTGGATAATTTCATTTTATTTAACCTGTTTGAGATAAACACAACCCGAATCAACCTACTCATAAGTAAATGGGTTAGATGGTCGCCACCTAATTTATTATATCATTGTTGATGTTTGTAAAGATAAGTGTCTCTCAAGTAGATTGATTCATTTAAAAATGGTCTTTCTTACAAGTACCATGCTATCTCTTATTTGCAGTATGCATTGAATTTGGAGGAGTATGATATTGCAAAACAGTTGAGAAACAAGCTCAATGAGGTTTGATTATCTAATTGAATTATTGAATTCTTTTTTACTTTTTCCTTCCCATGTAGGTTGGACTATATATCTCTGCCCATAGACCTAGTTTAGTGAGTTGTTGACTATGTGCCAAATATGAAAAATAGCCATTAGTAACGACATAAATAAATGAAACCTGTAGTTCCAGATCAGTATTATGAACTCATTTGTGTAAGTATATGCTTACTATGAAATACTTATAAGGTTGAAGTTGAAGTTAAGAAGCAGCTAGAATCTAAAAGGGGGTTATCTTCAAAAAGTGATGCTCAAGACAAGGGTTTAAGCTTGTTGCGTTTACGGTGAGTTTGACACATAATATTTATTTTGTAGCTTCTTTGGGATTTCTCTGATTCGGTGTTATAACTATGTGATATACTATGTTATTCTTTTTCATTTGCTTTATAACTTCTTCTGCAGAGCAGACCTGCAGAATGCAATAGAGAATGAAAACTACTCACTGGCAGCTGAAATACGTGATCAAATTTCCAAGCTAGAGGCCGATTCATTGGCTGCATCGATAAAGGCCCAAGCCTTTGAAAAAGCCCAATTCGAATTCCGTTTAGGGCAGAAAGTGAGGCACAAAAAATTCGGTAAATTTCTTTCATCTCTTACTATTTTTGCAGATGATATTGTTCTTCAAAAGATAATATAAAACCTATTTTCTTCCTTCATTACAAATTGTAAGAGCAAATTTACTCTTTGGATTCTGTAACAGAGATACCTGTAGATTAACCATCTGGCCACAGTTTATTATTATTCTTTTCCTGTCCCATCTTTGTCTCTTTTATTCATTTTGTTGGATGGATTTCATCAGAATAATTTTCTCTAGTATTTAAGTATAATGAAAGCTCATTTAAGCTCATATATTACTGCCTCTGTCAAAAACAACCATTTTTATTCACTATTGTTTATTCACATTTTGAAGAAGGTCAATCCGAATGTACCTCTTTACCTAGGCATTAAAAAAGAACTTTGATTTATGCCAACACGAATCCCCTAATTTATGACTCTTAAATTAATCTAATTTCCCTGTAAAATGTATTATTTTATCTCATATTGCTCTATTTTTCTGAAAGTTAGTCTTGTGGTCATAGGATACAGAGCCGTGGTTTGTGGAATGGATCCAGTGTGTTGTGAAACAAGCTCGTGGATGGAAAATGCTCATGTCGATCAGTTGACTCGTGGTCCTGATCAACCCTATTATCAGGTCTCGTAGTCCTCCCTATTTCATCTGCTTTTTTTCACAAAATACCCCTCTTAACTACCAAAAACATATGCTCACCCGTTACTTTATATTTGATAAATTGTATTATACCTCTATTTGTATGAAAAAACAGATGGTTTTTAGTTTCACTTGGCTTATTTTCTTGCAGGTTTTGGTTGATGTACGTGAAGATCCCAATCTATTGGTAGCATATGGTAAGTAGCTGATTCTTGGTAGGGTTTTTTCTCAAACAGTTTTATAACCTATTTCCATTATTAAAAGTTCAAAATTTTACCATTTCTTTTAGTTCTTTTATTTCATGGATGTAGCTTATAACATAATTGGTACAACATCAATATGGAAAATATTTTTTCTTATTTTGTTATTTATGGATACAACAATCCTCCATGAAGAATTTCCATATTATATAATATGTGCTCCACAACAAGTAATGTATACCATCTTTTGGCATTTTGTTATTCTTTTCAAAACAATTGACTTCATGAACCATTGTGTTTAATTTTTTTTGTGGCAAAGAAACCATATGAAAGTGCAAAGGAAAAAAGAGAGAATAAATGAGAAATATTCGGCAAAAATGGCATGTGTGATAGTGTTTTTATTTGCATTTCTAGATAATGTCCAAATTATTTGTGTAAGCGTCTGAACTTCCACTAGTTTCCGCCCCTTGAAGTCACATGTCCAACACTAGGTTGACTTATACTCATTAGTCATTAGTTAGCATAGCATTGGTGGGGGCGTGGTAATGGGTTCTCATGGTTACAAAACAAGATGATTTATAAAGTCTGTCAATCTACTTTATAAAGTAGTATTATTGTTTTCTTATTATCCTTGCTTATTGACGTATGTATCTTGCATTTTCTTAGTTCCAGAGGAAAATTTACTGGCCCCAGAAGAACCCGATAAAGTAAGTGTCATATAGTGTTCCTAGAAAGTACAATATGATAATGCCAGGACCTCATAATTCTCCAGGACAAACTAGTTAATTTGCTAAATTAGACAAAGAAAACTTAATATTGCAAAAGTACTCTATTTTAGTTTTTTTAGAAGCCATTTCATACGGTTTTATGCATATGTATACAGTAATCTGTTTTGACCTATTTGACATGTTTCCTTTTTAGTTAAATCATTTACCTTTACATTTGTCTCGTTAGAGATGAAAATAGCCCAAATCAACCCACTTATAGGAAAATGTGACAAATTGCCCCATTGTTTATTAATTTTGTAATTTGATTACAATGATACAGGCCAGGTTTGACCATCCATATGCTTCTTTCTTATTCTACGGTATGGATTCAGCTGGAGACTTTATTCCAGTGAAGCAGCTGCGTGAGAAGTACAATAGACCTCGACACGAGGTGCCATATGATCCACAGGATGAAAGGTCCGGGGATGATGCTTGAATAGATGCAATCCCAGCCCTTGGTGTGATCTTGCAGGTGAGCTGCAAACCTTATGGATTGATCCATTCAAATGTGTTTCATTTACACAAACTTATTATTTCTCTAAGAATGTGTAACATCTCCATAGTATAATATTCCAATGGGTTATTTTCGAAATTTATCATAGTATTTTTTTCTAGTTTGGTATTATTATATCATATTCGTTGTAAACTCAGATTAGATACTGGTAGTAGCGGTTTATGGTGATGTAGTTTAGGAGTAGTGTAAGTAACGTTCAACAGAAAGATTTATTTGAAGCTTCAAGAGTTGCATGTTTCAAACATGAGTTGTTTTTGTGTGATCATTGTGCTGTTGAATGTTAACCCAGTGGTCGAGAAGTGATTTGTGGTAGCGACTAAGGTTTAGTGAAGAGGCTATTTTAACCGGGGCTGAGAATTGGCTTCTGGTGGCGGCAACTAGGTTCTAGTGGCTGTTGTAAGCGGCTAGCGTTTAAGATAGCAAGTTGTTTCCGCTAGGGTTTGGAAGTGGCCTATGATGTTGACTCGGATTTCTAACAGTGTTTGAGCTGCTAGAGTTGCATATGAGCACTTGTATATAGGGTTTAAAATTATACATGGATAATTTTGTAGACTATAATGATTAATATAACTAGTCGAAAAAGCCGGTTGGTGAACCAAAAGCGGCTATAACCGAAGCGGTTTGAAACCTGCATATTTGAAACCGGTTTGAACTTGATTATAAGCCGTAAGTTTGGGACTTGTGTATATATTTTTTAACCTGATAAGGAGTTTTGGGGAAAGAAGGTGAAGAAGCCATTCAAAGGCGTTAGTGTGTGTATATATTTTTCAAATTTATTTTTCTACCCATCACAATAATACAACTCATCAAGTTTAGTAATTTCAAAGCTTCATTAATATCATAGACTTATTAAACTCAATTTTAACCATCTAATACTATGGTGAAAAGGGTGTTTTTACCATCAATGCTTTTTAGAACCTGATCAGCCAATGAATCGGATGTTTTAATGGTTCACTGATCAAACCGTATATGATAATTGGATAAAATTATAATTATTTTAATGTATATTTGTAAAAAATATTGAAAAAATTTAAAATTATATCCAAAAAACCGGTTTGACCCCATGGTTCGACTGGTCCCAACCGTCAACTCGGGATCAACCAGCCGGTTTACTCCCTCTAAAACAAACTATTATTAATCAGATCGGTACGCAAAACGATTTGCGGTCGGACGGTCGATCCAATCTGACCCTCACAACTTTGCTCACAACACATACCACACCACATCATATACCCACCAATGAAATTCAATCATGTTTTATTATACCACATTAAATCACAAACTTAAATTTAACGGTGGTCGTGTTCACACATAAACAACCTGCCGGTGAGTTCTCATTGTATAAGAGGGTTTTGCCGCTTGAAGGGGGCACACGGCGATGTTACCGCGTGATGCAGGACCATGCCATGAGCTCACGATGGGTATGCCTCGCCCACCCTTACCGAACATGATTTTTTATATGATAACTTTTTTTATGTTATTATCACATCATCACTACCGTCGCTACCGATCACCTTAATTCTTCTTTGGGGATGTATTTCTCTCTAGGAAGTTGCAATTAGATTAGTTTTGACATTTTCACAACAAACATCATATATTAAAGTCACATTTCGGCAATATCAGTCAAAAAGCAATACAAAGAGTGATGTTGAATTATTTGTTTTCGAAAATGTCATTATGAAATAGTAGATAGTGACATGATTGGTTGGAAACATCTTATCCGGAAAAATTTCTAATATAGTCATTTGACCAATCAAATTTACAATAATAATCGTTGAGTTTGAAAAAAATTAAAATATTTAACAAATCAGATTATAACAAGTGTCCAAATATTTCTATCTAGCGATACCAATGCATGTGGTATCACCAGCTTTATGGCTCCAGCGATACCAATACATGTGGTATCGCTAATGTATCGTTCAAAATTTAAAAAAACTAAGAAAAACAATTACATATCGTCAGCCGGCGATACACCGTATCTCGTGTATCACCCCTGTATCTAGAGGTGTACAAACCGGGTTTTTTCTAAAACCGGTTTGGGTTCCAAACCGGAACCGGTTGGTCAACGGCGGTCAAAACCGGTTTGGGCTCAAACTGGTTCGGGTTCTAAACCGGTTTGGACTTAGAAAAACCCAAACCTATAAAACCGGTTTGGGCCGGTTTGAAAACCGTTTGGGCCGGTTTGAAAACCGGTTTGAGCCCAAACCGATTAGTTTTTTTTAAAATGTTATAAATTAAATAAATAATTAATTGTAAAAATTAAATCAACTTATAAGATGAATGTTACATATTAATTGTATAAATTAAATAAACCTATAAAATGCATTTACGTATTTTTATTTGTAAAAATTAAAACATATAAAATTAGGAACATTACATAATTGTTTTTAGAAACAAAGTACATAATTTCAAATTAAGTACATAATTAAAATCAAAGTGAAATATATAATATATAAAACATAGAAACAATTAGACATAAAATTTTAAATAATTGTTTGAAAACCGGTTTGGGAACCAGTTTGAAAATCGGTTTGGGAACCGGTTTGTAATCGGTTTGAAAACCGGTTTGGAACCGAACCGGGTTAGAAACCGGTTTGAAAGAGGAAACTACAAACCGAACCTAAACCGTCGGGTTGGGCCGGTTTGGGTCCAAACCGGTTTGGGCCCCAAACCGGTTTCGTTTTTTTTCCGAACCGGTTTTTATGCCCACCTCTACCTGTATCTCTGGCCAGAGATTGGGCGATACAGAATAAGTGATGTATCTCCGACAATAAAATTATTAAAAAAAATTGACTCCGACGATACCATAAGGGACCTGTATCGCCAGCGTATCTCCCAAATGAGTTTTTTGAAAATACTACTTGAGCGATACATTGGTTATATTTAAAAATGTTTTGGTCAATTGTTATTTTTTTAAAAATGTTGGTCAATTGTTATTTTTTTAAAAATGTTGGTCAAATGACCATATTAGTAATTTCCCTATTCATTAACTAGTTAATATCTCTGAAGTTTCAGCATCAAGCATGTCACGTTATCATTTTAAGTGGTAGCGAGGACAACATTTTTTTATTATTATTTTTCACGTATCATTTTATCTAACTTTAAACTTGTAACGATTTTAAACTCATATAAAATTTTAACTTAGATAATTTTTGTAAGAGACAAATACCATTTTAATTTCTACCATTAAAAGGAGAGATTTTTAGTCCGTAAATATAGATTATAACTATAAATTCACTTCTTTGATAATGATCAAAGTATTACATGTGTTAAAGAATACGTGTTACAAATAGAATCACAAAAAAAAAATAATAATAATAAGAACACAAAGTCTTCACAAAAGATTACAAAACAAAAACGTCGACCTTACATTATTGCCACCGACAACTGTTAAATGCATTATTTTGTGACTTATATTACAAAGTAACATGTTATAAAAATAAAAATAAAAATAAAAATAAAAATCTATCTCCTCTCTCCCCCTCTTCCTCCTTGTCTACATTTGCTTCCTTCTTCGGTCCGTAATACTACTGTGATCATTTGTACCCGCATGCTCAAAATCATTACGGAACCACTTTTTATCTTGATGTAAAAAAAAAACCACTATTCCTACATAAATATAAATTAAGTCTGGTGATACTTGAGCTGTTTTACATATACGTATGTCAAACATGATTAATAAATTTATAAAACAACTGAATTTCACCAACCTTTATTTACATTTATGTAAATCAATGGTTCATGGTTTAGCTTTATGAAGTTGTTGTATAAAATGGTGCCGCCCTTGAGCCTTTCCAATCCGATGGCGCTGATCACGGGTACTAGATGACAATTGACAAGACCTTATGTTTCCATAAGATTCTCCCTTCAATGCAAACAACATTATACGTTAGTTCGTCAATCAATTCAAGACTTAAAAGAAACCAAACTGTAATTTGCTTCTAAATGTACAATCTACCATACTTCCTTCTAAACGTGCATCGCAAGACACTAAATTCCTTTATATAGAAATAGTTGTCTTCGAATCTTCACCACCACTAGTCGATCAGCTGTTTTCGATCATTGTCACTAGTCGATCCACACTTTGGCGTTGGTGACTCCAAGCTTAATTGAAGGTTTGAAAATCATACATAAACTTACATACTTTTGTTTAGGGCCTTGTGTTCATACATCACTGATAATCTAATCCCAGATTGTCTACAAACATTAGTTTGAGGTTGCTTCAAACGACCGTTTGAAGGTTTGGGCTTGCGTTCATAGCCCATGCTTTACAAACGGTCGTTTGAGTATTAGTAAAATGTTCGTTAACTTTTTTTGTTGTTTGTGTAAGAATATATAGCTAGTAGGCCTCTTTGTTTATCATTTCTTAATTGATTTTGTCTTCAAACACAGGTAATTACACATAGATCAAATCAAGGATCATGTCTTCCATTGAAGAAATGAAGCAGTTGCATATTCCTCTCCAACACATATCAAAGGCAACTAATGAATTTGCAGAGGCAAATCTCATCGGGAAGGGTGGGTTCGGGAATGTATACAAAGGCGTGTCTGAAAAACATGGTCACATCGCGGTAAAGCGGTTGGATCCTAGGCAAAGACAAGGAGAAAGTGAATTTAAGATGGAGATTGCTTTGCTTTCAAAATAAAACATGAAAATATTGTCTCTCTTCTCGGATTTTGTGATGAAGATGACGAGATGATAATTGTTTATAAGTACGAGAGTAAGGGGAGTCTCGACAAACATTTAGGAAGCAAAGATCTAAACTGGATCCAACGGCTTAAGATTTGCCTAGATGTTGCCCGTGGCTTAAAGTATCTTCACGATGATGTTGGATCTCAACATAGAATTTTGCATCGCGATATCAAAAGTGCTAATATTCTATTAGATAAGAACTGGAAAGCTAAAATTTCAGATTTTGGGTTGTCGAGAAATTTCCTCGAGTCTTCCTTTGTTATCTCTAATCCTTGTGGCACACCTGGATATATGGATCCATACTACTGCACTAATGGATATCTCAGCCAGAAAACAGACGTCTTCTCTTTTGGGGTCGTGTTGTGTGAAGTTTTGTGTGGAAGGCTCGCACATGTTACATACAAGAATGAGCGTGAAACACTACCTATGTTGTTCGAAAAACATTACAAAAGCCAAACATTACATCGTATCATTCCCTCCGATTTACATAACGAGATAATTAGCTCTTGTTCGTTAGCTACATTTTCAGACATTGCCTATCGATGTTTGAGGACTGTACAAGAACGTCCGGAAATGAAGCATGTTGTGGAACATTAGAAGAAGCTCTTCATAATCAACTAGTAAGTTTTTCAATTCATATAAGGTTTTACAGATTTTATTGAACTTTGGCGTTACACTCATAAAACAATTTTGGGTTCTAACTTCTTATTCATTTATCACACTTTTAGTTTCTTCTTTTACATCTTATCACTTTCATTCCGAAGTTGTGATTTAATTCTCCATTCATATTGACTGAATACGAGTAGTTTTTTTTGTTATTTACAAATTTTATCGTTGCAAAAAATGTGTTTCTAGAAGGGAACAAAGAAAGAAGCAAAATCGGCCATTAGAGATGAGAAAACGGATAGTAAAACCAACAAGCTTGTAGTGAAGAGAGAAAAATCAGATCAGTTGAAGATTCTAGAAGGGGCCCAGAAGGAAAGCCACAAGAGTGTTAAGCTTTTATCGACGTTTTTAGGATCATTGATATGGGATCCAAACAAGCTAGAGCAAGAAAAACCTTATAAACAGGGAAACAAGAAAGATGAGGTTCTTGAATTTTATTTACATTTTTTTAAATTTCATTTCATTTCATTATTGTATGTTGTGATAATGAGTTTGTTTGATGTAGGTATAGGTACTAATGAGTTTTCTTTTGTAAAACATGTGTTTTTTATTGGGTTTCCTTACAAAAATAGTGTTTTTTTTTATGTAGATTTAATAAAATTACGTTTTAATGGGTTTTGGTTAAAAAAGTTTTTTTACATGGTTTTAATAAATATGCGCTTCATTTGTATGTTACAAATAATGATTTTTTTTTAAAAAGCTCGTGTATGATCTTTTGTATTTTAGGAAGGAAAGAGAGCGAAAGAAGAAGCAAAACCGGCCGCTTATTATGAGGAAAAGAGAGACGAGTCAAAAGAACAGCTACCACCTCCACCCTCGCAAGAGGTTGTTTTGAAAGTATTCATGCATTGTGAAGAATGTGCTAAACAAGTTAGACAAAGCCTTATAGGCTTTAATGGTTTGTACTCTTCTCAATCTTTTTTAGTTTTTTAGGTTTTTTTTTAACTTTCTTTTTGGTACAATATAAACTAGCAAAATTGAGCTCGAGCTCACTTAAGCTCAAGCTTGTCTTGTTAAACTTAGTTGAGTTAAGCACGATTCATTTAACTTGAGTGTCGACTTTCTTAAAGCGGCCAATAGGTAAAAAGGTCGATGATAAACATGTATTTAGAAGTCTATAACTTGACGACACATGACCATGTGCCGACATGACACAGTCTATCATTACCTGAGTAATTTTTAAGCTTGGGCATTATTTATTTATTACTTAATAATGAATTAATTTATATATATTTATAATTATAATCTTCTTCTTACTATAATAAATAAAGATATATTTATATATATTATACTAATTTTTCTATACCTCTCCCCTGTAAATGATGACATATAGTAATGATATTAATTTACAACGATAAAAAGGAAATATGTCTTTGGATATTCAATATTAATATTAATTTAATTATGGATAGTTATTATATCAATTACTAAATGAATTGAGATGGTTATAATTTCTAACATGCAATTCGAAAATATATAGAAAACTAAAAAGTTGGTTATAGAAGTTTATGGAAGTTAAAATTCTATTTCGAATGTATATATGTAAATGAGGGTATTACTTTTCACAATTCTGTAACATTAATTTTTTTTCCGTGTCTTATTCATTAGTCTTCAATTGATAACATTGAAATTAGTTTAATAATTTTGTTTTAAAAGTAATTACAATTTTAGTGATGATATTTAAAATTTTATTCAATCAATATAATATATAGGTTTCTAATGTAGTTCACACACATAACATAATCTAATTTTAAATTATTTTATTTTTATTCGTTTAAGATTGTGTATACTCGCGAGGCTAATGTGTGAAGTTGAGCTATCGACCTTTAAGTTTATTATTAAATAAACTCTAATATAAGCTTTAATCTCTTGGATAGAATTTTTAAGTAACTCACGAGCCGCTAATCTCATTTACTCACCTAGTATTTTCTTGATTGAATTTTTTTTGTCTCAACTAATAGTTAAGTTGTTTTGAATATAGGAGTTGAAGATGCTGTTACCGATCTTGAGACTCATAAGGTTATAGTGAAGGGCAATAATATAGATCCGTCAAAAGTTTGTGAAAGGGTCCGAAAGAAAATGAATCGAAAAGTTGAGGTTCTATCGCCGGTCCCAAAACCACCATCGGAGGAGGACAAGAAGCACGAGCAAGAAAAACCTCCTAAACTGAAAGAGAATAAACATGAGGTGTGTGTGCGCGCGCTTTTTTTAATTATTTTTATTTTTTAATTAACTTGTGATGAACCGCAGCACCCATCGATGATTACATCAATCTTGAAAGTACGCTTGGATTGTGAAGGTTGTGTTCAGGAGATCAGAAACTGCATTTCGAAGATGAAAGGTAATTTGGTAATTTTATTTTTAGCTTAGTTTTACTAAGTATGTATCAATCCATTTTTGACACATTTTAATCTTGTTTTTATCAAAAATAAATGTGTGTGTGTTAACAAGCAATGATGTTTTATTGTATGGGTATGATTGTAGGGGTCGAAAGTGTGGTGTTCTATCTAGACAATTCACAAGTAGAGGTTAAAGGAACTGTTGAAGCAACCGAGTTGGTGAATCAAGTGCACAAGAAAACCAACAAAAAAGCCGAGATCTTGAAGCAAGATTAAGAAGGAACCCGAGAGTAGTAAACACGAGTGACTAGGGCGGTGACTGTAAGCTTGCAATGCGGCCACTGAGGGTGGTTAATATGTCATGAGAAGCAACAAGAGACAAGGAAAAGGGACACATATATATAATCAACACAATATGTTCTATGATCATATATATATTGTTGGAATGAACTAATTCCCGAGTCTTGGAGGGCAAGTCAGCAATCCGGGAATATGGGAGGACCAACGTTGACAAGTCGGTCAAGTTGGATTTGAAATTTAAATTTAATATTATCTAGTTTATGGTTTATCTAGTAGGAATAGATAACTATGATTTGAATTCTAATTAGATAAGGTAATTAGATTATATAAACCCAAGTTGGGGTAATTTGTAACCAAGTTTTTGGAGTTATATTTTCTTGATCAATAAAATGGAGAGTTATTTCAAAGTGTTTTGATATCATTCTTGCTTTGAATTGATATCAAAGCTGATCAAAGCCTATGCGCATACACCCATACAACTTGATCTTGCCAAAAGGAGTTAGGGCTGGATCGATCTCCTCTTATCACCAAAACTTACGAAAGAAGGATGAAGGCCATGGGAGAAGAGGCACCATCGAAGGTAAAAGAGGGAAGCAATCTCTCGGCATATCAATGTCCTATGTTGAGCAACGTAAACTATACGGTTTGGGCGATGAGAATGAAAGTGATTCTAAACGTGCATAAGGTTTGGAACACTATTGAGCCTAGATCAAACGATGCTGACAAAAACAACATAGCGATGGCACTGATATTCCAATCGATCCTGGAATCTCAAATACTACAAGTTGGTAACCTTGAGACGGCGAAGAAAATCTGGGATGGGATCAAGACATGAAACTTAGGAGCTGATCGAGTTAGAGAAGCACGTTTACAGACCCTTATGGTTGAGTTCGATGGAATAAAGATGCGAGAAACTGACTCCATCGATGAATTTGTTGCAAGGCTATCCGGTACGGCAGCAAAGTCGCAACGCTAGGTGAAATTATTGATGAGTCAAAACTAGTGAAGAAATTTTTAAAAAGTTTACCACGTAGCAAGGCTATCCGGTACGGAAGCAAAGGCGGCATCGCTAGGTGAAATCATTGATGAGTCAAAACTAGTGAAGAGATTTTTAAAAAGTTTACCACATAGAAAGTTTATCCAGATTGTGGCATCAATTAAACAAGCCATAAACCTCAAAACTGTTGTCTTTGAAGATGTGGTAGGGCGGTTGAAAGCTTATAAGGAGCGAGTGAAGGAAGATGACTACCATAATGAGTCTCATGGTAAACTGATGTATCATAAGACTGAGCCATCTTCAGGTTCGACCTCACGGGTCGCAAGTCGAGAGGGTCGGGGCCGAGGGGGTGGCACAGAAGGGGTGGACGCGGGACGAGAAATAACCGTGGACATCAAGATGTCGCGAGTAATACCAAGAGCCGAGAAAAGAAAGGTAAAAGCCGAGATCTTTCTAAAATCCAATGTTTTTGATGTGACAAGATGAGACACTTTGCCTCAACGTGTCCGGATAGAAAACAAAAACTTCAAGTAGAAGTAAATGTAGCCTGAGGAGGAGAAGCCATGGACCCGTCTCTATTCATGATGCAAGGTGTGCAAGAAAGTGTTTATCTAAATGAAGAAAAAGTGATACCCAAGAAACTTAAACCAAAAGGAAGTGATACATGGTACTTAGACAATGTCGCAAGCAATCACATGACGGGCGAGGAGTCTTTATTCTCGGAGCTTAACAAATGAATCCATGGGAAGGTAAAATTTGGAGATAACTCGTTTGTTAACATATGTGGAAAAGGGTCAATTTTGTTTGAAGGGAAAACGGGGTAACAATGTTTACTAATGAATGTCTATTATATACCAAGTCTAAAGGCCAATATAATAAGTCTTGGTCAAGCATCAGAGAGTGGATGCGACATCCGGATCAAAGATAACTATCTTTCCATGCACGATAGGCAAGGGAAGTTACTATTTAAAGTAAACCGGTCGGCAAATAGACTTTACCATGTAAAATTAAAGGTGGGAAAACCTATTTGTTTACTGAGCAACATCGATGAAAGTAGTTGGCTTTGACATGCTAGACTTGGCCATCTAAACTTCGAGTCAGTGAAACAAATAGCCAAGAATGAATTAGTGATCGGGATGCCACAAATCAAAAATGAAACCAAGCTATGTGAGTCATGCTTAGTTGGGAAGTAAACAAGACTACCTTTTCCACAAGTAACAACGTTTAGAGCAACTCGTCCCTTAGAGCTCATACACGGTGATTTATGTGGCTCAATAACTCCTCCAACTCTAGCCGGTAACAAATATATTTTTGTAATAATTGATGATTACTCACGTTACGTTTGGATCTGTTTATTAAAAGCTAAAATTGAAGCCTTTGAAGCATTCAAGAAGTTCAAAGCAATGGTTGAAGGGGAGGTAGGAACAAAGGTGAAAACATTTCGAACCAACCGAGGTGGTGAATTTAACTCACAAGAATTCAATCATTATTATGACACGGAAGGCATCCAAAGACACTTGACCGCACCATACTCGCCTCAACAAAAATGGGATGGTCGAGAGAAGAAACCGAACATTGCTAGAGATGACACGTAGCATGTTGAAAGCAATGAACGTTCCAAATTTTATGTGGGGAGAAGCAATTCGACACGCGACGTTTATTGAGACTCGAGTACCTACTCGGGCATCGGTAAACTCAACACTATATGAGACTTTGAAGCAAAAGAAACTGAGTGTAAGTTACCTCCAAGTGTTCGGATGTGTGGCATATGCAAAGGTGACTAATAAACACCTCAAGAAACTAGATGACAGGTCAAAGAGCCTAGTCTACCTTGGAGTAGAAACTGGCTCTAAGGCATTCCGGTTATTCGACCCTGTTATACGAAGAATTGTGGTGTCACGGGATGTGGTGTTCAATGAAAAAAAAGGTGTGGGATTGGAAAATGCCAGACAATGTCGAAGCAACCTTTGAACCAGGGTATTTTTGGGTTGATTGGCAAGGGGTCATTGACACCGGGGTTGGGCCGGTTATGACCAGAACTGCAACAGGTGAAACCAATCAAGAAAACCTTCAAGACAGCTCGTCGCAAAACCAAGCGACACTAACAGCCTCTGTCGCTAATTCTGGCAGCACTCGGAATTGTTCAGCGATGACTTTAGAGACAACAGACTCAAACAGCCTTGCAACCAGCTCACTGCAGCCACAAGAAAACCCACCAAAGATTGTTTATGAGCCCGAAGAACAACAAGTAAGAATATCTAGTTGAGTACCAATAACACCGGTTAAGTTCAACGATTATATTTTACAAATTGAAAACGTTGAACTCTTACTAATGGAGGAAAGTGAACCAAAGAACTTCGAAGAAGCAAAGTCTAAATAGGAGTGGATAAAAGCTATGCAAGTTGAGCTAGACTCCATCAATCGAAACAACACTTGGAAGCTAGTAGATCAACCAGATGGTGCAAAAGTTATTGGGTTAAAATGGGTCTTCAAGGTGAAAAGAAACGTGAACGGAACCATTAATAAATATAAAGCAAGACTTGTCGCGAAGGGTTATGTTCAACAACTCGGTATTGATTTCAAAGAAGTGTTTGCACCGGTGGCGAGACTTGAAACGGTTCGAATGCTAATTGCTATAGCCGCTAATCAAGGATGGGACTTGCATCACCTTGATGTCAAGTCAGCACTTTTACATGGAGAATTAAAAGAAGACGTGTTCGTATCTCAACCAGATGGGTTTGTAAAACCCGATGAAGAATTCAAGGTATACAAGCTTTCTAAGGCTTTATACGGGTTACGACAAGCTCTGCACGCTTGGAATACAAAGCTAGACAGGATTCTAAAGGAGTTAAAGTTCCATAAGTGCTCACAAGAACAAGTCGTATATCAAAGGGAGATTGGAATCGACGTTGTCATCATAGGAGTATATGTTGATGATTTGATTGTTACCGGGTCAAACAAAGATAAAATCTTGGAATTCAAGAAAGCCATGTCAAAGAAATTCGAGATGACAGATTTGGGAAAGCTCACTTATTATCTCGGGATTGAGGTTACACAACTCAACAATGAGATTCGAATTCAACAGGAGGCATATGCTCGTTGGGTACTAAAAGAAGCTGGGATGAAGGATTGTAACCCAACCACTATACCCATGAACCCGAACAAAAGGCTATCCAAAGCCGTGGAAGAGGAAGACGTAGACGCGACCGGATACTAAAAACTTATGGGGTGCTTACGCTACATGTTGCACACAAGACCGGATATGGCGTTTTGATGGGAATGGTAAGTAGATACATGCAAATGCCTAAACAATCACATTTGGCAGCCATAAAACAGATTCTGAGGTATTTTAAAGGAACCATCGGATACGGTATTATCTATAAAAAAGGAGGTGAAAGGGGATTGATGGGGTATAGTGATAGTAGCCACAACATTGATGATGATGATGGGAAGAGTACTACTGGAAATGTATTCTACCTTGGAGATTCACCAATCACTTGGTGTTCCCAAAAGCAAAGCACAGTTGCACTCTCATCATGTGAAGAGGAGTACATGGCGGCAAGTTCGGCTTCATGTCAAGCCGTATAGTTAAGAGAATTGTTAGGCAAGTTAACCGGATCAAAAGTATAAGAGGTCGTGTTGAAAGTTGATAATACCTCGGCGATTGCTCTAGTAAAAAACCTGGTTTTTCATAGCCGGAGAAAGCATATAAAGTCTCGATTTCACTATATACGAGAATGTGTTGAAAGAAAGGAGATAGTGGTGGAGCACATCAATGGCAAGGAACAAAAGGCAGACATATTAACCAAAGCTCTCGCAAGAATCAAGTTTGGTGAGACGCGAAAGCTTCTTGGAGTAGAAGACCTTCTAGTTTCCATTCGGAAATTAGGGGGGGTGAATGTTGGAATGAACTAATACTCGAGTCTTGGAGGGCAAGTCAGCAATCCGGGAATATGGGAGGACCAATGTTGACAAGTCGGTCAAGTTGGATTTGAAATTTAAATTTGATATTATCTAGTTTATGATTTATCTAATAGGAATAGATAACTATGATTTGAATTCTAATTAGAAAGGTAACTAGATTATATAAACCCAATTTGGGGTAATTTGTAACCAAGTTTTTGGAGTTATATTTTCTTGATCAATAAAATTGGAGAGTTATTCCAAAATGTTTAGATATCATTCTTGCTTTGATATATTGTTTTAAACTTGTTATATGTTGTTCTATGATATGTTATCAACACATGGGACTTTCATTGAATGATCCATGAATATATTTTTATAGAGTTACTATTTTTTAAATCCTTTAATTTTATAGATGTAAATATAATAAAATTTTTGAGTTGATTCGGGTCGATTCAAGTAGGTCATATAATAAAAACACGATTCAATAATAAAAAAACATAATCATTAGAATGTAAATAAGTATTAGGTATGAGAGTATTTTAGGTTTTATTATTATTGGGTATTTAGTGAATATTAGAAGTCGGCTTAACATAATTTAATTATAACCTGGGTTTTAAAGGCATTGGTATTTTATTGGAGTGCTCTTATTTAATTATTTAATCAGCTAACTTGTGATTTTTTTAAGATTTGAGTTTATATTTATTTATAACTAATGAAGTTACTGTTTTGAAAGAAACATTTGTTTTACTTGAAAATTTTATGCATCTATTTAAAATGTACGAGAAAATTTACTATATTTCTGTGACTTCAATAAATACATGCTAGGTATTGCTCTTGAAGACTTCTATAAAAATCAAAGTTTTTAAAATTGATTATGTTATCATTTTATCCGATTATGTTTAACTAATCATTGTACAAGTAGCTTTTATTATAATTTCTAATAACTTATATCATATCTATATAGGATATATCAATTATGTTCTCCATTGGGACAACAGGTTCGTATGTGCTTATCGCCATTTGTTTTGTTTATGATGTTATTTCTAAAGAAACTAATAGTTTTGTGCAATTCTCGCATAATCCCTTTTTTCCATAAAAGATTGATATCACGAAAACTGATAGTTTTGTGCAATTCGTTTATCATTCTTCTACTTGCCTAAGATTATTGTCGTAGCCAAATGTGTACCTTTGATGTGAGTTATGGATCATTGGAATATAATCAAGAATTTAAATATTTATTTAATTTGTTTGGTTTTTTTCATAACAACTATATATTACTCTACTTACTTTACTTCATCTAATCTATATCACAATTAATTTATATCAACTTGTCATAAATAGAACACAAACCCTTAGCCTTAAGAGGAGATTATTACTTTAACTTCAAACGTATTTGCTATTATAACCAACCTTCCATACTCATTTAACAGGTTAAGTAACACATGTATTTGTATCATATCTTGATTTAGGTTTACCTACCGTGCATTTTAGGTGGTGATTCTGTTTCGTAAACAACTATGGATCCGTTCTTTTCTTTTCTTTTCACTTTTACTCGTTACACCTACCCAGGCGTATATCACAAGTGTTCACGCACCAATAAAGGATACAACTCATTCCTGATAAGGTAGGCCTCAACAAAGGATCTGCCTTGAGTCAACTTTTTGCATTAATTTCAAATGACTTTGAACTTTAAAGCTGGTTCACGAGCAAATTTTTTTTGAACGACAAATGTACTACTCTGTTTTGAAGGATAATTGTTATTTTAATCGAGTCCACCTATCCGTTTTCCAATCAGGACTGCACCCTCAACCCACTCAAAAGGAAACTCATTGCTAAGAAAACTCCTGGTTCAACTCTGAGTATTTTTGCTTAGAGTGAGACTTAAACTTATAACTTTTTTTTTATTATTTTAATTGATTTTATGTGCTGCAAATGACGAGAAGCAGAAGCCTAGTAACTTTACTACATTATTCTGTTTACTCATCTCGTACCTCATGTTGTAATTGTTTGTTCTTCTTCTTCCTCTTCAATTGATTATTATTTAGCGACCGTAAACAACACTCAAGATGATCCAATACATGCCCTTATTCCGATCATGTTCCACCATAAGAACACTCACTCAACTTCATGCTCATCTTCTCGTCACCGGTGAACACACAAGCCATCTTGCATCAACAAAGCTCATAGAATCATACGCCCAAATGGGTCCTCTCGATTCTGCAAAACAAGTGTTTCAAACCTTCAATACACCAGATTCTTACATGTATGGTGTACTCATCAAGCGCTACGTTTGGTGCGGATTGTTTGCAGAAGCCATTGCTTTATACAATAACATGCTGCAAGAACTAACCTTCATCAGTAGCTTCGTATATCCGTCGGTTTTACGAGCTTGTTCTGGTTTTGGTGATTTGGGTATTGGCCAAAGTGTTCATGGGAGGATAATTAAATGTGGGTTTGAGTTGGATCATGTTGTACAGACGTCGTTGGTTAATATGTATGGTGAAGGATCACGCTTGAGGGATGCGCGCAAGGTGTTTGATGAAATGTCTGAACGAGATGTTGTTTCTTGGAGTTCTGTTATATCAATGCACGTTCGTTATGGTCGGTTAAGTGAAGGGTTGAAGTTGTTTCACAGAATGATGTTAGATGGGCATGAGCCGGATTATGTGATGCTGCTTAGTGTTGCGGAGGCTTGTGGTGAGTTGGGTTTGAGGATGCAATCTAAGTCGGTTCACGCGTATGCAGTGGTGAGAAAGATTGAAAGTAGTGATCATAGCACACTGAATAACTCTCTTATTGCAATGTATGGAAAATGTGGAGAATTGTACAGTGCTCAGTGTCTTTTTGATCGCATTTCTAATCGTTCAACATCGTCATGGACTGCTATGATCACATGCTACAATCACAATGGTTATTATGAACAAGCATAAACCTTTTTAATAAAATGCAAGAATCTAAAGTAGAACCTAATGCAATCACCATGATGGGCATTCTTTGTCTTGTGCTAGACTAAATCTCTTAAAACAAGGCAGGTCGGCTCATGGTTTTGTTATAAGAAAACATCTCGACCCTGACAACGATATTCTGGGGCCTGCGTTGATCGATTTGTATGCCAATTGTGGAAAGTTTAGTACTTGCCACAAGATTTTTGATACGGCTAGGGATAGACATGTAATTTCATGGAATATGGTCATATCTGGTTATACACGAGAGCGAATGTCAGAAGAAGCATTGGATCTGTTCAAACAAATGACGGCCCGCATGATCTCACTAGATGAGTTTACTATAGCAAGTGTTGTCTCGGCTTGTGGAAACATGGGTTCATTAAATCTTGGAACTCAGATTCATGGTTATGCTGTTAAAACAGGGTTTTTGAATGAATTTGTTCTGAATTCGTTAATCGACATGTATGCTAACTGTGGTTTTGTAGATTCAGCATATAACTTATTCATGAACCAGAATCATAAGGGTGTGGTAACATGGAACTCTATGATGTGGGGTTTTGCTCATAATGGTAAATCTGTTGAGGTGATGAATCTTTTTGACCAGATGTATTTGGATAATCGAGAAATGGATGATGTAACGTTTTTGAGTGCAATTCAAGCTTGTTCTGATTTAAGAGATCTTGAGAAGGGAAGATGGATTCATCATAAGCTCATTACAAATGGTGTGATGAATGATGCATATGTATATACAGCTCTACTTGATATGTATGCTAAGTGTGGTGATTTATGGATGGCGCAGCATGTTTTTGACATTATGCCATATAAGAGTGTGGTGTCATGGAGTGCGATGATTGATGCTTATGGGATGCATGGTTTGGTTGATATGTCAATTTCAGTTTTTAATGAAATGATAGAATCAAATATCAAACCGAATGAAATTACCTTCATGAACATCTTATCTGCTTGTAGTCATGCTGGATATGTTGAAAAGGGTCAGTTGTATTTCAATTCAATGAAGAAAGATTTCGGGATTGAACCTAAATTAGAACATTTTTCTTGTTTAATTGATCTTCTGAGTCGAGCGGGTCATCTTAATGAGGCTTACAATATCATCATTTCAATGCCGTTTTTACCCACCTCTGGGATTTGGAGTTCTCTATTAAGCGGTTGTCGAATTCATAGGAGAATGGATATGATCAAGTTAATTCAAGAAAATCTAGAAAAGATTGATGATACAGGATTCTACACTTTGTTGTCTAATATTTCTGCTGAAGGAGAAGATTGGAAACAATTTCAAAATGTGAGATCAATGATGAAAACTACAGGTTTGAGAAAACTTCAGGGGTGTAGCATGGTTCATACCAGATGATGCACTATGGAGTTGTATGGTACATCCTGGCAGCTTACTTAAATCTTTCAGCTTCATCAACTCCCTTATTTGAGAAACCTGACTCCATCTTCCATCTGAAGCATACAGATTTGATACGAGCACATAATAAGAAACATCGATTGGATGTTGGTCAAACATCCATGTGATCGCTTTTTCACCAAGGTCAAACCTCGAGTGCATACTGCAACCATGAAGAAATGACCCAAACAAGCTCACATCAGGTCGAACCCGCATGTGTTTAATGAGATTGAATGTTTCTTCAAGCCTACCAGAACGAGCCAACAAGTCAACCAAACACCCATAGTGATTCATTTTTGGAATAAATTCAAATTCTTTGCACATCAAGTCAAAGAATCTCCATCCTTCAAGTGTTCCAGTGTGACTACAAGCAGATAGAATTGCTGTAAATGTAGCATCAGTAGGCTGGATGTTTTCCTTCACCATATTATTAAAAACTTCAATTGAACCACTACAATCCCCTTGCATCCCATAAGCATTAATCAACGCGTTCCATGAAATTATGTTCTTTTCATCCATAGAATCAAAAACACGACGAGCAGACCTTAATTCACCACATTTAGCATAAAAATGCAGAAGTGCAGTGTTGATATATACATTGTCACATGATAGTGCTTCTTTAATGGAATAAGCATGCAAAGAAGAACCAGTATGAAGATCACCAAAAGCAGCAAAATATGAAAGGAGGGTCACTAATGTAACTTCATCTGGCCAAAAACCTTCTAACCTCATTTGATGAAAAAATCTCATAACTTCATGTGTACAGCCAATTTGGGCATACCCGTTGATAATCGAGTTCCATGTAATCATATCTTTGTTCGTGAAACTGTCAAAGAGGTAGCGCGCATCTTTAATCATTTCACATTTTGCATACATGTCAACGAGAGCATTTATCACATTACGATCTTCTAACCCTAGTTTAACCTCATGACAATGCATCATTCTACCTAACTGTGAATGACCCAATTGTGCACATGCAGATATAACACTTGCAATGGCAACCGAATTGGGTAAGATGTCTAAATATTTCTTGTTTGTAAATAACGTGATTGCTTGATTTGGGTAACCATTTTGACTGTACCCAACAATCATGGCTGTCCAACAAACAAGATCAACACTAGAAAGATCATCAAATACAGATTGCGCGTCAACAACAACCCCACACTTCATGTACATATCCACAAGACAACTTACCAAATGGGAATTGAACTCAACACCATTCTTGATAGCATACCCATGAACCCATTTCCCTTGATGTAAAGCTCTCAACTTTGTACAAGCAGACACAATGCTCCCAACCGTATGCTGATTACCTTCAGTTAACCCACTTCTCATCCGATTAAACACCGCTAACGCTTCCTCAGCACAACCATTCTGCACATAAGCAACGATCATAGAAGTCCACGAAACAACATCTCTATCAACAATACCATCAAAAACTCTTCGCGAGCATTCAACGTCACCACATTTAGCATACATATCAACAAGACTAGTCAAAACAAAACCATCACGACTCCCAGCTTTCACAATATCACAATGCACCCTCCTCCCTTCATCAACATCTCTCATCTCAGTACACGCCTTGACCACAATCGAAAACACAACGTCGTCGTGTTCATTGAGGCATTTCCTCAAACACCTATAGAACCCAATAGTTTCATAATGTAAATCACTTATGAAATACCATCTGATCATCACTTTACATGAAAACATATCTGGGTTAGGCATTTGATCAAACACCTTGCGCGCGCTTTTAATGTCCCCAAGTGAACCGTATAAGCTTACGAGTTTTGTTTGAAGATTGAGTTGATTCGAGTGACCATCTACTATGAGCAAAGAGTGCAATTCTTTGAGTGAATATAGACTTCTGCAAGAACCCAAGAGAGAAAACAATGGGTTTGATGAGATGAAATTGATGTAGGCTATGGTGGAATCGAGTGTTTGATCATGGGTTGTTGATGAATTTAGGGTTCTGTAATGGAGAAATTTGGATCGATTGAAGCATATATGAAGTAAAGTTTTCAACTTTATCATCATATAGTAATATATGAGTGAGTCGATTCTCTCGTATCACATATTCTTCGTGTCGCCAATAAAAATTTGTGTTATTGATATACATGCAAACAAGACTCATGTAAGGCACGTAATATATGCATACATTTGACGCTTAAGTAATCTTGTTTTATTTTATTGATATAATAATCCAATTTTTGTTAAATTTATTTTTTCAAGATAAGTCAGTTATGTATCATTCTTTATACATCGTAAAGATCAGGGGATAAGGCGTGTCACTTCATAATTGTAGATTGATGACAACTGATGGAATATGATATAACGTACATCTGGTTTGTTGCTTGTAAAAAGGGTTGGGTCTTTTTGTCCTTTTATATTATATAACGTACATCTTTACAATCTCTTAACGACTTTACAACTGCTTTGTAGTGGATGGCATTATGGTAGAAGAGAGCATTCCGCATAACATTGTCAAGATTATACCTTCTTGTTTGTAATCAAACATTCTTGTTTCTTTTGTTATGGTGATATCGTCTAGATTCTTATTACATCTTATTAATTTGGCAACCGATGTTAAAAATATAATACAACGTTGGTAGTCTGGTGTGCTTTATGGTTGTGATAAGTGTTTATCCTACTATGAATGGTGATGGGAGAAGATTTGAAATTATCACTTTAGTAGGAGTTCATAACTTGTTAAAAAAATGACGCATACGATTAGTAAAATGCTCAGGGCTCTGTTCACCAACGTGTATTTCTTTTGATGTACGTTCAAAACTTGTTGTGCTCTGAGATGATATTTTTTTTTGGTTAAAACCGGACACTAAATTAATAATTAAAAAATAACTTCTAGACGTTAACAATCTAAAAAATGGCGGGATCTGCCCTATAACATGTTCAACAAAAAATGTTAGTTTTCTTCTTAAAGTGACAACTAAAGTTTGTGTAATTACATCAAACTATGTAAAGTTTGATGGTTGCTGCATCCCTTAACATTTTTATCACCGTCATATATTCTACTTACTAGGTTAGTATCCCGGGTATTACACAAGTTGAATAAATAAAATAAAAAATAATTAGTATTAAAAGTTTATAAATTATAAAATCATGTTTGAATATAAAATATGATTATAACTACATATAAATAGCTATTTTAAGTAAATAAACAATATATAGAATATATATATATATATATATATATATATATATATAGATAGATAGATAAATAGATAGTCTAGAAACTTATTTAGTAATAAACACGAAAAGTTACAGTACGATATTTTAATATAAGATATGTATAAAATTATATATACGTACTTGTTCAAGAGATAAAACAATTATGCTATTTTTATCTCTTTTATCTAGATAGTTTTATTTTTAAATATTTGTTTTAAGACTTTCTTATAAAAATTTATTATTTATAAAATCTTGTTTATTAAAAACTCAAGTTTCTAATTATTCTGGTTGTTTTAATAAAATTACTTTTAGAAAAATCCACATTTCTATAATTATTTAAAAAAAACTGATTTAAAATATTTTGCTTCAAAACGTTTAATGTTTTAGAAAATATATCTTTTTATTTTCTCAATAAAAATTATTTTTAATAACATAGTTTGATTTTTAAAAAAAATAAAAATGAGAGAAAAAATGTATCAATTGACCAGATTAATTTTTATGAAGAGAGATTAATTGTTTAAATGTTTAAATTACTTTAATACTCTTTTAAAATAAATAAAATAAGGATGTTTAAAATAATGACAAATGTCAAAAATATGATTTTAAAAGATGACAAGTGTCAAAAAACATTCTTTTATTATTATCTATAAATTTGAAGAGTGTATTATACACCATCATTGAAACTCATAACCTAACATATCATCTTCATATATAATAAAACCAGTTACCAATGATCTTTAACCTAACTAGTTAAAGTGAAGTACCCATAATATATAAATAAAGAGAGGTCATGAGTTATACATAGACTCGATTAACATAACATTTATCGTTCAAAGCATAGTCGTATATTTATCGTTAAAAAAAAGTAAAAATAGTTGCTTTACTTGGAAATTTTTTATTTTTATAAAGAATTATAATACACGAGCCAAAGTTAAAGCGCGAATAAGATATCGCATATGAGATCTCCAATGTGTTCTATTAGAGGAAAATTATCGAATAAATAGGATACACAAGCCAAAGTGGATAGAACATTTATCGAATAATGTGTTTTCCATAAAATCACAAAAAATAAAAATAAAAATAAAATCATACCCAAATACCAACCAAATAGCCCACTAGCTTCATGTTTCACTTTCAAGAACAAACAAAATGTCGTACAACCATTGATTCTTTACCCTTTTTTCCCCATACATCACATACAATACATCATCATCTATCATACAATTATACATATATGCATTATTTCATACTAAGATACCTCATCTAAAACAAAGTAAACCTAGGATGAAAACCGATCTCCACTAAAAGTAAAAAAAAATTACCTAAAAAGGTAAAGAGGTCTAAACATATGTTTGGTTACCTATACAAAATGTTTTGGTTTTGAGGTTTTTTTATTCTGGTTATTTTATAATTTTCAAGATACCAAGTTAGCAAAACAAAACATGCGCAAATGCTAGTCGGGTTGGGTTGAACCATAGATGGATTCGGGATTTTGGGGTATGACACTCAAAGTTGTACAATGGCAAATCCCATAACAATCTCTCTTAACAAGCCATACATCAACTTTCCTAAAATGTTTACCTCCCTCTATAGTTCAGAGTTCATGTTGATATATAATAATAATAGTAACAGTAATAGTAATAAATGCACAAAATTACGTTAGCGAGGCCACCACGGAAGTACTCGGAGCACATCGTTGTCTCCGAGGACGTCTAGGTGTCTTACCCCACCCCGTTAGGCTTCTTTCCTCCAGCCCCACCACCTCCGCCAATGGCGGTGGTGGTGGAGGCGGTGGCGGCTTCAGAGCCACCACCACAGGCTTCCTCCTTCCCTTCGTCCCGTTCCTCCTTGTCTGTCTTGCATTCCAAGAATGCCCTGTAGCTTTCATTAACCCTCCAAATATCTGAAGATCCTCGGTCACCTCGTGTCTGGAAGAGAAACGAGCCCAGGAAGGATGTCTCTTTGGAAGTCCTTCCTAGGCCTACCTCGTCTCGTTTGACCTCGTCTGGGTCGGGTCGGGCAAGTTGACGGGGCCATATCATCAGGCTCTTGAACATCAAGAGCCAAAGGCTTGGGCATGTAATCTTCTTCTTTAGTCAACTCTTGTTGCAAAGTCAACTCTTCAAATTCGTCCCGCTCGTTAGAGATAAAACCCGCGTTTTCAATCACCTCAGCAAACCATAGGAGGTGGTCATCGTCGTCAGAACGAAGTGCCACCTCAGATGGTGACCGCGGTGACCCTGCTTGATCTTGTTGACTGGATATCCCGGTCAGCGCAACTAATGCTTCAGCTGCCACCTTGGCAAGATATTCATCATCAAAATGATCATTTTTCTTGACCACATCAATGGTTTTTTCTTCCTCAGCCTCTGGAACAGCAGGAGCTTCTAGATCTATCTCCATTGTTATCTTCTTCACTTTCTCAGTCGAGCTTTTCACAAACTCCGGTACTGAAACGTCTTCATCCTCAGTCAAACAAGAATTCAAGTCAAAATGATTCTTGATTTTATGTTCCACATCAGTCTGCTTGTTAGCATCATCATCCCAAGCAATATTAATATCAAATCCTCTGTTTTCCATTTCTGTTTTTATTTTCCCATTTTCATGAGGGTAACAAAGTGATGACACAAGTGATGAAGAGTCGTTTCTCGAAATGCAAGAACTCCCAAAAACTGGAAACCCAAGAATCTTTTCAGTATTACCCAAATAGTCACCTTTTTCCACACGATAATCACAACGGGAATCATTTTTACTGACATTTGGTTTTGCTTTAAGCCATGGCAGCCCTGTTTGCTCACATTTTCTTGAACTATTGCTGTCATTATTCAAGTCAATGCCTTTGGTAGTATCAGTCAAATCTATAAAGTTTGAACCTTTAAAGATCTTTTGCGACCTATCATCAAGATTATTGTAGTTTCGATGATCGAGCCCACTAGAAGGCAAACGGGCATACTGATCTTTTGACTCAGATGACGACCCGTGATAATATCCATTAGGTGTATAACATCCATTCATAGGCCATTTGTCGTTAAAAACAACATGGCTCTGTTGAGATGATAGAAAAGACGGTTGTTTCTGAAATGAAGTCAACTTATGAGTCAAACTACCATTTGACTTTCCCCTCAAACTACCCAAATCTGCGGGGTTCATATACGGGGATGAACTAGACGTACACAAAGCGTGAAACGGCAAAGGAGTAAACCGCAAGCTATCCTGAACTGTAGTAGAAATCTCAGGATAAGTTTCTGGTGTGAAGTTCATGTTGCTTCTACTATTCCCTGTTAAAAGAACAAGTGTACTATGTAATTTGACACAAGCGTATAAAAAATACAAAAACAAAACTAATTCCATTATGCCAATAAAACACAAAGCTAAAAAGTAAAACCTTTAAACAAAAAAAAATTAGAAGAATTTAACTATTGCTGGGATTAGAGGTGGCAATTTCAACATATTTGAACATATTTACCTTACAGTGAACCGATTTGGTTACGTTTCATCTCTGAAAGGTCAACGAGCAAACATTAAATAAGAAAGAAAAAGGAAACATATCAGATGGGTAGAACATTGTTTAGATTGTATCAAAATGCTTATGGTTTAGGTTGATATTTAACCAAAATGGAAAATTTTCCAGCTTTTATGGGACTAAGACTGTAATTTAGCATACTGTGCCAAGATGCCTACAAACTCAAAAAGCAAGTTCTTATTGTATAGCTATACAACTATTTAAAACGTTTAGCAATAAACTAACCGAAATGTGCTATTTTAGCAATGTCTAAATATATATACAAGTCAGATCATATAAAGCATGAAAGCATGAGTGACAAAGAATATTAAAATTAAACAGAAACATAAGCATTACCTGTTGTATTGGACAACCAACTTCTTCCATTGCCTCCTTCAAGCAATAACGGGTTAAATGCACCACTTTGAGACTTCTCAAATAGATCACGGGGCGGACCTAGAAACAATGACCCTTTTGGTTTAGAAAAGGGTCCAAGACCATCCACTGACCCATGAGCCATTGATTCTTCAACGTTAATTGGTTCATTAAGATCAGCTAATCCATTGGACCCCCTAAAACTTTGTCGCGATGAGGTATCTTTATAACTTGATTCTTCAGATGCCTGTTTACATTGGATTTCCTCATGTTCATGGTCAATGTTGTCATCAGGCGGGAGTTCAAGATCAAATAACTTTTTTCTAACTTTTGAAGGTCTACTTTCCTTGACTTCACAATTGTTCAAAATATTATTAATTATATTCCCTTTTGAGCAACTTAAAGGAGAAGTACTTATATCTGCTCCAAAAACTGATTCTTTAACACAAGAGTTGAACAACGGGAAGTTTGGCATTTGCCACTTTTGACCATCTTCATAAGGCTTTTGTGAAGGTAAAAGACTTGAAGACGTTGATGTGTCAATTGACATACGATGTTTATGGTACTCATTTCTTTTAACTTCTTCCATCATGTCTCTTTGTCTTCTATAAAGATGATGAAGTTCATATACCTGGTTTTTCCACAAAAAAGTTCGAACTTCAAATAAACTGAAACTCCTGCGAAGAAAATGACTTTGACTACAAAGCTTTGAAGCTAGTACTTTCCAAATTTAATTTTGACACAACATTGTTACTTTCTTATCTACAGACTCTTAAAGGGGTGTTTGGATGTGCTTTTTGATAATGATTATATGATTATTGAATAATCAATCAAATAATCAAGTGTAACAACATGATTGGTAGAAGATAGTATATGCTTGTGCTTTTAATGTTCAGATAGCTGTTCAGTATTTGGAATTTTCTGATTATTTATTGTATTAATACGTGAAATAACCTTTTTGTGATAACAGGAGATGGATCTTGTGAGACAGAGTAAAAAGTCTCTCAAATTTTGTTAAAAAAAGTACTTAGGATTTTTTTATTTTTTTTTTTACTATTAATGGTTTTGTTGCAGCTGGTATGAAATTGATGATAAGAAGCTAAATCAGTTTATCCAAATTCTAAACATTAAATTCTCGTTAAGGTGATTACATTGGCAAACAAGATAAATCTTGCCAATTTCAATGCTTAAATTTACAAAATTGACACTCAAAAGTCAAAATGTCAACTTCTCTTACCTGATTCTTGAAGGTTGCCTCATGTTCTAGCATTTTTTGCTTCAATGCTTCCTTATCACACCCAAGATTTGCATCTGCAATGGTCCTTGGTATGAAACCGTTGTAATAATTAGTCAAAGTTTTTTCTCCATAAAAGAGAGGCCAACTGCTGCTATTTGATTCCTCGTTAACATCGCCCATGGAGTAATACCCTACAAACGAGCCTTTGCAGGTGTACTTCTGTTCACATTCCTGTTGACCAGTTATGTAAAAGTCAATCGTATCGCCACCGAAAGAAATGTATTAGGCTATAACTTCAAAATCTGTTGATGAAAACAAACATATAAAGAGTTTAAAAGACCAAAGTGCGATAAAAGCTCTTCCTTTATCCAAATCTTGTGCAATTTGGGTAAAAAAAATGGAGCAAATAATACTAAACGATAACAAGATTTCACAAATCTTTTTAGAAGTTTAATAGATATGTCACATATTCAAATGCCAAAATAGATACAAAATCAGTTAATTTGAAGCTGCAAGTCTTGTTATATTTATGCATATAGTCAAACAAGTATGTTGTCATCACGACTAATAAGAGGTGTGTAATTAATGATTCATACAAACAAACAAAATCAGTTGAATATTGATAGGAAACCCATTGCATTCATTTAAAAATGGTATGACTGAGAGTAAAAAAACTTCAACAATAGTTTTTAATACCCAAAAAAGTTAATTAACTTTACAAAATCTTTATTGTCACAAACAAAAGGAGTCCAATTCAGATTTTAACATAAAGATATATTCAATCATGTGAAGTAATCATACACAAGATTGTGCCAAATTTTGCTTTAAATTACTTTTAATATATATTAATGGCAATTAATTGCAGCACTTAATCACATTCACAAAACATTAAATGAAAATTCACAAGTATCCCATTCGATTGAACAAGAATTACAATTCTAAAGCATTAGAGATCCGTAATTCATACAATGATATATTATGAGCAATAAAGCTCTTAATAAAATGAATAATATTAATAATCCACCAAATCCCATATTATATCTACCCAAAATATAAACAATCTTGAAGCACAAATTAGCATCTCAAGAACCCTAATTTACTTGTGAAAAAAAAATCAAATTTTCCCAAATTTGCAACTTCAAATCAATTGACAATCCAAATTACAGAAATAAAGACTAAAGACAGATCCAAAGCATCAATCATCATCCTAATCAAATGCTTAATCTTGATTATCAAAACCCCAAATCAAGAAACTAAACAAAATCATACAAAAAAACCCCCAAAATCCACCAAGAATCTTGAAACTGAAAGCTTATATGCAAAAACATACCTTACATTTGAATTCAAGAATCTGCCCTCTGCTTCAAGAATTAACAATTGACCAAACCATCAAACAGTTTGTTCCACAAGAACTGAAGAATCTTGACCCAAAATTGACAGGTGGTAATGATAAATAATTAACAAATAACAACTAATAATCAATACCCAACAAAAGTTATTGTTGGAACAATAAAGAAAGATGCAAAAACCGCCATTGAAGGATGTTAGATCATGACTTGAAGAAGAAGATGAAGAAGATTGTTGATCTGCTGGGCCAGTGTCTCTCTCTCTCTAGAATAAAGTTTGTGGGTTTTTTAGAGAGAGAAAGGGAGATCCCAGATAAGAAATCTTCACAAAACAAACGAAAGGAGCTTCTAAGAACGAACAGTGACATCAAAGTTGTCAACATCTGGTCTCCTTTTATTCTCTGTTTTTTGGCCAATAAATTAATAATTTTTGGGGGTTTTCAAGAAATCAGCATTTCTAGATTTTCTCTTCCTTGCTTTTGGTACAAAAATTGATGAAAATTTATTAAATTTGTCAAACATGTATTAACGTGCATATTATTTTTGTAAGGGCATATTATAGGTATAGTTAAGTTATTGGTTATTGGGATTTTTTATATATACGCAAAAAACGAATGGTATCTAATAATTTAAATTATTAAATTAAACAGGTAAAAATCGTTTTGTAAGGAAGAGAAATTATTATTTTTGTAAAGCAAGATAAAAGATTTAGATTGTCATCAATGGTGTAGTTTTGATGTGGTTTAATCGTTTTGTAACTCGAGTCTTGTATTATGTTTGGGCCTTAGCATCTTGCTAATGGTTCATTTTTTATTTTATAATATTGGCGGTTCAAAAAAAAAAGATTCTAATAATTTAAATGAGTGTATCAATAACTATTTTTTTTCTAATGTGAAATTACTATACCTATTAAACTTATTTATAATTTTACATCATCTATTCACAAGGAGTTAATGTGAAGAGGTGATTATTATGTAAGTTGTGTTACGTTAATTAGAATAGAAAATTCATAAAAAAGAAATTTCTTTCTACTTTCCCTCAAATTGTCTTCTTCAAAAATTTCTTCTTAAAATATTATCTCCAGACAAGACATCCGCGCCTCTAACAGTGGGTGTGGACGTTGGGCCACTAAAAATCATACATGTGCCTTTTTTTAGTTTCAAAACTTTAGTTTGTTACAAGGTTTTAAAAGAAATAATGGGTGCCTCGGTTGTGGAGGCGGCGCCTACATTACGATTTAAAAAAAATGACATTTTGTTAGAGAACACATTACAATTTTGAGGGGCCAGCTATACGCGCATCCACGTCTATCGTTAGAGGTGTCGGCACCTTGTCTGAAATGCATATTACGAAAGGCATATTACGAGAAGAATTGGGGAAACATATTATAGTAAATATAAGAAATAATGGACATATTGAGATTTTTTTTCTTATTAGAATTCCGTTATTGCCTCTAATTGGAAATCAGTATTGTTATGATTTATGAACACTGTTGATCCAAGTAGTATATGTAGTTATGTACTATCGTAATGGGCCAAACCAAACAACCAATCAAAAGAAGTAAAAGCCCAACAAGTTACAAAGGATTAAATGTAACATGAAACCATTTCTCATGTCAATAAGAAAAGGTAGAAGATTAGAGGTCAAAGCTATTGACTTGATTCATAACTCGGATATTGATATTCTCATTACATCCTAAAGCTCTTTGGGTATTGACTGGATTAAAAAAAAGTATGCTTAATTTTTTTTCATTGTCAAGCTCTAAGGGTAAACGGGGCAGGTTATGGATGGTAAAAATAACTTCTCAGTTAGATGTGTCTGAAACGTAATTGAGTTTTGCATTCCAACGGTTGAAATTTATGAAATCAGTTTGTCCCTAGATAGATATACATTCTATTTAGTGGGTGTAGGTAAACTGTATGCCTGTAATATTTAACTTGTCTTTAAAAGTGTCGTGTACCCCATCCATTTTGTTTCCTAAGTGTGATATCTCGTTGGAAACTATTGATCACGTCTTTGTTCATGTTCGTTCGCTAAGGGTGTGTGGGCGTCCATCTATCGTTGGTTGGGTATCTCGTTGCCCAACTCTAAGTAGTCAGACCTACTACTGAATTCGTTGGGGTTTTTTTCACACTCTATGCAATTTAAAAAAAGGCTCCTTGTGGTTGTTTTTATGTGGGTGTGGTGGGTTCTTATGGCGCTTTCTCAATATCTTGGTGTCTTAATGGGACAAGCACAAGGAGATTTTGATTGCTCACTCTAGTATTCACTTATCTTATATGGTTTGAGAATAGGAATTGTAAGAGTAACATTAAATGGGTGGACTAAAAACCAACTCATTGTTTTGTAATGTTTATGTTCTTTTAGGTCTAGCTCTTTGTTAGTTTTTTCACTATAAAATCCTTACGTTGTTAAAAAATACTAAACCACATTTATGCTTCATGTTGACGTTCTTTTCTTTTTTTTTGAATATGTGTTTGAAATGGTATTGGGCGGACAGACCAGTCTGTTTGGTATTTCGTTCCTTAATCCTGAACAAGCATGCATTGTTTGTGATCATACTGTGTGTTTTTAAACATCCATTTTTTGAGCCATTTGATTGATTCAATGGATTTGGAACAAAAAATGTGATCATGTAATTATTTTAAATAGGCGTGTGATGTGTATGGTCTAATTTTCATCATATTCATAATACACATACAATTATCTCAACAATGGGTTTCTCATGAGGGTTGGGGTGTGATTCCATCTAAGAAACAGATAAACGGGTCCGATTAAAATAACACATATCATTCAAAGCATTATTGCATATTTGCTGTTAAATAAAACTATATCGAAAGAAGGTCGTACATTTACTATTAGATAAAACTATAAGGATGTCCCTTTGAGATATATCAAATTTAATTTAAATTTAAATTAACCACAACAACCTTGATGTCGCATAAAAAGAATAATTGTATATATTCGCTCAACTTATAAATTGTTATATCTTGTCGCAAGCTTTAATGTCGTTAAGATATTTTAAATTTAAATAAATATATACATCAAAAGTTAAATTAAGATGTATAAAATTGTCCATATAATGAAAATAAGCGACATAGAGATATGGAAAGGTAAGGTCATCTCCAACTAAACATGTTAAGTGGGTGGTGCTCATTGGTAACAAGTGATATTTTTTGGAAGTATTGTAACTTCAAATAATATTAAAACCTAAGCAACTATTTTTTTGTTTTTGTTTTGAGAATGTTTTAAACGTGGTTGTTTTCCCCTAGCTAGTTGTTACCAGATTTGAAATGGAAACGATTTATATTTAATTTTAACTCTTTTGGTTTTTAGATATAATTTATTTTCTTTAATAAATTGTGATACTTAATACTTGATATAAACTAGTTTTTTTCTACCCATCACGTATCGGCATCATACATGCCGTGATAAAATATATATTACAGTTAAGCCGATTTGTTTCTGAACTAAATTTACATCCATACCTAAGTCATTTCCAATTACTTTCAAACGTAGACTGATTTGTCATTTGTATCAACACATATACAAAAATATGAATGTAAGAAATTTTCCTTTTTAAGTAAACTATATAGGAGTAAACCCGAAACTTCAGAAACTCGGGAAGTTAAAGTGACATTATACAATGTTTTTAAAGGTTTTGGGAGGTGAAAGTACAAAGATTGCAAGTAAGGTGTATATAAAAAAGGCACATAAACATTTTATATTTGACATAGTCAATTCGGCTTTGAACATAAAAATATAGATAATTAAGAATTATGAAAATAAGTGGTTGTAACTAGCACATATATAAGAAAAGGTTTAGTACACAAAAGGGTGTTTTTATGAGAAACGATGAAAGTGATATCAGAATTAAAGGTTTTAATTAGAGATGTGATAATCACACATGAAAGGGGTTTTTGTGGATTTTTTTTTTCAAATTCCTCTAATATTTTAAAACATATATAACTTTTCATACAACATCATTTAAAAAAATTAACATCATAAAATCAAGCATTTATTCTTTTTAATCTAAGTATGCTATTGCTATACTTTAAAAAAAATAAAAAAAATTAGGAATGTTTATATGTTATGCGTATGACTTACATAATTATTAACCGCATAATTATTAAAATAACTTGTGTAATTAAAACTATAAGTTGTGTAATTGTTATGTATAACTTGAGTAATTTTAACTTCCATGATTATTAATATAACTTGCGTAATTATGCACCATATATGCATAATCATGACGTTGATGAAATTACAACTCTCCCAAAAGTCCGTATCACATCCTGGTGACTTTTATGTTTTTCACGTTTTTTTATACTTTGTATAGTAACCTTCCCAAATAAGCACATAAGGGTTTTTTATATTTAACCATATCGTTTTCGATTATGTTCAAATGTAATCAGACTCAATTTATAACGACACGCACACAAAAATATGAACGTAAGAAGTAAACTTGTACAAAGTAGCTTTAGAAACTTAAAGAGTGAAAGTGATACATTATGAAGTTTTTAAAAAGTAAAAAAAATCATAAATTAATTAAGATGTATGTCACTAGGTTTGAACCAATGATTCTCACACAAAAGACATGCCTTTAACCACTACTCCGAACACAAGTTTAGGTTAGTTTTAGAATTACGTGTATATATAAACACGCTAAATATGACAGAAAAAATTATTTGAACTACCAATGCCCAAGTGACACATGACAAGGGTGGTGAGCCCACCGACCTTGCTAGATGAGTAAAAATATAATCAAAAAGTATATATTTGTTTAGTATTTTTTGGGTGTTTAATATAAAACTGAAAGTTAAATTTTAATCAAAATATTTTTAAATATTGTAAGACAAAAGATATTAGAATTCCATGTGAATGTTAAGAGAGAAAAAACTATGAACTGGTTTAAATGTTTTTTTGTAGATATTTGCCATGAGATACTGGGATTACTGTCCCATTGCATGTTTGCATAAGTTGAAGGTGTAAATCGTTGGCGATACATGGTGGATGGTGTGGTTTATAATTGTTACAATATAAGTAGGGTTAGTTGAAGCAAATGTTTTCAGAACCGGATCTGACGTCGAACCAGACGCCTTACTGGTTTGGTGGTCGGACAGGTTGGACCGGATTTAACAATATTTTATTATATTTATATATGTAATTAAATATAAGTAATTTATATATATTTTATAGTTATATATAAAATTTAACTATATTTATATATCCGACGTACTAATTTATGGTTTAACACCCCGTTTGACCACTTCAAAACGATTCGTACTAGACCGGACCAGACACCGATTCGCGGTCGGACCGGCCGGTCCGATCCGGTCTCAACAACATTGGTTGAAACAACCGTGCATCAAGGTGAAAAATAAAAGAGCATTGGTCAAGCCAAAAGGCATCACCAGAAAGTCGAGATCGAGGACTCCCATCATCATCACCATCCATCCGATAGGTAATTATAGATTCCTAAGGTGTGGCTTGGGCTAAAAATTACAAATTTTTGATACAGGGTTTGTTGATTTGATTAATATTGCTTCGTATAGCTAAGTTTTATTGTTATTTAGGATGGAATAGTAAAGGTCGTGAAGAATGATTGTTAGCTGATTTCTTTATAAATAATGTAATATTGTTAAATTTGCAATTTTTTGATGTTTCTTTGCTCAAATGTATAACGTATAGGCTTTGTTAATTTCATCTTGATTGGTTTGTCTAAGGTTCACCCATAAATAATCAAAGATGCACTTCTTGGATAGAATCTTCATGCTCGTCTCATTTTCTTTAATTTTCACCTAAATAATAACTTATTAAATCATGGATTTCATCGTTTTGTCAACTACGTACTGTTCTATCTGTTAAAAAACCATCATACTATTCTATCTATAAAAATACATCATACAACTAAAAATAGAATCCTATTAGATTTAGGATTCATAGTCATACAAAAACTTTTAGACTTGAACATAGTCCACACATGTGGGCTACAGTTATAGTTTTTTTATACTTAGATGTACTAAAGCTTTCAGATTTAAATATATTTCATAGATGTGGGCTACATCTGTACTATTTCAGATTCATAGAAAGAGAATTAATGTACACAACTCCATAATTTTTCAGAGACCAAATTAGTTAACTTATGTTATATTTGTTACATCAACCTGGTATTTACGATTCGTTGAATAGTGTTACTTATGAACATCTGTTGTAAACCTTTAACTGTTCTTAGAGTTAATTACATGAATGGTCCATGTGGTTTATCGAAAATAACAGGTTTGGGTACTAAAAGTTTTTTGTGACAAGTTGATTGTATTGTATTTTCAATTTTGTAAAGTGAATGGGTATTAAGACTAACGGGCGTTAGTTTTTCTATTAAATTAAATTAAAATGACTAAAATACCCATGGAAAGACTACTTCAGTAATTTTACATGTCTATTTTATTCGGGGGCCATTTGTATAATTATCTATAAGTTAGAAAAATCGAACCCCACCGACCATCTACACAATATCACCACCATCTACCCACCATCTATCTCTGTCGTCCATTGGCACCAGGCTCACCACCCAACCCTCCTGCCCACCAGCCCACCAGCCCACCATCAAACACCTACAAGCACCATGATGACTATCCACCATCACCAACATTACCGCATCATCACCCTTATCACATCATCACCACCATCGCCATCATTGTATCGTCACCACCTTCATATTATTACCATTCTCACAACATCATCATCATCATCACCACAACCTTTACCATACCACCATCATCATCATCTCACCTAATCCCCTTCTTATTCCGTTGTTAAACCCAAAAAATTATAAAAACCACAAATTGAGGTGGTGTGATGGTAGGCGACTGGATTTAGAAAGAGTTTGGTGGTATATGGTGCTTAGATTGTGGTATATGATGGCTAGATGGTGATGTAAGTGTGTTGGAATGATATTTCAAGTGTTTAAATATTAAATATTAAGTATAATCACTCTTTTATGTGTTTGATTATGTTGAATAGGTTAATTAGGAGTTTATAGTGATTTTGTAGGTAAAATAACAAAGTTAGAAGCGTATGTGGCGAACAAGACATTGGAGGGGTGAAGAAATAAAGATTCAAAGTGTAGCAGAAAAGCTCCTAACGTAGCCTACTACAACCACCGTGCACTACGTCAGCTTCAGCTAAAAAGTAGCAGAAAGCACCCCAACGTAGGCTACGCTGGCTGGTGTAGCCTACACTAGGACCTCCAGGAAATACCTATAAGATCGCATTTTTTTAGGTTTTGACCACCACTTGCCCCCATTCGACCTAGGATGATTTGAGACGAATTTTGGGAGTTTCTAGGCCTGAAATTCATCATTCCACATCGTTCTAACACCGTTCAATCATCCAATATGCAAATCAACAACGATTTTGAAGATCATTTAAGAACAATGAGCGGCTAGTTTTCTTGTGATCTACTTCGGGTAATGGGTTTTGTGTGATTAGGTTATCGTTTGTGTTGGACTTGTATTGGGATTAAACTTTAAAACCCGTTAAGTTCTTTTTATAAGTTTGACTTGTGTTTTGATTATTTAAACGATTATGTTGGTTTATTGATTTGAATGTCATATAATTTTGCGCGAGTTGTATGATTGTTAATTTAATTTGGTATCATGTACCAAGACCTGTTAAGTCTTAGTTAGCAATATCATTTAATCATTACACACATAGAATCTCCGTTAAGAATTTTCCACTAAGTTGAACTGACCGATTACTGAAAACCAAACCTAGATCTTGAAGTGGATTACTCTTTTTCATAATTGTCTTCTTAATCAAGTTTAATTATTTGCAATTTGTCTTCTTATTTACTTTCTTAATCATTTCAAAATTCAATTTTTACCGCCAAAGACAATAGTTTAAGTAATTTGTTAATTTGGTTAATCATTTCTTGTAAATAAATTTACAACACATCAACCATTAATTACATGAGGATCGACAACTCTACTTACCCTAATTAGTTTAAGGTGAATAGGAACACACATTTTAACATTTTATTTGATTGATACTTCGACATATATTAGAAGATGGTGATAGTGACTCAGGTACATGGTGATGGGGGCTGGTGGTGGGTGGTCAGATGGATTTTAGGGTTTTACAGGGCAAAAAGAAAGGGGGATTTAATGATGACGCCCGATGGTGATGATGGACAGAGATGGACACGGTGGCACGACGTGGAGGCGGTGGTGACCAGCGGTGATAGGCGACGGTGGTGACCGGCTGTGATGTCCAACGGTGGTGGTGAAAAAATAACAGTGTATAGATGTGAAAATAATACAAATACACACACACACATATACATATACATATATATATACATATATATATACATATATATATATATATATATGTGTGTGTGTGTGTGTGTGCGCGTGTGTGTGTATGTGTGTGTTATATAATATTATTTTAATTAAAAGTGAGTACTCAAACATGTTTAGTATTTAAATCTGTTATTTTAGATAAACCATATGAACCATTTATGTAATTAACTCTTGTACTTATTTAAATTTTGTTTTGTTATGTTATGTTATTTCTAAAAGGGTAACCTCCATAACTATTTATATATGCTTATAGGTTTGTTTTTAGCGCGCCACCTCTAGTTGTTTTTTCGAGAAATGAAAACAACATCCAATGAAATCCCCGTGCAACGCGCGAGGTGGGATAACACTAGTATATATAAATTTGTACTGTCATAAGTGAAAACTTATATATATCTTAATTAATGTAAAAATTAAATAAAGAAAACATTTCCCATTCCAAGTCTTCATAGCTAGAACCCAAGTTATGAATCCTAGCTAGAACATTTTTAGAAAACCAAAAAGATTTCACAGTTTTACTTTTGTTTTCAAAGATCACAGTACTTTTAAAAAGCATCTCTAATCAAAGTTTTTGTTATATTACTACTATAAATTTATACTTTTTGACACAAATATTTATAAACATCTACACTTAAACTTATAAATATCTAACACACCTAAAATATAAGAAAAAACTACTTCTTAAGTTTTGACATAAGAGGCACCTTAAATTTTATAAAACATACCAATGAACCTATGACATTAGTAGACCAATATGTCTAGCTAAACATGATCATAGGTTTGAATAAAACCTATCTCTTTCCTTTTTTAGTTCCGTTTTACATCATAAATTCTGGGGCATGTCATATCAAACTTTTTTACATTTCTTTTTAAACATCTGAAGATTTTTATAAAATACGAGCAACATGGTAAAACAAGAGTACAAGCCTAACCATCAATTTCATGGAGAAAATTAAAAGGAGGTAATATTGAAATTACAACATGATTTCATTTTAATGTATGGCATTTAGCTTGATCTGTGGTCTTGATTTCCAGCTTGATTACTTGGAGGATTTACCGTGTTAGTTTTAAATGATTTTCTCTTGTTGTGTCTCACAAAAATAACCGACGGATCTTTAAATATATTGCTCGGACAATATTTCTTAGCACCAGTGCATGCAACTGTTGTTCTAGCATTCGGGGGTGGCCCTTCAGTCCGGAAAAAAAAAACACCGGATGCCACCTCATCTTCCGGGTAGCTTTTCCCGTTAACAACTAGATTAAATAGATTAAAATCATTAAATAGTGTAAGTAGATCGTTTATAAAAACTAAAAGAAAAACAAACAAACAAACACTAGCTGAAACAGATATTTTCAATATGTATAGTCTATTTCTTCAGTGTCAAAACTTAGACTATTAAACAAAAATCTCTATAATAAAAATTAACATAACAATTATACTAATTTTTAAATTATTTAAAGCGATAACTCATATATTAGAATATACCAAATCTTAAAATATGTAAGTCATTTCTTAAAAGATATGCTGGTTTGGATAAATATGATATATTCATCAGTCAATTTGTGTTTGATAAAATATAAACGACTCAGTTTAGTGCTACGGGTTAATTTTAATTGACTTAAATTATACAATAGATCACTTAAATCACTCTAATAAATCTTGTTAACATAAAATAGACCCAATGAGCAAGCTGTTGCAACCACAATCTGGACCATCAGATCGAATGCTTGACCAAATACGATGTCGAAAATACATTGATGAATTAAAACACACTGCAAGTGTTTATATTCGATGTATTTTCAAAATCAGTCTGTAAAGTTTTTACTCACAAGTCACAATAATTCCGTTTGAAACTACTTTATCAATAATCAGCTAAAACTATAGAGTAAATTACAACATTTAAACAAATAGTTTAAGGTAAGTGTTTATTTCTCAAATACCTGACAAAAAATGTGTCCAAAATTGCTTCTTTGTCAATTCTCATATTCTACATTCATATTTTAACATCTGCTACAATGGATCCATACCCATGCTTCCACATCAACCCTAACACCCTGTTAAACTTATGTCGATATCGTTCTTCGTGTTCCGAATAAGCCTTATACAAGATAGCAAACGTTCCTTTTGAGCAACCATAATTCAATCTCTCCATCTCAATGAGAACTTGCTCCATTCCTCTATCCGTTGCTGTGAGGCGAACACCCACATCAACTCATGGTATATTGCACGACACATTCTCCACCCTGAATCACCTGCACGAGTTATAAACATCGCCAGCTTGTCAACAGCATTGTGCCGAATGTAAGTTGAAGTAATCCTACGCATAATTCTGACAGTGTTAATGCTTGTGTTATGGTCAAAAGCCTCGTCTATTGACTCGTGCATTTGGTCAACCAAATCCTCTTCTGCGTATACACGGATAAGTAGCACGTTTAACCAAGGTCGGTACTGGTCTTTGGGGATTAATCCCATTAGTTCTTTAATCTTTTTAACTCTATTTACATGAGGAAACTTGCAGTATGCACATATCATAGCTCTGATTAAAGTAATATGCTTTTCCCTAACATGCGGTCCGACCCTGTTATACATCTCTTCCATTTTCTCTAGATTACCTGAATGTGCATACCCGCGAAGCATTAGCAAGTGTGTGTTAAGATTAGGCCGTACGGGTCCTGTCTCCATCATACGGTAAGTATTCTCCATACTGTCCCACATCCATGCAGTGAGATAACCCGCGATCATGTTGTTGTATGTGGTTATATCCGGGGCGATGTTGTGATATTTCATCTCTTGAAACGCTGCTTCCATTTGATCTATGAGTACTCTATGGCCGAAAATTGATATCAGCATGTTGAATGTGACCGATGTGGGAGAACAATTGATATCCTGCTTTAAATCCCGATAAACTGAGAGGCATTTTTCACTTAGCCCATTGCACATATAAGCACCCATAAGAGCATTGTAAGTTGAGGAGTTTTTTATCCGGTTATTAGCAGCTTCAATGAAGATTTCAATCGCTAAATCTACATCCTTTATTCTACCTGCGATTTTAATGCCTTTTGCGTATTCTTCTGAAGACAGAGGTCTCATTTGATCTTTCTTTCTTCTCCAATTAAAAACCTATGGCACATAGAAAAACAGTAACAGTTTTCTCAAAATGTTGTTTCATTTTGCCAAACATAAGATAAAGAAAGTCGGGTCACGAGCCTCACGAGCACCATATATTGAACTAAATAACACACATTATAAAATCAGATAGAAAAAAAAATATATTTTTTTACCTTGATAGCCAAATGAGGAGATGATTCCAACAACCTGAGAAGCTCAACAAAAGCAGCCCCATCAGAATACATCCTGAACAAGTTCCACCCCTCACCTTCCAACAAGTTCTCAAAAGAGCATTCATCTTTCACATTCATCATCAATTCATTTTTGAATAAAGAAACCTCTTTAACCATTTCTTCTTTAGATCGTACATCGGCATAAGCCCATTTATCAGCAAACTGTTCATACAAACATGAAATGGCCCCTTTAGATGATGATGATTGAGAGATCTCAGTAGAAACCCATCTCGTGGCAGGGCGTATTGTTATTTGCTTTGTTGAGAATTTGGGTATAAAAAATCCACAAAGCTCCGATTTTGCTGCCCCTATATCAGATATTCTAAACGCCCTCTTCATCTTTACCTGAAGCCAAGTATTGTACACATTGTTTATGCGAGTGACAACAAGAAAAAATAGTTAAAACTGAATTTTCTGATTTCAACTATATTGTTGCAAGATCAGAACTAGTCAAGTAGATAACGATGATGGGTAAAGACAGAAATTCACATAATGTCAGGATTTTGTAGCCCAAAGTTAAGTTCTAACCCCACAAAGTATAATGTTATGGAACTTATGCACATCACATGTAAGAATTTTTATGTATTTTTGAATGGGTCATGTATACCAAAATTGAATGTAATCTTCAATATTGTCTTTTCAGATTGTATCAAAATTGACAGCCCACAATAAACAACTCATGATATAATTAAGTTTTTCCAAAAAGATATAAAGCATCTATTAGCTAAGGGGCTGGTTCAGATGTTTGAATGGTTTTCCTCTTAATGGTTCAGATTGTTTGTTTTGCGAGCAAATGTCTGAATGATTCGGACATTTGCCTCTAAATGGTGAAGCATTATACTAATTCTGAATGGTTAAGATGTCTAATGTTGAATGGTTAAGACCTCTTATCTGAGTTGGTCAGACATTTGCCTTTAAATAGTTAAGGTTCAAACTTCTTAATGGTTCACCACTTAGTAGTTTAGACCTTTTATTAATTCAACACTTAATCATTCAAAAATTATCAACCACCCTAAATGGTGCTGAATTTCCCTTCATCTTTCATATACAATGGCAAATCCAAGAATTTTAGTAGTAGTCATTTGGAAATAAAAGTGATTTTAGTAGTAGTTATAATAATTCCACTTATCTCAACTGTGGCACTTGACATTTGAAGTAGTTTAAAAGCATTGAAGCTTACCATTACATAAGAAACAAGTGAGAAATTCACCAACTATTAAGTGGCATGATAATTCTTTTACAGATGTGATAGCAATTAGCAGATTATTTACACAAAAAATGTATACCGAATACATGAAGCACACAAAGCCGAAGCCAAGGGGTAATCTAGAACAAGTATCATATATATTAAATACAGATCAATAACAAGTTATTAGCAACTGCATTTCTATCTCTGTATGCTACTAACCTCATAGTTAATCAAGATCTAAGCATTGTCATTAATGAATGAAAGCCCAACATCAGGGCTTGAAGAAACAATACCTTCGATAATTCGACACTGGTGTGGTGGTGATGGTCCGATGGTGGGTTTAGGTTGCAGTGGTCCGGTGGTCGACCCGTGATTCTTCGGCACCGGTGGTCGATTTGGGTAGCAGTGGTTCGATCGATTGGATTATTGCATCTTGTAAGCGATTTAGGGCTTTAGGCAATTGTAGTGGTGGTCGATTTACAACTTGTAAGCTATTGATCCATGGATCCGAATCCGGATCCGAAAGACATGAATACCCATGACCCATATTAAGTTTTTTCTTCGTCCATCTTTACCCCCTTATGTATCCGTTTTATTTAATTTTTTAAATTTTCATTAGGTTGATATTTCATAAGTATCTATTATGGTTCATTCTTTTTTATAAACTTAGCAAAACAATCAAGAAACATGATAGTAAGAGACATGAGACATATATGTAAGGTAAATTAAGTATTACATTGATATTCTTAATGTGGAATTTACCATTACGTAAGAGTGTTACTAGAATCCTACCGTAACATCACATGAATCGTAATATCCCCATTCGTTGATGCATTAGGTCATTTGTTTGACATAAGTTAAAACAATTTACGAAATTAAACATTGTGTTACAAATATATTAACATCATGGACTAATTGGTTGACGTATGAGAAGGTACCAGAAACAGAGGGAGCAAGAAATTTGTGATGTGACGTGCGTTTATGGGTGTTTGTGGAGAGTCCTATTTGGGGAAGCCCTTATAATTCATTTAACTTTCTTACCCATAGACTTTTTGACACTTTAGACCATTTGCATCACAAACGCTTGTAGGAAGACGTGGAAGAGAGAGGAGGCGATGTTACGAACGTGATAACAAGATAGTAGAACTTTTATTTTTTCAATGTATCTGTACACACGATGGACAAATTGCAAAGGTTTTATAATTTATTCAAACTTTGTTAATTTGTTAATCACACTTAACACCGCTATGAAATGACAATAAAGTTTGCGTAGAATCCAAGACTAAATTTGTGTGGAGTATAAAAGAATCAACCCAGCATGAATAAAAGCTTGTTTATTTTCATTCGTGTAACTCTAACCAAGAAACTATCAAACATGAATACTAGCTGAATGGATTTTCTTGGTCATATTTTTTTCTTTTAAGAAAATAAATATGCTCACGCTTATTTATGTTTGTACGTTATTAAAAAAGATAAGCGAAAAAGAAACAAAGAAAAAACAAATCGTAATTAACTAAATACAAATTAACAAACATAAAGAACACAAAGTATATAATGCTAAAGTTTAAACACAATCATCATCACATGATTCCACAATATCCAACGTGTAAAAACTAAGTAACAATATTCAAATTAAAGTTTTGTAACACCCTGTATTATTATTATATACGAATAAATTATATATAAAAAAAATTATACTGAATATTAGTAAGCGAGTAATTTGTAAGCTTCGTATAAGCTTAGTCTAGCACTTATAATTTTAAAATGTTTAACCCTAAACCCTAGTTGAGTAAATAATAATATTAAATTATGACATATTTAATTTTTACTCCGTTTTTAACGAAACTTAGGTAGAAACGTTCAGAATCATTAGCAGATTCTAACGACATTTTCAGATTTTTATAAAACGTCATATTTTAAAAGTTATCAGATAAAAATATATTTATAATTATATGATGGCATTTTGGTAAATAAGTATATATATTATTATAATATATATATGTATGTAAAGATATATATGAACGTTGATATGGATCAAACATGTGAGTATACCATAATTTTGTAACTATAAATAGAATGTTATGGTTTCAGTTTATTTTCTTTTGAATGCTACCAGAATCCTTCACTCTTCAAACACACACTCTTCAAACACACACACTCTTCAAACACACACATACACTCGTTCTTCTTTCAAAACACACAGCATGCAACTTACGTATAAATTTTCATATTTTCTGTTTTAAATCCAAGAACCCGACGAATAAAAACCCGAAGTTACATCAAATTTACAACCCAACGATCTGCCAAACACTAAGTTGTTACTCTGCTTCGTCAAGGTGAATACGTTTATTATTTTTATAAAACTTATAAATGTTTTATTTTCAAAATGCATGCATATATTAATAGGCTTATACTCATAGAGAGTAATTTATGAGAGCAAGCAGGATATGAGCTTACATATGGTTTGATCAAATTGTACACGTATTAGATTGCGGTCTAATGCGTCTGATATAAATTAGGATGAAGTGTCAATCTTAAAAAGGTTACTGATAGGGCCTACAAGTCTCAGAACCAATTTATATTAGTGTACAACAAGAGGATTTCTGGATTGTATAAATTACTAATTCCAACTGTGATTTAACCTTTATTGATATTAGCATGCTTAAAATTATTTCGTGTCATATAAGCGTTATTCACCAACATATTGTTGACGTTTTATTTTCAAAACTTTTCAGATAATTAATCTTGTTCGGTGGGGTACCCACTCTAGACCTAGGGCTACCCTACTCCATGGCTAGCATAAAGGTTATCGTCAAGCTAAATGTCTAAGGCGCAAAAAAATATATATATATAATCCCGTGGCTCGGGAAGTACTAAAAAAAATAAGGTTTTGAAATAATAAAGCTTTTTGGCTATATATGTAATAAATATGGGTGTTTAAATCCCAATGTATATAAAATCCTTTGTTAGACTTCCGCTGTGAAAAAAATAAATATTTTGTTATATTCAAAACAGGTACCAACACGTCACCACACCCCAGGGGTGCCCGGGGTCGGGGTGTGACAAGTTTAAAGACCATGCAAAAAACAAAAAACCGATAACTCAAGAGATTCCCTAAGTAACAATACCCTTACAATAGGCGGATATTAACTAGCAAAACTAACCTAACCCTTCCTATCCCGCTAATTACAATTGGTTTTGATTTTCTTAATTAACTTTTACAAACTGACTTCTAATAAACATTAATTCAATTTGATTTTGGATTTGTCTTGATTACAATCTTCCAACAAATATATGAATGTTAATGAACATAAAACTACATGTGTTCATGTTCATATTTATTCGTTTAATATAATATTCATGAGCTGTTTTATTGAAATTCAGCTTTGTGTACAAACATAAATTTGTGCATGATAATCTTTGAAAGAAAGAACTATTATCATGTGTTGCATTTTGAGAATACAAACTATAGAAAATTACCAAAGGAAACCAATGATCAAGACCGATTTAAAGGCGTTAAAAAGGCAGCTTCCTTCAATTGATTACTATCTATATATTTAAGAAAGTTTAAGATCCTATCAATAACTCTCTTATGCTTGCTATTATACTGAGTATAGTTTGTTTGTTAGGTTTGAGAAGCAAAACAGTGAAACACATATGACGAAATGATCTCGCTAAACGTGGGATTTTAGACGAATCTTTAACAAGCTCGAAACATATATAACTGATTATATGATGAAGCTAAGTGTAATTAATTAAGAGAGAAGCTCTTCTGCACTTCAGTTGCAAGTTCTTCAACACTAAGCTGACATTCCAGTCCTATCTGCACATAACAATTGACAAAGTGATCGAACAACATGTTAGGACAGACAACATGAATTTAGACAATCAATATATTATCAAGATAGATCGATGATAATATTTTACATGCATATGAAGACATACAAATGGTGACGGAGAGCACATATCTTGCAACTTATTTATCTTGGACTTGTTGATACTAAATACTAAAGATATGTTATATCAGTGTTTTTAGATTTTTGTCTTGTAACAACTGCAAGTTTCATCTTACATAAATACCTCACCTTGATGGTTACTGATGAAGTTAAAAGTAATGACTTTCGTGTCTAGAAGTTGTCAAAGCTAAAGATATCTCATACTAGTGTTTCAGATTATAGTACAGTTAAATTATTATCTGAGATAGCGACTTCACCTTGATTGTAAGTGAGAAACTCATGACTATCAAAGACAAGAGCATCAACTGCTAAGTATATATTAGGACATTGATGAACATACCTTAATAACAAAGGAGTAAAGGACAGTGTCCTCCATGCTGCTGATATTCAAATGCAATATCTCAAGACAAAGATTCTCCAACAAAGTGATTATCTTCACAATTTGCCCAGGAATTCTTCGCGATACGGTCCTCAACACAACGTTTGAGCCTGAGATCTTTGCTTCCACATCCGCGACTGGTGAGTTACATGATGCTCCCAGTTCTTTGATATTTTCATGTAACACTATAGAGCGTTCTGACTGCGGCGTGCTAGGTCCCAACACAGGCTTTGGGCTTGGACCCGGGCTAGGACTTATACTCCTACGCCGTTTCTTTGATTCTAACAACTCTAGAACTAGTTGCATTTCCTTGATGAATTCGATTACACCACCTATGATTGATGCTTGATCTCCCTGTGATCATATTATGCCCCGCACAAGAAAGTTTATTATAGTTAATAATCGGTGTAAATACTATTGAGATATTAATCTCGTGAAACTAAAAATCATGATATAGAATATAGAGTATATGCTTGTATATATATGCATTGAAATAAACTGTATTTTTTTAATTAACTAGGCTTGCAATTCATTGTCAAATTTAAATTAATAGGTTCTTGAGTGGATTAGTTTTCTAGTAATCATATAGTTATAACCTAATCTTGCTACCGACTAATTATCATACTTATAGAATATTCTTAGTTAAAAAAGTGAATTCTTTCTAAAACACAAGATAAACAAATGGGCAGTTTTTTTCTTTTTGTTAGACTTGGAATATGGTCTAGTCGCTATCTAAGATAACGACTTTATAATTGAAGTCGTTTTTTTAGATGCCTAACGCTTTCACTTTGTAGAATTATCATGTAAGATTGAAGATCCCGAATTTGTGTATTTGGCTTTGAAGTCGCTATCTAGATAGATTTGCATAGTTCAAGAACGTAAAGTCGTTATCTCAAATAGCTACTAATTAATCCATATTTGAAGTAAAAAAGAAACCACTTGTTTATCACTTTAATGTTAAAAGAACCATTTCTTTTTCGCTTAAGGTTCATGTACTTATAGACCTTCTCCAACGATACACCCTTATGATGAAGAGAGAGGACGACAGACTCTAGACGTGACAAAAATGGTTCGCAAAGGCCCCCCTTGGCCATGGTTGCGTTATGAAAGAAAAATGTGCGATTGTGAGAGGACGAGAGAAAAAAAATGGATTCTCATCAAACGTGAAAAAAAGAGGTCAGTCAAACAAACAGAGGCATCCCATGTTCATGCCCCTCTCCGTTAGCGATAGTTTCACTAAAACAAACAACAAAACCCTAATTTTAATGTCGGTTGAGCATTAATCCCCCACATGATCAAATCCGGGCTGCCTGTGTGCTAACTCAATTTGACACAAAGATAGATAAAGAATGATGTTATGCAAGTCCACAAAATCAAATTAAGTAAACAATCTACTAATCTATTTTCATCAAAATTAGGGTCTTTTGCATTAGGGTTTAACATCAGACAAGAGATAATTAATAAATCAACCCACCCTTTTGATGTAGAAGCATGGTGTCATAGATCGCAAGACCTTGAGGTGTTCATTCATCTGCCTTCTCCTATTTCTCTCCACCGCTATATGAGACATGATGATGATGTTCTAATATCTATAGAATCAATAAACAAGATAACTACATGTGTAGTGTGCACATATATACATGCATATATGCAGAAATATATACACACACATATACATATATGTGTGTATATAAGGTACGTGTGTTACGTGTGTGAGTGCGTAAGTCTACTACATACAACTAGCTTGATTCTTATAAATGCTGTGGGTTTCAGTCTCGTGAGGTTAATTAGTTTTTTATTTATTTTATTTATTTTACTTGTTTCTCTCTCTTATCATGTGTTGGTTGGGTGTGTGTAGTTTTTAGGGTGTGATGTTTATGATGGTGGGTAATAATAATATTACGTGCCTCCGCGTGAGTTAAAAAATATGGTGACATCGAAGTTAATTCTTATCTTTGTGATCATGCACATTTTCTTGTGCTCATCAACTTACTTCATCCGTAAGAATATATATATATATATATAAGAAATAAGTGGTAAACTCTTATGATTTCATTATTCAGTTATATTATATTGGATCAAATATTAGTTACTCTTTACATAGGGAGATTAATGAAGATTAGTAACCATTAACTATCGTACGTATAACGTATCTACCTAAATAACATTAAAATGGTGGATTAATATATGTTGAGATATAAGGGGTGTTTAATTTCGGCTGACTGGCCCAACCAACTAGTCACATGTTTGATGTGCGTAAAACTCGAGCTGACCGGGTCAAAACATCTGGCCCAAACTTGAAACTTTCAAATGCTGACCCGACCACTCGCTTGCGCCTGCGCCCCCTTTCACCTGCGCCGCTCCCCCTTCTCCTCCACCCCACGGCGATGCGGAGGTTGCGGTCGGTGATTTTGCGGTGGTGATTGGCTGGTGGTGGAGTGTTGTGGATGAAAAGAAGGAAATATACAATATTTTGTCCGTCAAAGGAAATATTGTTATGTGATTTGGTTCTAGTCAAACACTGAATCGAACAGCCAAGTTTCAGTTAGATGTAGACTCAGTCAGATGCAGACTCAGTCAGAACTTCTAACCAGGTTAGCTTTTGACTCAGTCAGATCTTAGTAAGTTAGTATAATCAAACAACCCTAAAGATAATAAATGAGTTATGTATATCCAATATAATTAAGCAGGCTAACATCCCTGCAAGTTGAATGAGGTCTTCAACATGAAGCTTGGACCGGAGAGAATCAAACCTTATTGCGGATAACCCTTTGAAAGAAAGCGACGATATATACAGCGGTCACTATCGGTTAAGGACCACGGTCTACGACCACCGATCTCAAACTACGGTTTGATATTTTTAGATCTAAGGATCCAAAAGACCGCCAACTGACCAGGGTCATCGGTCTTGCTTCTTTTTTATCTACTTATGTCATCTCTTGATCTACGGATCCAAGAGAGTGCAGTTTGCTCGCCTTGAGACATCGCCAACGACTACGGTCCCCGGGTCTCAACTTATTATTTCAAGAATCAAGACCATGAAGTATCAAGCAAACTATGGATAACACAATTAACCAAAATATGGATTACAACATCAAGCACAATATTGGTTGTTAGCAATAGTTTGGATAGTCAAGTCGATCGAAGCATGTTTATCTAATTATTATTGATTTATGTTTTTTTTGTTTTCCAGTCTTAGCGTACGGTTTCTTCCGCTACGACTGCGGGGGAGTATTAGAATATATTATTAGGGTTTGATTAGAATGAGCCTACGGGCCCAGTTAGGTTTCTAGGGTTTTCTATAATCTCTATAAATTATAATCTAACGATTCAATAATATGAATGAAGTCTTTACCATCTTACATGTACATGCTAGCTAGTGCGCATAGGTCTCTCTTATTGTCGTTAATAACCTCGTCTCCCTAGACCAATCTATAGCGACAAAACAACGTCGCTATAGACAATGGTAGAACTACAAATATTTATTCATGAGGTCATCAAAAATTTTGGTGTTTATGTATCACTTGACTAGTTGACTATATAATTTTGGCTGGAGTCAGGTTATATGTCGTATGAAAGTGTTTTTAATATGTTTGGATGATTTACAAGGTGCTTCTAGCGACATTAAAAATGGCCTCATGATACAAACGTCTTCTAGATTCGAATTCTTACATGGAAAAATTGGAGACATATAGGAGTATTAAAATAATTATTTAAAGAAAATAAATCTAAAAAGTTGAAAAAATATATGTTTAAAAAAAACCAAGGGTTACCTTCGTAAAAAATGAGTGGAGATGGATTCGAACCAGTATTTGGTACGCTAACGACTTGCTGTTATGGAACGAAACAATTTATCAATTGTTAAATTGCTTATGATGTCAAATATAAGAATTATGAGAGAGCTTCTACTAAAAAAATATATTTTGCTTGAAAAGGCTAATAAGTGATTATAAACTTTTAATTCTCAATGGTTAATATGATAATGTAGGAAAGAAAATATGAAAGGGTATTTTGAGTATATATTCACTTTTGTTGATTTTTTAAGTTTTTCCTAAAAATTTTAGTCATAATTTTTTTTCATACGACATTATTTCTTCAAATAAATTTCACCATACAATCAAACATTTTTTAAAATAAGTATAGTATTGCTATATTTTTTTACAAAAAAAACACATGCAAAATTGTGTTGTATTTTGTCAAACAATACCGAAGTCACAATAAGAATTATGTGTTGTATTACGTCAAAAGAACACGTTATGTGTTGTATTACGTCAAAAGAACACATTATGTGTTGTATTACGTCAAAAGAACACATTATGTGTTGTATTACGTCAAAACAACACTTGATGTGTAATGTTTCGTTAAACATAGCACATGTTGTGTTGTGATACGTCACAACAACACTGTAGTAAATCAAAATAGCACAATTCTTTTGTGCATTATGTCAAAACAACTCTTTTTGTGCTATATTATATCAAAACACCACTTTTTATACTGTTTTACACTAAAACAACACTTTTTGTGTTATCTTGTGTTAAACAACACTTTTTGTGTTGTTTTGTGTTAAACAACACTTTGTATGTTGTAACAGCATTTTCTGTGTTATCTTGCGTTATAACACTATTGTATTGTATTATAATCCAGTACACACCGAAAATAATATAAAAAATATCACACTCAAAATAATAAAATTCCAGCATATTTATAAAAAAACTAAAAAAATCCAATACAATCAAAAAGAAAAAAGAAAAGTCCAGCATAACCATGTATATCTTTGCTCAAATCCAACACATATAGAAATGAAAAAAAAAACAACACATGAATTAGAACAACACAAATAAACACCGTAAACTAACACAAATAAACACCGCAAACTAACAACACACTGTGTAGGAGATTATCCAGCTCCAGATTCACATAGAATCAAAAGTCTATTCGTTTTTCTCAGCAACCTAACTTCAACTTCTGAACAAGAGATACTACCAAGCACCACCACCCTCGTTTTTAACTTGATTCTTGAGTTGTTACACTTGCGAATCTTCTATTTTAGTCGCCATCTTGATCTACGATGATGATGACTTTTTGATAGTTTAGAGTTAATTTGAAATTGAGTAAATGATTATGAGAAAGTCTTCTCCTCAGATCTATGTACTAGATTTTAGAAAAATGCCTAAAACATCCACTACAAAAGCTAATTTTGCTTGAACAAAACTACCCTTTCTATAATTTTTTTAAAACATCATATGCTATTTTCTTATTCTTTTTTAGCATTCTTAAATAAAATACATTTCTTATTTGAGCCTTTACCTATAAATTATATGGGGTCAAACATTTCTATTACATACATACTATATAAAAATAATGACTATTTGGTCGCCTATCCCATTCACATTATTACACTAAGGGCTGTATGACAACCTGTTAATTAACCTTTTAATGGTTCAGATGTCTGAATGGTTCAGTATTTAATAGTTCGGATTGTTTGTTTCGCGAGCAAATGTCTTAATGGTTTAAATATTTTGCCTCTGAATAGTTAAACATTATACTAATGTTGAATGGTTAAGAGACTAAATGCTGAATGGTTAAAACTTCTTATCTAAATTGGTCAGACATTTACATATTAATAACTACTTGTTTTTAATGGTTCAGACCCCTTAATGATTCAAATCTCTTTTTGGTTCAACACTTAATTATTTAGAACTCGTCAAACAACCCCTAACATAGTTTCGCCCCTGACCTATAATGGTTTTCCACATAAAAAATGATTTATTTATTTTAGTTTTATGCTCATAGTAACGATATATATCATAGCTATAAGCATGTCCTCGTAAACTTTTTCAACATCTTTTTTCCCCTTAATTTTCTTAATCTTTGGCTTGTATGGATGATTTATCGTTGTTATAAACCTTTCAGAAATTTTGTTTTAATTTTGTTATACTTTTAGTTTTTTGATTTTTTTATCAAAATTAAATAACAGAATTTAAATATCAAAATTCTAGAAACACATACAATAGTCAAATTATAATTCAATAAAACATATACCAAATCGGGCAAACAGAACTCAAAAGAGAAGTTATTTTAGGAGAAGAATGTTTAAAGAATGTTTCAAGAAACCTATAGAGAAATGTAAAAGGGAAGATTATCAAATGTATTTTTTATCTGTTTTGTGATAATTCAAAAGGGAAGCTCTTTTAGGAGAAGAAGGTGTAGGGCAAACAAAATTCAAAAGAGATGATTTTAGGAGAAAAATGTTTCACCAAAAAAACCCTGAATTGATTGTGAATTCGGTCCATGTTCCTATAGAGAAATACAAACGGGAAGATGATGAGATGGGAATACTTACTATGTGTGAAGATGATGAACAAACACATAATCATGTGAACCCCAAATAAGTAACTATATCACCAACAGAGAGTCAGAGACACCATCGGATCTTGCGTGTTATGATGTTGAAAGGGTTTACCTTGACTCTGAAGCACATGTATAATGAAGAAGGCTCTGAAGCACAGATATAGTAAAGAAGGCTCTGAAACACAGGTATGGTGAAGGCTCTGAAGCACATGTATAATGAAGAAGGCCCATCTCCACCTTGTACATTATGCAAAGAGGATAGTAAATCATCTCCACCTTGTACATTATGCAAAAAGGATAGTAAATTACTATTAACGTAAGTTTCAAATGTAAATAGTTATAGAATTGTTCAAAATATCAAAGTTGAAAATACAAATCAAACGAAAATACGTAACTAGTTATCTCAAATGTCAGTAAGCTTGTCGCAAGTATAACATAAATTAAAATTTAATCATTCTTCTAAGTGCCAAGATTGTGATGACGATGTTCCTGTACAATATCATTTGTCGCGGGTGAAGCGTCCTTGCTACTCTCATGTACACATTATAGCCCATATTAAATACAATATTTTGCCCTCTTAACTACAATTTCCGAGTATACTACTCCTTACAGTGGAGTGTCTAGGTCGTTGAAACATAATTTTCTTTATGTTTTGGTTTCATTCACTTTAAAACCTAGACACATACTATTACATATCACATGTTTAGCAAAGAACCTTTTCGTTTGGCTGGTTAGATCACACACATTTTAACTACAGTTTCCAGATACTGCTTCCCTCTCCACGAATTTTTTTATGTCGCTTTTTTAGTTTCATGATATTTCATTTATATATTTTCTTTTTTCTTTTGTTTTTTCCTTTCTTTTTTTATTGTTTTATAATCATTCGAGTCTCAAAAGGAGTAGAAAGAATTTTGTAAACTACTCGGGGCATTGATCCGAAGCTCAAAGTACTGTCAGTTCGCCTTTTTAAAATGTGCTTGAGCTATAATCATTGTTTTCGCGACCGGATCGGACCGGTCAATTCGACTGGTTCGACCAGGGATCTGTCCGTGGCCAGTCCGGTTCGTTACGAATCGTTTTTAAGGGGTCAAACCGGCTGGTTCTTCCCGAACCGGGAAACTAGACCGGTTCGGACCGGTTTTTATTTTGTTTTTTTAATTTTAATAGGTAAAAACAAGATGTTAAACAATAAATTAGTGTATCGGGTATACAAATATAGTTAAATTTTATATATAACTATAATATATATACTTATATTTAATTACATAGTTAAATATAATAAAAATATAGTTAAATCTGGTCTAACCGGTCCGACCACCAAATCAGTTCGACGTCCGGTAAGACGTTCGGTTCGACGTCCGATCGGGTTCTTAAAACGTTGGTTATAACGACGTAGTTGCATGCGATTGTGCCATAAAAGTATGTGTGTGGTTAATATAGAAATAGCCTATTTAACAGACGGTTGTCTTAAAAAAAGTGTGATTTGCTTTAAAATAAAAATAGAATTACGTGTGGTCGTGTGAGAGTAAACTAGTCACATGTTTTAGCAAGTACCGTTCCTGAGTACCTGAAATTATCAGCTCCAACAAAACAAACTTTCAACCAACATCAAACACACGAATCCCCAATTTCAGAAATTGAGATCCAAAAATGGCGATTTCTGGTGGTTTTAGGGTTTCTGCTGCACTAGGTCCATCTCCTACGAATCCCCTTCGCATCAATTCACCACCGAAGGTATGAGTTCTAATTCCACTCGATTTTTCACTTTCGTTTTTGTGAATTCAATGAATCCTATGTTAATTGATTACATACGTTCAGATAATCGGATCCGTGTTCCTTTTTTGTGAAATTTGGGGAATAATTGATGAAATCGAAGCATGACTATTGTTCTAAATTAGGGGTTTATGCTGATTTGGGGGCATGTAGTCTGGTGTAGATGTTGATGGTTTTCGTAAGTCTAGGGGAGTGGGGTTGTCGTCATTTTGATACGGGATCTAGGTTAGATAAGCCACTTGTACTGTATTTGCCCGTTTACTTAAAACTAACAAAGTTTACTTAATGTTAAATGATTGTTTACAGTTTGTTAGTGGTGTAACCTGTCTAAACAGTGATGTATGAATCTGAATCTAGAACCTGTATTGATACTTGAGCATTTTAGGTGTTCTTGCTAGTGATTTTTACACTTTTCTGTTGGATATTCACTATTGGTTTTGATATTTGGAATCGAACCAACAAAAACAAAGATATATATATATTGAACGAAGATGTTATGGTTGCCATGGAAGCCTGATTTAGAAAAGTGCTGATATGCTCCTAGGCATTTAGATGCTAAGGCCAAACGTTATGGCGCAAGGCGCGACAGGCGAGCGCATCACGTATGCACAACTATATAAGCTTTATTACAACTAGAAGCCATGGCTCTTTCGTCTGTTCTACATATCAACCTTTTTATCTAGTAAATCTTTCGTTATTTCTTCACCCCTTTTAGTTTTTTCATATTTAAGCCTCCAACCTACCCTAGTTTGACCAAATATGACCCAGAAGTAGATGAGGTGCTGCCTCAACAGGGCCGGCTTAATATTTTTGGAGGCCTAAAGCAAAACAAAATTTTGAGGCCCTCACCTATATGTTATTCCTAAAGATGTTTGCCTCAAACTGGCAACATAAACAAATTCTTTATAATGTGGCAGAATAATTCAGGGCAGAAAACAACTTAATTAACTTAAACATCAACAACTAAAAAAAGAGCATATAAAATGATAAACAACAATTGATTAAAGTAAATAGAAAAATCAATTGCAAATGTAGATTAAAATCAAAACAAACAATAATAGATTACATAAGCAAAAAAACAATGATAGATTAAAGCAATTGAACATGAATCAAGATAAGACAATAATAGTTAGTAAATCAAATGACTAATTGCAAAAGAGAATTTAGAATTGACGAACTTAAAAGAACCGTCAACATTGAACACTCAATGAACTTTTGGTGAACAAGTTTTGTAAATCAACCTTGATGAACCAGGTTTTATAAGTTGACCTCGATAAACCTTCAATAAATTTATTATCCTTTGATAATTTTGTTATCCTTCTTGTTTATCTCTACAAGCGTATGTTTTTATTTTGAAATTTAGGGTCCCTTAAATTTTGGGGGCCTAAAACGATGGCTTTATTTGTTTATACTGTAGAGACGTCAGACGCCCTTGTGCCTCAGACCCCTGACGCAGTTTCATGGGCTTGTTTGATTAAACCAAACATGGAATTGGACTGATAAATGGATGCTCATTTTGGTTTAGCCAAAAAACATTCTTAAGATGGAAAGTGCTGCAACTTATTGATCACAAGATGTACTTCAACTACCAGATCAACTTAAATCACACTTCATTGAATATTATTGTTGTTATTATAATGGAGCATTTTAGGGATTTGATTGATACACAAGTGCAATTGTTAAACGGTTAGACCACTCAATCACTAAAATATTACTTTTATAGGACAGAGCGAGCCTATGATTATAACCATCTGTATTCATTGTCATAGCTTATGGTCCTTGTTTTTCTGTACATATTTGATGCTCATTGCATATTCGATTCTCCGAGTTAATTAAAGACAACATTAAAATCTTCCTTTACAGTTTATTTTGGTTTGTCATTGTGTTCAATCATAAGCCTATAGAAATCTCTCAATTTTTCATGTATTTTCATAGTAGAATGCATCTCTTTCAATACATTTTAGCACAATTTTCGTATATGATCATACTCCTTGGAGTTGACCTCTTAGATATTATGTCATAGTGAAGTGATGTAATTTTTAGGCAATATGGGTGGTTAGACAGGCTGGATAACAAGTCAAAACTGGTCAGATCAGGTTAGGTTGACCCGCAAACACTTTTTTTTTCCTCTGATTTTTTTTGTTACATAATTGAAGCGTTAACTATGATTAGAAAAATAATAGTATTAAATAAATAATAACCTAAATCATTGAATTGGTACATGTAGGCATTTAAAAATAGACTTTGGACAACTTCCAACTTGTTTGACCCCTTCCAGTTTTGGCTATTTTTCTTACATGACCTGTTTGGGTTAAAATATACGAGTCTAAATTGCAATCTCTAGTATTTCTCACACATATATCCTTCTTTAATGCAGGTGGAATCTATTAGTTTTATAAATGGAGGATCGAGTGTTACCGAAGGCATGCCTAAATGGCCATCTTCAAGAGGACAGCTACATTTGCCGAGCACTCGATGCCATGCTAAACGACCTTTGAGACTCATTAGCGACTATGAAGTCTCCACAAGCTCCATTAACCAAGATGCCGAAAGCTTCCTGTTGAATGCCATAAACTTGAACTTCTTTGAGCGTTTAAGCTTAGCATGGAAAATAATATTTCCATCACCGTCAATGGTAAAGAACTCAAATGCAAGTGTCGCTAAACAACGGTTAAAAATGATTCTGTTTGCAGACCGATGTTCAGTCAGTGAAGAGGCGAAACAGAAGATAGTCAGCAATATAGTCAACGCCCTTTCGGATTTTGTGGTGATTGAATCTCAAGATAAAGTCCAGCTCAGCGTGTCAACGGACCCCACGCTTGGGACGATTTACTCGGTTACCGTGCCTGTGAGACGTGTGAAAGCCGAGTATCAAGAAGATGGCGATGAGGGAACGATGATGGATTTTGAATATAAGGACAACGGGGTGACTTCTGGTTCGATGGATGTGAAGTTTGAATTTTATGTTCCAGGTGAATGATATTCCTTCATGCTGGTAATTCAACCATCCATGATTGTAATCTGAAATTTTTTTTTTCTTGAAACTTGTTATATTTTACAGAAAACTTTGTAAATATCTGATATTGCATATTTGATGTTTTATCCTGATGATTTTAGTAAACAGTTTTTGTTTATGGATCAATTCGGGTCAGCTAACATTATACAACGGGTCAGTTTTGGTTTAATTGGTGTTTTTTTTTCATAAACACAAATGTTAAAGCTTTTAAGACTTGAAGTTCTTGATCATATTATATCTTTTGTTTTATCAAATAGTAAGCAATGCATCTTTTTATTTTTAATTTGTAATACACGAATTCGGATGAGAAGACCGGGAAGAATTCTACAGTTATATGTGCTTAAGTCCGAGCACTTACAAGAAAGTTTCTATCCAGGTAACTAAAAACAAAATCTTGAGTTTTCGGATGATGAATAGACAATATTAGTTTGTATTTTGGGGTAGGGTGTTAGTGTAACTCTAATCGACTCAATTACGTCTATGTAATAAAATATTTAAGAGAATGACAATTGTTGTACGTTCAAGAAAGCCAACATAATCATGTTGGTTGGATTATGATAAGACGTAAGCGACATTGTTAAGCTCCCATGAAAGGATCTCTTATTGACTTTGTTAGGCATCCATTGAAACCTCATTTGTAGTTACATTCAAACTTAGCTTTGTTGATCATATCAATTAACGTTTGACAAGACAAAGTAGGTTGTCATACCATCAACACAAATTTAAAATAACTTGTTTTATTTACAAAATACATACTTTGGCTAAGAAAAACAACCCTTTTAAATAACGAGGAAAGATTATTTAAAAAAATACTCGTTAGATACAAATGTTCTAACTCAACTAACTTGATTCTCCATACATTGTTCGAAAGCCTAGGTTAGACTTATAGGTCAAATATAAGGTTGTTATATATTAACTCTTAGAAGAAACAAACTAGTTTTAATCGATTTAATTTGTGAGAAAAACTAAATGTTCGTTTTTTTCTTTTGCTAGTCAAATGATCTTTAAAATCAAACCGCTCGGTTGAACCGTTGAAACAACATAGATTCATGCCTAGCTTTAAAAACGTAGTTTTGTATGAATTGAATGAAAGACGAAAAAGTATAAACAAACAAACAAATAAAAGAGTCGTAGTGTTATATGACAAAAGACTCATAACCGAGGGGGCTTATATCAATGACAAAAACAACACTAAAGGTAATCTAATGACTAATCCAACGGCCACGATTCAATCTCCCGAAAACCACACAAGCATCTCTTTCATTCTTCGTACGGCTGTTTCTTTAAAACCCTAACTCATCAATTTCCACCATCTCTGCAAATCTTCACCACTCTTCGTCACTTCATCTGTTGTATCGATCAATAATAATAACAATAACAATAACATGTCGGACGAAGAGCATCAGTTTGAGTCAAAAGCCGATGCCGGAGCATCGAAGACCTTCCCCCAGCAAGCCGGTACCATCAGGAAGAACGGTTACATCGTTATTAAGAATCGCGCTTGCAAGGTATCGATTCGTTGTTGCTGTTGTTATCGTTGTTGTTTGAGTTATAGATCTGATTCAGTATTGATGTGTGTTTTGTTAGGAATCTGTGGTTTCGTATGGTAGTTTTTTGGATTTGATAGGATTGATTGTTTGAAAGGTAATAGTGCTCGAAGATCTTGTGTATTGGATAGTGTTTTTTAGATGTTGATCTGTTTGGGATGATTTTTGGATAATTTGTTACTGAAACAAATTGAATCGACAATACCTTGCTAATTAACGGGATCGGGCACACGAAAATTCGATCCTAAGGCCTTTGCTAGATGTTGTGAAGTTGCTTTTTTTGAAATATATATAGGTTGATTATCATCATTTAGTTGGGATAATCATTCTTGCAACCTAAGGATCTGTGTGCAGTAGGTGTGTTTGGGTGTAAATGATATGAATCTTTATGGATTGCTTGTAGAGATCGCAAGCTATGGTTTTATACTATTGTTACCATGAGTTCATATTATTGTTACCATGAGGATTGAGGAGTCGGTGGCTTATTTTTGACTAAATGCACTGTTCTGTTTGATCTGTTACCTTTTAAAAAGAGCAATTTTTGAAGCTGAAAGCAATATGTGTCATTACAATTCATGTTTTTATATATGAATAAAAGATTTTATTTTTTTTCCTTGTTGTTCATTGTCTTTTGTGTGTTAAATTGTGTAAGTTTTTTTATTGAAGGTTGTGGAAGTCTCGACCTCGAAGACTGGCAAGCATGGTCATGCCAAATGTCACTTTGTTGCAATTGATATCTTCAACGGCAAGAAACTTGAAGATATTGTCCCTTCCTCCCACAATTGTGACGTATGTGCTGTTCACCCCAGCGATAGATTTCATGAAAAATTATTTCTTTTTCGCATCTTTGTTTTCTTTTTATAGTATAATGACGGGTTCTCCTTGATGGCAGGTTCCACATGTGACTCGTACTGATTACCAGCTCATCGATATCTCTGAGGATGGATTTGTATGCTCAATCTATTATCTCTTTATTTTTTTGAACGTATAGTGTGCATATTCTGATATCATACTTGATGTTTGTGCAGGTGAGTTTGTTGACTGAGAGTGGTGGTACTAAGGATGACCTCAAGCTTCCAACCGATGAAACTCTGCTTACACAGGTTCGTCGAATGCAATTGGTTTACAAGAGTTAAATTATATATTAAACATGTCATGATTTTGTTTGTAACAACAATATATAAATTTAACATAGCTATCAAATAATTTTTCAAAAATCATATCTATATGTCCTCTTATCACATATTAACTATATTGTTGTCCCAAATGTGTGCAGATCAAGGATGGTTTTGCTGATGGGAAGGATCTTGTTGTGACAGTCATGTCTGCCATGGGAGAAGAGCAGATCTGCGCCCTCAAGGATATCGGCCCCAAGTAAACATTATTTGCTTTCATATGATGGTTTTCATGCGATTAAGGGCTGCTTAGGAACCGTTATGTGCAGAGTATGTTGGTGGTTATTTGAAGATTCCTATTTAGGTTTCTGTTTTCTACAATTTTTGTTTTGTTTCCATTTTCTATTACTGTGTTGAAGTCTTGACATTTTGGCTGTTGGAAAGAGGGGATATGTACACTTTTTTATTGATCTGTTTTAAGTCTTGACATTTCTAAAACCTTATGTTCTTTCAAATTAAGATGCTGTTTGACAACTTCTGAATGATTAATGCTGAACCAATAAGAGGTTTGAATCATTCAGTACTGAATCAATAAGAGGTTTGAATCATTAAATTATTAAGAGGTCTCAATCATTAAGAGCTACTATATTATTTAACTATATAAAACAAATGTCTGATCAATTCAGATAATATGTTTTTAATCATTCAGAATTAGACCTTTTAACCATTCAGTATTAATCTAATGCTTAACTATTTAGAGGTAAATGTCTTAACCATTCAGACATGTGTTGACGAAACAAACAGTCTAAACCATTAGGTGTTGAACCATTCAAACATTTGAATCATTAAAAGACTGATTAAGAGACTATCAAATACCCTCTAACTCTTTTTGACATTAGTAGTAACATGAGCTAGAGCAAGATACTTGGTCTCAAAATAGTATAATGTTGGAAAGCTAATGAGTTCAAAGTCGAGAAAAATACAGTAGCTACCACTGGTAGTTGATGAGTATAAGGGTACGAGATATGATAGGTAATGCATATTCAAAAATGAAGGCATTGAGTCTCAAGTTGATTTAGGCACATCATAAGAGTTAAGTATGGTGATTATGGTATGTCTATATTGTATTTCGTTTCAACTTTTGAAAAATTATATAATTAGTCTCTACTTTTTTTTAAAAAACGTCACACTATTGGTCCGTAGAGTGAATGTCCGTTAGTTTTTTGAGTTTTTTTTAAAATGATCAAATTACTCCTGTTTTAAAAAAACCCACTTGAGCATAACCACCATAGCACCACCAACACCAATACCAATCATCACCATACCACCACCACCTGTGTCGCCGGAACCAATGCCATACTACGTATCACCATAGTCGGAACCACCACTAAAACCACCGCCATACCGCTACTGGACCATTGTTATAACACCACACCATCACTGCCAACATAACCATTTGAACATGATAACCACCCCAACTCCTCTTTTCCCTAACCATGTCTATTGCTGACCATCCCCAACTCCTCTTTTCTTCAAGTTGGGGCACATCACCACCACCTTCTCGTTCACTGCACTAGCTTCCCTAGATCCAACCACGACCGTCATATAATCTGATCCAACCAAGACCGTTGTAACCTGATCCATCTTTGATTCCCGATAGTTACGTCCCTTTTGGCGACATAGGGAGCCGCGTAGGCGGCGGTGGTGATATGTTAGGTGGTGGTGGAGTTGAGGTTAAGGTGACATATTAGGTGATTAAGATGAGATTCCTTACCCATCTCCAGTGGGTTTAAAAAGGAGGAGGCGGAGGGCGATGGATTGCTGTGGTGGTGGTGGTGGTGGTGGAGTTGGGCTTAAGGTGTTGGTAGGAAGAAGATAGGTTAATGGTAGTGGGACCCACACATTGTTATATCATATTTTTATTATTTTAAGTTTTTAAAAAATACTTAGTGGTATTTCGGTTTTCACCTCACTTAAATGTGAAACATAACAAAAGTTAGTGTTAAAGACTAAACGTGTTACAATTTGTTAAACACTTAGGAAAATGATGTAATTTATCAAAAAATGGGACCAATATTGTAATATGAACATATCACATGCATATACCAACCGTGTAATTAACTCTACACCATGATTTTGATTTTGATGGTGACGGTGAAGAGGTTTTCAATATAAGTTTTAAAGTAAGAAGCAATGGCTTGAGAGTTATTTGTTGAAGTACAAATCCTTTTTAGTAAACTAGACGTGCTAATAACGTAGAATGCAATCGTGCCGATAACATATTAGAAATCAATGGAAAAATCTAAACATGAGAGATCAGTTTTCATCAAGATAAACATCAATAAGCATGTCATTATTTATATAGCATTAACATTGGAGAGAGAGAAATTATGTTTATGAATAATGAATAGAGTCTAATGTATTCATAACAAAGAGTAAATGAGACACAATTATTCATTAATATGCCAATTCACCACAATTTTTCATAAGATGCACACTTATGGCTAAAAGACACTTTCAAATGCAACGAGTTATTAAACTTATGGAAGGTAAACATGTAGAATATCCTTGGTAGAATATATTCGTAATAATTAATAAGACGACACGATTGCCTTAAGGACCTCCAGGTATAACGTTCATGTTTCCAGGCCGTGAGAACACAACCTTCAAATCAACAACACAAAGCAAAGTTTTCAGTGGCGCACCTATAAATTTTTTATGGGTGTCGGGAATTTTTTTCATTGGTGTCAGGTGACCCCCATCCCGTAAAGACAGGTCCACCCCTACAAGTATTGTGATCTCTGTGTGTTTTGTTGGTGCAAAGAATAAATGGTGATTCCATATAACAATCATCAAACATGTTCGTTTAAGAAATAAATAGGTTAACACATTTCAGAACACTAAATTTCTACGAGGATAACACGGAACACAATTAAACCATTTAAACTTTTGGACCACGATTCATATTTTTTAAAATTTTACTTTACATGCACATGTGTAGATGGTATGACCTATACATGTATATGTTTAAGTTAGTTATTTTTTATTTAATTTCAACATAGATGAGTGATAAAACAATAAATAGTACTTAAAGTTGTATCATTAATTTTTATTTTTTAACTTCTCTTACTATTAGAAAATGAGTAGTTACTTTTGTTTCATATGTCCTCGTAATATATAGTGGTTTGCCTAAATATGCAAAGTACCTGATAGTCCATAAGTGTCTCTGTCTTAAATCCAGCAGCAGTAATATCAAAATAATACTCCCAAGTACGAATGAATTCTTGATTGAACCCCAAACCAAGGATTTTGCTAGGAGTAATATAATTAAACAACCAACAATCAAATAATGAATCTCATTAGTTGAAACAACATTTGATAAAAGAAGATTATCTTTTTATGATTTACCTTTGGTTTTTCAAGAAGTTAGCTCTCCAACATCTGAGTGTTTGATGATAATGTGTTCCTATTCTTTCCACATGATCCACACTGTAAATTGAAGCATTTAGTAAGATAATATATCAAGTTATACAAACATACCAAATGCCAATCTCACTTTGGTACAATTGTAGATCGATGAGTATAAAAGTTTAAGAGAAAAAATATATTACTCATGACCTCTTAACGACACTTTTATCATGACTTCACAACGATACACTTACCATAATGTTGAGGACGTGGTCATGGCTGATATTAATATGTTAAGTGAAGGTATGTCGCCTCCAGGAAATATGTATTCTCTAACAAAGCCTGGCGTCCGCCTAAATTCATCGTACTTTCGGTCTTGGACTGATATGAACTAAAGATAATCAAAAGATTTAGTCACGAATTAAGTTACTATTACTTAAAAAATATATTAGTGACAGTGAGAAAATTAAAGTTTAATTTGTATTATTTAATTATAAGTTTGAAAAAAATAAAGATAGAGATGGTTAAGTCTGTATTTTGGTTAGTTAATATCAAAGGTATATAGAATGTTTTAAGAACATGGAAAATACTGAAAATAAACATATAGCTAGCAAAAATTTCTATAAAAACATTAACTTTACAGTTTTAAAAAATACACAAAAATATTTTCGCCATAACATTTATCGAGTGTAAAATTTTCGGCCTCGTGTACAAGGAATGCGACAAGTGCATTCTTTAGATGATGGAATATACCTGCAGGACAAAAATCCCACCCTCTGCCAATGCAGAATCACAACATCTAAAAAACTCTTCATAGTATTCATGGCCAAAATGCTCAATAGCTTCACTGAAAATAAAGATTTCTTGCTTACATTATGAGTAATCACTAATCATATATGTTATAACTAACATCATATGCAACAATTATAGATCGAGAAGGGTAATGTTCTCACTCACCAGCTTATTATCCTATCGTATTTGACAGTATCAGGTATTTGTCTATAGTCGCATAGTAGAAATCTGATTCGATCCTGAACAATTAATTTGCATTGAGGAACTCATAGACGAATGACAAAGAATATTAAAGAGAATGAACAATAAAATTCATATCACATTGATCTTTGCTTTAAAAACACATATGTATGCATGTGTGTATTGTTCTCTTACAAGCATTTACCTGTAGACCAGCTTCCTTGACTTTATTTTCTGCGTATTTGATCTGCTCTTTCGAGAGGGTGATGCCGGTGTATTTGCATCCCGTTTGTTTTACTAGTTCAATGGCGAAAGCCCCCCAACCGCATCCTATGTCAAGAACTTCGTGGTTTCTGTTAACCTTTGCCTACAAATGTTTAAAATGAACATTTCAACACAACATGCTTAGAGAAGAAAATGGCATTATTATGTTTAGGGAGACATACAAACCCATTTTAGTGAAACTTTATATCAGAGAAAACAGAAAAGAAAAATATGCAAACACTCACCTTTTTAATCAAGGAATATATTTTTCTCAACTGTGCTGTTTTCAAGTCTTCATCCTCACTCTAGTTAAAAGTAATAGATGTATAAACTGTTATACGAATTTCTTGAATGCAAACAAACGAACAACATAATCAAATTTTGCAATCCTGACCTTAAATATTGCACACGAGTATGTCATGGTCTCATCCAAGAAGAGAGAAAAGTGTTCGTTACTCTACGAAAACATGAAAAGACATTCTATTAGATGATATAAGAGTAATAAGTTAAATTAGTCATATTAAGACTATCATAATTTTTTTCACATGCCAGATCATAGTGTTGAGAAATGTTACTGCGCGCTTGAATAACAGTATTACTCCTCATAAAATGGTGATAGAAATACTTTGCCGACGATATTCCTGCCGTTAGAAATATTGGTGTCCACCATCCTCTAAAATCACACACAACTTAATTAGTATGCAAATGTATATTACCATTATGAAAGCTTTAATTACCTTTTTCTAATCCTTGAGGCAGACCTTTGTAAATCACTATTAACAATAAAAAGCTGCAAATAGAAAAAAATCAGTAGATAATCATGATCAAAAGAAACTACTTAGATATGAGCAACCAAAAACCAACATACCGTTAACATATCTAGAAGACCTGCATTTTTATCAATGAAGGAGAAATCTCCATGTATGTATGCCTTTCCAAGACCTAAATCAGCTTTTGTGACAATCTACAACAAGTTTTTAGCATGACAAAACATTTATACACGATATGACACTATGCATTAGAGGTAACATGCTTCATGATGTAGATATGCTAACTTTGTCAAAGTAAATAAAAAGCCTTTATAAGTAACAATATTGTAAGTGAAGGGGAATAAAACATCAACCTTCCAATAAAACTTGGGATTGTGCACTTTTACATAAACTTTTAACGAACTTTTCCTTCTGGTTCCTTCAAAGGTGAACATTGTGCCCCCTTCTTCAATTAAACTACAAAAGGTAAAAACTTCATAAAGTCCACAACTGAATTATACAATATTTTAGCGTTAAGGTGTCAATGGAAACAATTTCTCTATATTTCAGGATAGTGAAAACGGATGCCTTCATGTTACCTACAAGAGCCTATCAATAGATTTCTTTTTGTAAATTTACTGTTTACTTTTATTTGTTTGTTCTAAATATTTTTAGAGCCTAATAGTTGTGTTTTTATACTTCCTAATTATATAGGGTAACTTTTTAAATCATGTATCACTTTTACTTTAAAGTATTGCACTGGTTTACGAAATCTTTAATCGAAAGAGACCAAAATTAATTTTCAAAGAAGACTATGATTTTCCTATTAAAAATGTGTTACAATATTGTGTACAAATCAGACCAAAATCCTTTATACATATAAAAGGGCTGAAGAGTTACAACAAATGTATTAGGTGTAACTCTTTATAAGAATGGATGATAATTGGTGGTTATAATCGTCACATATGATAGTTGCATGGCAGTTACATTATCGGGAACTACAATATTAGTAAGATGGTTACTACCGAAGGCTTGTCCATCCGCAACAACAACATCACTTTTTCATACCGTTGAATAGTTACTATCAAATGATCAAGTTGCTATGGATTATCAATTTAATTAATGATCAACAATTTTAGTGATCATGAGTTCCTTTTGATCATGAGTTCTTTCTCATTTGTAACTTATCATTAGTTCCTACTAATTCCCAAGTTTTGATGATGATCTTAGTTACTATTGATGCTTTAACCCCTCAAACCATCAAGGTTCTTAGGTTCTAGAAACTATTTAAAATATTCTTGAATGATGCATTTCATACCTACTAATAAATATCAATGATTATTCTAGTTTTTATTTGATCTTAAGTGAATCCAAATATACTAAAATGATACTGATTGCACTAAAATATAAAAAAATAATGTGTCAAGATTTTAACTTGTTTTGTTAGACGTTTGGCCGGGTTCACTTTCAATTTCATTTTCGTATGACATAATGAAAGGTCAGCACACTTCTCATGTAATCTAATTCCGGGTGTTAACGCAATAATATATGGTGAAGATGATCCACTTAGCTTATGTTTGAAATAGACTTTAAGCAATTGAATAAACATGACAAGTATTAAAGAGTGACTCACATTAAAGTTCCAATAGCAATATAATCTTGAAGAAACTTAACAATAAAAGACCTTGCACCAGCTTCCATCATAGAGGGTACCATTTGTTTAGGGTTGTTTAGAAGTACATAACTCTTATTAAGCATGACGTTTGCAGCGACAATACCCGCCTACAACACATTAATAAAAGATCCTATGAGACATAATTTGATGTTTTTCACTCTATTATAATGCGCAATTAACCCCTTAAGTAGATGCAACATGGTGCCTTAAACCAATCATCCACAAGGTACTATGATATGATATGACATTGTTCAGTAAGGTTTCATTTACAAATGGCCTGAGTTACCTTCACCACATCCTCATGTAATCCATTACCTATTAGAATCAAGTACAAGTTAGTAGACGTTAAGTAACTTTAACTTATAGATCATGCACAAAGATTTCAAAAATTAAATACTCATAAAGATATAAACTTGAGCAAAACATAATTAAGATATAAAAGTTTTAGTTGAAGGGGAAAAGTAATTAGTCATGTATGGAAAGTTTGGCATAAACTTATAACAGTATGAAAATGGTTGTGTTTATAGGTATGAGATTCACTTTGTTGCATAATGGTAATCTAAAATATATTGGTTTGAATTAATTAAATATCAACAAGTAAATTATATAATTAATGGATGGAACCCTTAATATATAGGGAAGAAACCCAAACACCTACGGGTCATCTACTAGTAAACCCTGATAACTACATAAATTAGGTTGTATAAATAAGTAATACTACCATGGTATGCTCCACAAAACACCATGTTTCTCTTTCCTTGAATGGTATGAAGCTCAAGTAAAGCCTTTGATGCAGCAACCGATGGAACTAGACGTCTAGTTGACCACTTAAGAGTCGTACACTCTGGGGTTCGGGGTGGGTTAATTGTAACAAGAAAAGGTAGTCCATTGTCATCAATGTTCTGCATTTTAACATAAATATTTAAATGTTTGTTGCACTAGAAAAATATGATTACTATTTAGCTAGGAGGATACGAAATATTACGTTCAGTCTGAGTATTGGACTAGACAGTTTGTTTATGTAATATCATAGGCGTACACCATGTGTTCTTGACTTGCACTTATGATCATTTATACTAATTAATTTCTTAAATCTTTCAACTATTTAAAAATCGATTTCACGAGTGATAATAACATTCAATCTCAAAGTAAAAGATGCAAAAGCACCATGGGTACCTGGATCACATTAAGCCAGTATGTTAAACATACTTTGTTATCCGCTGCTTTATGCAAGTTACATGCACTCCATGTTGTCTGGTTTTGGGGCATAAACCTTGTGTTATGATGAAGAAACATGTCACTGGATATAAGAGTTATAGAGTTAGTCGGCATTTCTAATCATCAAGAAAAAGGAATCTTCAGAGTTGTTATGTTGATCCTTTTTCAAAAAAGAAAAGAAAATAAGAAGTGTGACATGTCAATACACAAACTAAAGGTGCTAGCTAGAGAGCACATGTTTAAAGTATATATTCGAAGTCATGAATGCAAGCATACCTGGAAACATAACTAAATGAGCCAAGAATTCTTTTTTCTTCATATGAAGCTTGTTCTCGTATCATTCTAAGGGCATCTAGGGCATGTGTAGCTATAATGCATCCACTATACCTTTCTTGAGAGCCATCTTCACATATTATCAAACAACCTATTTGTTTTCGAATTTGGTAACGTTCATTATTGGTTCAAACATATATAGTTTATTGTAGACATATGCCTTAGCATCATGTGATATGCTATCAACGTTATATACATGTTTCATAGTTTTTTCCTAATCAAAAACACACATTTAATCCTGGAAAATTATTTTTCAAATTATCCAATGATGAAGATGATAAAATATTAAGGGGGCTAGATGTATAGTCATCATATATGTCCCGATATATTATATAATGTTTGATACTTGCTTTTTATGTGTTATATACCTAACATTCTAATAAAAAATTAAGGATTATCAATTATGACATAGTGTCCCAGAAATGACAATATGGCCATTAATTTATAAGAAAAAAAACTCAAGTAATCCAAATAAAGAAACTATATACATTTACCATTATCAAGTTTTGAGACAGATTGAACCGAACAACTCATTCGTATTTGACAGCCTCTATGTTCCAGATCTTCTTTGAGCTATCACTCATTACAACACATATATAGTTAGGATGGTCTAACTATGAATTAGCTTGAGTTAAGATAAGAGTATCACCTTTTCAACCAAAATTTGTGAACCGTTTTTTATTTTAAGCCATTGAAGGCCACGAAAAACCTAAAAAAAGGTGTACAAATTAGCTCATGATAGAGAATTAATCCATTAGCAAGGTGACACATGCATGTTCCTACTTTAATTTTGCAATATATGATATCAAAATTAAGTAGTTAGCTTGGTGATTGAATATGTTAATTGTTAATATGTAACCTCTCTTAGTTCATCTTTATTTTATTTTTTCTTTCATCAATATTTTCTAGTTACAAGAGTCATTATGTGACGGTACTCCCAAACTTTTCTCTTTCTTATGCCTAGTTAACAAATTGCAATCTAACTATGTTAATAACTAATTAATTATTTTCTATTTTTGAGTTGATATATCGTGCATATCTTCCTTCTTTTAAGGGAATATTAATTCCCTCGATCTCTAGCTCTTTATTTCTCGAGAACCTTACGGGTGAAAATTTGAAAGGGAGAAGGTGGGTGACGACCACCTTACTATTTATAGTATCTTTAGGACAACATTTCCCTCATTTGACATCTTTAGTCCCTTTGGTTTCATTTAATTCCCATGAGCTTCTTGTTACTTATTTAACCGGGATATTGGGGCGTTCCACTTGTTTTACAATGTTATTCAGAAGAGTTTTACCTGAATGTTATGGTGATTGTGAAAAAATGAGAGAACTAAAAATGCAGAGAAACTTATAACTTGTTCCGCATGGTAGGGCCATATTGAAGAACACATTGGTACCTGTCGTGTGCACATATATATGTATGGATATCATTCATAAAAGCATATGTAAGCTTATTTAAAAATGTCATAATAGAGTTTTGTAGTTTCCTCACAAGATAAAAGTCTTGAAATAACTTTGAGTAACCATGTGACTTGATGAAGCCTTGCAATGTTTCATGGTGACTAGTGTCTCGGTTGTGTTCCAAGTACCTATGTTACACAAATGATTTAAGTAAATATATGTAATCTTAAAATTTCTTATGATAAATATATTTTTAGCAAACCTTTAATTACTATACCATAATTAAGCAAGGTCAGTGGGTTCTCATCGCTTTAAATATTAGTTAGGGAGAAAAAACACAGTTTATTTGACTAGTTTTTTAAGGTAATTTGTAATTTGAATATAGGGTGTAAATTAAGCCCTTGGTTTATTATGCTATAAATAAGAGAATTGCCCCTAAATGCAATATGTGTACCTCAAAGCATCATCTCTAAACTTGCTTACTTCCTTGAGCATATACCAAAAGTTAGGATTTAGTAGATTCTTTTTCTGTGAAAATAAACTTGAGAAACCATTTCTACTGCCCCATTCCCAGCCATGACCATCATCCAAGCTCACTGAGAATGACATATCAGAATTCTCCATATCAACTCCAAGTGTCTCTAATAGCTCCATCATATTGGGACTTGTCACCTGCATATTTAATACTTATTATAAGTATTTCAATGTGTGATGTTTCAAGAATAACTCGTTCATCTAGACAAATCAAACATGTTATCAGTGAGTACGTTGTAATAATGTTGTAAGCTGGTTTAATAGATAGTATTAACGGTGTTAAGGGGTCAAAAACGGTTTGACAGGTTAAATATGTAAATTATGGATATATTTCTTTGATCTTATAGTTTTAGTTTTAAAAGGGTTAACGCATTAATCCTTTGAATTGTAGTATTACCCGAATACCAACCATACTAAACAGGTTAAACTAATCAACCTAAAAAGATGAAACGTTTATTAATAGGGTGATACTCATCAACCGAAACCTCAATGTTTTCGATGTAGTGTTTCATGTGTTTCATCTTAAGCCAGAAATTAATTTTTGCATCAAACCTCAAACCAATCACTAGAATTAACCTTTTCCAAAAAAATAATGTTTTAAAAGAAAATGAATCCTTTGTTTAAATAAACTTAATAGCACATGATGATAAGAACTTCTTTGGCTCAATTAATAATACTAACACAGATGAATTGAAAACAATACTTACAGGATTGAAGGCCATGAGTCCCAGGTCCAAATCTACACCATCCACGACCGCAGTCTTGGCATGACCACCGAGGCGCTCCTCCTTCTCGTATAACACCACCTCCGCCCCTGCCTTCGCCAAAACGTATGCGGATACCAACCCGCTTATACCTCCACCAACCACTGCAACTCTCATCTTAATATTTTCTTTACCAACTTATAATCTTATATCCCTGCAGTGAAATAATTATGGAAAAAGTTTAGCTAGTGATGCAACTACAATAAGTTAAATTGATAAACAAATATGAAATCTAGTTTTTCCTTTAAGAACAGCTAATTGGATCAGTTGACAGGTAACTAACCCACCAGATCATCTCTATTACTTGAATACACAATCCGAAACCATAATAAGTAGGAAACTCACTATCATAAGTACTAAGAGAAAAGAAAAAAAACCCAGGCTCAACCTGAATCCTCTTATTTTTAACATTGATATTAAACACAACATGTACGCCATAAACTTAAAGCCCCACGTTTAGGTGGGAAAAAAAACATGTGCAAATTCCAGTCTTTTTCATAAATGATATGAGAAAAGTGAATCCAGAGTTATCAGCTCTGGGTTCACTTTTGAATTCTTCAATCCGTAGTTAACAAATGTGGAATAACCTTTTCATTAAAAAAACGACGACAAAATCCCGACAAATAGAATTCCAATTAGTCCCGTCTCGCCGAGCTTTACCGTACACTTCAATTAGTCATGGGCAGCTACATACATTTAAACTGTATATATGTGTGTATATATATATATATATATATATATATATATTATATATATATATATATATATATATATATATATATATATATATATATGGGAGGGATCAAATGAGAACTAGTTTTTTTTATGAGAACTCTAGGAACCAATCTCAACCACTAGTTTTCAATAGCAAAATTGTAATTAACAAAAAATATTTAAAAAATTTATAAATAAAAAAATAACATAAAAATAAAAAAAATAAAAACACAAAAATATTCCCCAACTTTCTCTCTTTCATAAAAAATATAAAAAAATTTATAAAAACTAAAAAAATTCTCGTTTTTTAACGAAATTCGTTTTACACATGTGTAATATCGGATTTACACATGTGTAAATCAAATACTACATATGTGTATAACTAGATTTACACATATGTAAACAACGGATGTATGATTTTTTTAAAAAAGTATATCAATATGGTAGGCGTTGGAAAGATAAAAAAATACTGAATTTTATGGTGATTTTTTTTTGAAAAAATGATGTCGTGAAAAAAATTATAAACATTTAAAAAAAGGGGGGGGAATGGCATGTGATTTGTATGTGATAAAAATAAATGGCTGAGATTGGTTGCTAGAATTCTCACAAAAAATAGTTTTCATTTGAACCCTCCCCTGTGTATATATATAGTTGGCTGCAACTTTAAGTTGGCTGAGAGTAATGTTAGTTGGCCGAATTTAATTGATGAGTAATTCTGAGTAGTTGGCAGCAACTCTAGCATGAAATCTATGAGAAGAGGTTCTTTTTAATTTGTTTAATGGGACTTGTGGTTCTTTCTTTGATAAGTGTAGGGGTTTTTTTCTCTAGCTTTTTGATATAAAAGTTAAAGTTGATTACACATATGATCTTTTTGGTTTAGAGCGAAAATTTCCAGGTTTGGGTGCTCACATTAATTATTAGAGTTAATGTGACGAAAGCTTAGTAATTAACTAGAAAGCATCTCCAATACGGCGTTTAATTAGCCATCATTAAGAGGCGATCCATCCATCTTTGGAACGAGGTGATTAAGACATGAGGACTAGTTGGAGTAATATTTATTAATGATTGAGTGTTCAAGTTTTACAGTAAACTAACTATGTAGATTTAAAAGTATGTATGTTTATATTGATTCTCTCCCTTGGATCCAATCAAAAGAATAAAAAGTACCACAACAGCAATTGTTGCAAAACAGAAAAAGCTGGCATAGATTAATTTGGTCAAAAACTTGATCGATACTTTTTATTAGTTGAAACACAGTGAGTATTTGACCTGTCTAATTACATACATCGCTCAGTTAAATAGCTAATAACACAAACCTAAATAGTCGCTAATACTTACTAAAGATTAAGGCTATTCATTACCTCATGACTCATGACTCGCCTGAAAGTCGCTCTAAACCGACTTGTTTATAAACGAGCATATTCGGCTCGAATCGGTTTGTAAATGAATCGAGCACAAATCAAGGTCAACCCGACTTGTGGCTTGTTCATTGGCATGCTCCAGCTTGCTTAAATCGAAGTAAATTATAATGTTATAAATCATAAACCAAAATTATGATATATTATTCAAATGACTATATAGACATGTTGTCATTTTGAAATTTTCTAACAAAAAAACCAAACTAAATTAAAGCGTAAATTATAATGTTTATTTGCTCGTAAAACAATACACAGGATAATCATAGTTCATGAAATACGAATATGTATTCTTGTTTCAAAGAGTAAAGATATAAAAATATAAAAAGTATTATACTTTCTATATATATATTAATATGTGTGAAAAATAACAAAATTAATCTTTTAAAAAACTTAATAAAATGGCTCGCGAGCTGGTCGGATCGGCTCGTCTCGTTTATAAACAAGTCAAGCCCAAACCCACTTTTTAAACTTGTGAAGATAAATGAGTCGGCTCAAATTTGTTTCGATTTCAAACAAGCCAAGCCTAAGTTCACTTTGGTTTGGCGCGACCATGGGCGAAGCGTTGTTAGGACCCTGGGGAGCCCCGCCTTATTTTTCACACTAAAGTGGATTTTCTTTTCAAAAGTTTTATCGTATTGAGTTAGGGTCCCCTAATTGGGTTCCCATGACTTTCAGCTCCCTCTATACTTACATTGAAGCTCTGACACCGGGCTCGATTCGAACTTTTTACAACCCTAATAAAGATAACTTAGAACTAAACGCGTACTTATATTGACTCATTAGATAACTACAAAACGATTATTAACCCAATAAAACTCTAACAACCAAACTACCCATATAACCATAAATCTTAGGCTCAAACACAACGGGCCCATAATCACTTTCCCTTGAACTCTGGGGTACTCTCAAGATTAGTCCAACAATATATGTCGGGTGAGTTGACGTCACGCTGGAACCGAATGCTCACCTGCCGGGGATGAAGAAACATCCGCCTGGGTTGACGAACTATGAAGCGTGGGAGAATAAAGCGAAACAGGCCGGGCGGTTGGGTTGAGCTGCACGTTTGGAGCTGATGTACGCTGGAGTAATGAAGTCGTTTGATTTTTATGTTGTTTATTGCTTCAAACAAATTACGGTTACAACGCAAAGGAGATAATAAATCTAAAATGGTGCTCATCTAAAACATATATAACTGCAACTATCTATTTAAACTAGAACATGAATAAACAAAACAACTTAAGTACTCCATGATGCACCTTTCCTCCATATAATTCAGGTCAAAGGCCAATACTAAGTCCGGACGTAGTGGTGTTCGTACTGGACGTAGTGGTGTTCGTACTGGACGTAGTGGTGTTCGTACTGGACGTAGTGGTGTTCGTACTGGACGTAATGGTGCCTCCAAGGGGCACTAAATTTGTTGATGTGGATAGAATTAGAACTTTAAAATCATTACGTCCTATTTAAAGAGGAGCTTCAAACTCATGTTTAGTCAAACCTTAATGGTCATTCAAATAGATGAATAAATTTATTTTTCTATCACTTTTAATAATTTTTAACTAAAAAAAACTTAAACTCACTACTCTTGATTTAAAATGATTTTAATAAATTCATATTTGTGTAGGTAACATTTTAACTAATAAACCACTACACCAGGGGCGGACCCAACCTTTGTGGTTGGGATTCGCCCGACCCCCATTAATTTTTTTTAATTAGTAGTGTATATGTTTTATTTCCGACAGACCCCAAGAAATTTTAACAAAAACTCTCAAGAAATTTTGAAGACGACCCTATTGCATTTTTCTATTATCAATGACCTTAAATATATAAAATTTCAAGTTTTACAAATATAAACCGATAAATTATAACAGAAATAACAAAATAAACTTATTACCCAATAAACTAATATCTTTAACCCCAAACTCAATTTCTATTGCCCAATTGCTCAATACTCATAATCCATTAAATTGAAATAATATAACACATTTAATTAAAAAAATATTGACAAAGCCCATAATCAAAGCCCCAAAGTCACAACACTTCCATCCTTTATCTTACGTAATTTTGATGACTATTAAAGTATTTTTGTTATGTTATTTTGATATTTAACTTGACTTTATTTTTTAATGTGAGACCTGACCCGACTCGACCAAAACTAAACCTAACCCGAATCATACCAAAAGAATTTATTTTTTACTATAGCCAATGAAATCTCAATGAAATAAACCGAAGCCATAAAAAAAATCCAGTCCGCCATTTCACTACACACTCCCGTTTAACGTTGACTTGTGTTTTCAGCTTCGTTGACTCCCAATAATGACCTCATTTATAATTTACTGAATTTTGTTAACGTATATGTATGTTACCAATATGTATTTAAATGGATAATTTGGGTTACATTTTGATACTTTGTTATTAATTCTATTGTTTGTATAGTGTAATGTACTAAAATAAAAATTAAATCACAGGATATTTATCATTTAGTTTGTGTTTTTGTGTGTGGAGGGTTAAGTTAATCATAAATATCACTAAAATGGGAGAGGATTTTAGTCATTTTATTGTTATCAACGCGTATTTTATTGTATTGAAATAACCTATTGATTGTGAAAATAACATTACAGATAAAACGAGTTAGATGTCGTGCGTATACAGACTTAATTTAATTCTAAATGTTGTATGAGTTTGATAATTAACATTGGGGTTAATGTCTATTAGATTCATTTGCGCTTAAGTAAACATTTTACGTGGGCTTTAGTGTATTGTTTAGTAGGGTTTTAAATCATTGATTTTATTAGGCTCAATTATCGTCTATTAGATTCACTTGAGAATTAGACATATTTTAGACATAAGACAAACGTTGACCTCCACTTTGTTTTTGAGGGATCAAATTTTTTTTAATAGCGAATGTGTGATTTTGTTTCGGAGGATGCGTGTTATCTTAATCGAGCCTACCAGTCTGTTTTTCAGCCGGAACTGCATATACCTATAACATATTTACATGTCATGGATACATTGTCTTAAACAGTTACGCTAATGATCATTACTTGTGAGATCAAATTACCATTCAATATTGTTTGCAGCGGATAGAATAAAATGAACAGTCTGTGTGGGTACCAATTAGTCTGCTAGCTACAAGATGAGGGGCAAACACAAATTAATAGAAGATTTTTGACTTCAAAGGGTCAATGAACTTCTCTGGCTCCAGCTATGTAATATATAGTTATATATAGGTTAATCATTACCTATATAATTTTTAACATCAATTAACTTCTCTCAAAACTATCTAATCTTTCACCTGTAAGAATTTGAATCCACACAAATTTTGTGAGTGACGATCACAAATGTCACTAGATTACAAGACGATAGGCTAATCAGAGTTGCATTATTTAGTAAAATGTATTTTGGGGTAATAGTATCACAGTCATCGTGCTTTATTTGGTTTACATGCAACAAGTTATTAACCTTTTGAAAGGTACACATACATAATCCAACACAAATAATATACATCTTTCATTAATAAGCCAAAACAACCTTCTTGTAAGGATCTCCAAGTGTGGCATTCGTGTTTCCGGGCCGTGAGAACACAACCTTCAATCAACAACACAAATCAAAGTATTGTGACATGTCTGTGTTTAGTAAGGATGAAAACTTCAAAGAAGAAATGGCGTCTCCACACACACACACACATATATATATATAAGGATGATAATATACAAATTGTCTTTTTCATGTGAAACATACGAAGTTTTGAGTGAAATTATCATGCAAGAAGGTATTATGCGTAATCATTTTACCTTTGCATGAAAATTTAGTCTCTACCTGATTAATTTTTACACTAGTGTTCTAATTACACATGCAAAGTTCATTCTTGCGTGATAACTTCGTACGCTTCGTATTCTTTGGCATAAAAACAGTTTGTACCATTGCTTTTCTCTATCTCTCTCTCTCTCTCCCTATACACACACACACACACATATATAGTTATGGAAAACCAGATTTATAGATTTCTTTTTCACTACCCTCTATATATGTATGTGTGTATAGTTATGTGAAAAGCAAATAAAACCAATAAAATCAGATAAAACCAATAAAATCAAAGAGAGAGAGGAATCTAGAGAATACCATATAGTTATGTGAAAACCAGATAAAACCAATAAAATCGATTACATAATTTATAGATTTCTTTTTCACTACCCTCTATATATGTATGTGTGTATATATATACATATATAGATATGGATCGAAAGAAAACCTTAACATAATTTTACATATATGTCATACATTGGTTACATATACATAACAAATTTTCATTTGACATCGAGTTACGTAAGTGTAACTCTCTCATTCTAGTATTTATGTTTAACATATATGTAACGTATAGTTAAATACCCTTATAACATTTAAAAAAATTATAAATTATATCAATGATTTTCTTTAGTTTTCGCATAAGTATTAGTTATTTTAGGAACTGTCCCCTACATAAATATAGATAGGATAAGGACCAATATATATATATATATATATATATATATATATAGGGGAGGGATCAAATGAGAACTAGTTTTTTTTGTGAGAACTCTAGGAATCAATCTCAATCATTAGTTTTCAATGGCAAAATTGTAATTAACAAAAACATATTTAAAAAATTTATAAATAAAAAATAACATAAAAATAAAAACACAAAAATGTTCCCCAACTTTCCCTCTTTCATTAAAATTTATAAAAAATAAAAAAAATTTCCGTTTTTTTAACGAAATTCGTTTTACACATGTGTAATATCGGATTTACACATGTGTAAATCCAATACCACACATGTGTATAACTAGATTTACACATATGTAAACAACGGATGTACGATTTTTTTAGAAAAGTATATCAATATGATAGACGTTGGAAAGATAAAAAATACTGAATTTTATGGTGAATTTTTTTAAAAAAATGATGTCGTGAAAAAAGTTGTGAACGTTTAAAAAAAATAGGGAAATGACATGTGATTTGCATGTGATAAAAATGAGTGGCTGAAATTGGTTCATAGAGTTCTCACAAAAAAAGGTGATTCTCATTTGAACCCTCCCCTATATACATATATATATATAAGAGATAAAATGCTAACTCTTGTTTATTGCGATAATCTATTAACCCAACAAGTGATCCACAACAGAACACAACATCACTTTAAGCTAGAGTTACATTGGTAAATTAATTGTTACACAAGGAACGCTAAAACTTTTTTTAATATATGGCAAAACTATACTTGAATTAAAGATATTATAATGATCTATTTAATAATATAATTGTATAAAAAATATCATCACACAAAAAAGTTAAGAAGATTTAAAAAAAAAGGTGAAATTTTTAAAAAGGGAGGAATTTTTGAAGATGAGAGGAAAATCATTTAATTATTGGTGTAACGCAATTTAAAAATTAGTTACACTACATAATTATGATGTAAGTGTTCGTTACATCAGAGTTAATGAGTTATCGTAATAAATAAGTGTTAAAAAGGAATTATATCCTATAAATATAGATAGGATAGGGATCAATACACGCACACACGTTCAAACCAATTTGTTTTTTTTTTCCAAGAGACATGAGTGATAAAATAATAAACATTAGATTCAAAACTTTTTTTAAACAAGTGAAATAAATGATTTATTTCGTTACATGTGATTTTCATATATAGTATTTCTCCTCCTATATGATATAAATAGATTCTCTCTTTTAGGAGGAAAAAGTGGATGATTTTGATGATAAGTTTTGTGTCTTTCATGTTGAAAAATATGTAAAATTGTACCTGATAGTTCGTAAGTATCTCCGTCTCCTTAAAGACGGCAGCACAAACGTCAAAATAGTACTCCCAAGTACGGATGAATTCTTGGTTAAAGCCCAAAGCAAGGATTTTGCTAGGAGTAATGTAAATAAACAATCAACCATCAAATCATAAAATTCGTAAATTGAAACAACACTAGCTTGATAAAAGAATAACATCTTCTTATAGTTTACCTTTGATTTTTCAATAAGTTATCTCTCCAACATCGAAGTGTTTGAACATAATGTGTTCCTATCTTTTCCACATGATTGACACTACAATAAGCATTTGATATGATCTTATTGATAACAATAAAAATCAGAAAAAATGAACACAAGTGTAGCTTTGTGGAGAAGGATAAGTGGGTGAGAGTTAAACTTAAAAAGTTAGAAATATTAATAATTTTACTCGTGACCTCCAATGATGCAATTACCTTAATTTAGAGGATGCAGTCATGGCTGATATTAATATGTTAAGTGACGGTACGTCGCCTCCTGGAAATATGTATTCTCTAATAAAGCCTGATGTCCGTCTAATTTCGTCATACTTCTGGTCTTGAACCGATATGAACTGCAAACATTCCATATATATTAGTTACATGAGTTTTTATTCTACATATATATAAATGACAGGAAGAAAATTAAAATATGTGCTATTTAATGAAACAATAAGTTTGAAGAAAATAAAAAGATATGATTTAGTTTGTATTTTAATTAGATGGTTTCAAAAGTAACTAGAGTGTTAAAAGTAAGACATGGAAAATTCATAAAACAAATAGACTAGTAAAATTTTTGTAAATAAGCATTAACTTCTCAATTTTCAACATATAAAAACAAAATTTTAGTTGGAAAATCTAAGCAAAGTGCGAATTAGCTAGCCTCGTGTTCAACTCAAGGACCATCAGGGCCACCACAAGTGTATTCTTTAGGTGAAAATGTCGGAGCTAAAAATCAAAAAAAATATTTTTACAAAAGGAAGAATAGTGATCAAGTTTTCAATTAAGTCATCGATGTATAGTTTGCCTAAACTAGATCATTATAACATCATTATCAAGTCATGGGTTTTTTGTTTGTATTAAGAAAGACATAAAAGAGAGTATGCATGTGGTGGTGGAGATTTTCCATATATGTAATTATACTAAAATAACTATAAAAGAACCGTTAATTATATCAAAAAGTAGAAAAAAAATCCTATAATTAACGTCACCGCTTCACATCAATATAAAAAAAGTATAACCTAATTGGATTAAAAGAAATTCAATTCCTAAAAAATGTTCCAATCGCGAGGGCTCATGACTTCAAATATGCTTACAAGTGTTGGTATCTTTCAAGAAATACTTTTGAGGAGATCGAATATATATATATAAATATAAATATATATATATATTATATATATATATATATTTATATATATATATATTGGTTTTAGACAAAGTATATGATGGAACTAAGATACCTGCAAGACAAAAATCCCGTCCTCAGCCAATGCAGAATCACAGCATTTAAAAAACTCTTCATAGTATTCATGGCCAAAATGCTCTATAGCTTCGCTGAAAATAGACATTTCTTACTTAAACTACAAGTAACCACTAATCATATGTTTGTAACTAATATCACATGAAACAATTATAGATCGAGATAGGAAATGCTCTAGCTCACCAGCTTATTATTCTATCGTATTTGAGAGTGTCAGGTATTTGCCTATAGTCGCATAGTAGAAATCTGATTCGATCCTGAACATTTAAATGCATATTATATTAATCTTTGCTTTATAAGCACATATGTATGTGGGTCATATTGATCATATTGTAATGTTCTAAGCATTTACTTGTAGACCAGCTTCCTTCACTTTATTTTCGGCATATTTGATCTGCTCTTTCGAGAGGCTGATGCCAGTGTATTTGCATCCAGTTTGTTTTACTAGTTCAATAGCGAAAGCCCCCCAACCGAATCCTATGTCAAGAACTTCATGGTTTTTATTAACCTTTGCCTACAAATGTTTTATATGTACATTTCAACATACAACTTAATTGCTTAGAGAAAAAAAAGTGACATTATTGTATGCTAAATGTTTAGGGAGACATATACAAACCCAATATATAGTGAAACTTTTTATTAGAGAAAAAAGAAAGTATATATAGTATGCAAACACTTACCTTTTCAATCAAGGAATATATTTTTCTCAATTGTGCAGTTTTCAGGTCTTCATCCTCACTCTATTGTAAGTATTACATTTAGAAAACATTATAATAATTGCTTGAATTCGAAAACCGAACCACATAATCAAATTTTGAAAGTTTGCAATTCTAACCTTAAATATGGCACACGAGTATGTCATGGTCTCATCCAAGAAGAAAGAAAAGTGTTCATTACTCTACGAAAAATGTGAAGACAATATATTAGATGACACAAAAGTCATAAATGAGGCATGCATATATATCTATGAATTGAATATTATATGAAGACTTCCACATGCCACATCATAATGTTGAGAAATGTTATTGGGTGCTTGAGCAATGGTGTTTCTCCTCATAAAATGTTGATAGAAATACTTTGCAGATGATATTCCTGCTGTCAGAAATATGGGTGTCCACCATCCTCTAGAGTCACACACAACATGCATAGATGATTAGTATGTAAATAAATATTAACTTTGCAACCTGTGATGGAACTCGTATGAAAGCTCTATTACCTTTTTTTAATCCTTGAGGCTGAACTTTGTAGATCACTATTAACAGTAAAAAGCTGCAACCAGGAATAAATCAATAGATAACCATAGTCAAAAGAAACTACGTACTAAGATATCAACCAAAAAGCATACCGTTAACATGTCTAAAAGACCTGCGTTTTTATCAATGAAGGAGAAGTCTCCATGTATATAGGCCTCACCAAGACCTAAATCAGCTTTTGTGACAATCTACATAAAGTTTTTCGCACGACAAAACATTCATACAAGATATATATGACACTGTGTATTAGATGTAACATGCTAACTTTGTTAAGAGTAAATAAAAATCCTTAAAAGTATTAATATTGTAAGAGAAAGGCATTAGGCCATTAACCTTCCAATAAAATTGGGGAGTGTGCACTTTTACATAAACTTTTAACGAACTTTTCCTTCTGGTTCCTTCAAAGGTGAACATTGTGCCCCCTTCTTCAACTAAACTGTAAAAGATAAAAACTTCATAATTAAAGTCCATAGATGAATTAAACAAAATATATTAATTTTAAGATTTTTTACGAGCACCTTCTCTATCTTTCGGGACAATGGAAAGGGTTGCCATCATGCTACCCTTCCACAGCCTATCATAGCATTCTACTACGAGTGCGATTTTTATGTCTATTTGTTTGTTCTAAATTTTAGGGTCTAATAGTTATGTTTTCTAAATTTCGTAATTACAAAGGTCAACTTTCTGAATCGTGCAACACTTTAAATTAAAGTATTTCATGGTTACGAAATATATTGGTGAAAAGCAAGTGCTTAAATGAAATCTTTTTCTTGTGTGTGTTTATGACTGTGTGTTGATTTTGATCCAATTTATGAACAATAGGCATAGTTGCTGGTGTGTCCCAATTCCTCGATCAAAGTTGGTGAACATGAAGGGTTGGACTGTTAAGTTGAGATGATCGACTTGGCTTATGTTTAAAACAGACAGTGAGCAATCGGAAGAAGATATCAAGTAGTAAAGGGTGACTCACATTAAAGTTCCAACAACAATAAAATCTTGAAGAAACTTAACGATAAACGATCTTGCACCGGCTTCCATCATAGAGGGTACCATTTGTTTAGGGTTGCTTAGAAGTACACAACTCTTATTAAGCATGACGTTTGCAGCAACCGTACCCGCCTATAACACGTTACAAAATCCATGTGAGACGTATTTTGATGTTCTTCACTCGATTAAGTCGATGCATTATGGAGCTTAAACCAGTTATCCACAAGATACTTTAATATGACATTGTTTGCTCGGTATAGTAAGGTTTAATTTACAAACGAATTGGAATTTACCTTCACCCCATCCTCATGTAATCCATGACCTATTGGAATCAAGTCCAAGTTAGTAGAAATATTATATATCATGAAAACCATAAAGATACCAAGATTTCAAACAATGAATACTCAGAGAAAATATTAACTTGAGCGAAACATAATTAAGATATAAAATTCTAGCTTAATTAAGGGGGAAATGATTATTCATATAAACTTAGAAAAACTAAATCATGTTATGCCACTCGATCCTTTTATCTCAATGATATCATAATTTTCATTTCTGGTTACACATTAGAATTATAGTTATGAATTGACATAGGGGTAACCGCTACCTTCTGAATATGTAAGATTTTGCGTTAACTTATAAGAGAATGCAAGGTTGCATTGTTGCATTTATAGGTAAGAGATTCACTTTGTTGCATTTATAGATATAAGTTAGCTTGAAGAAATAAGTAATACTACCATATAACGCTCCACAAAACACTATGTTTCTCTTTCCTTGAATGGTATGAAGCTTAAGTAAAGCCTTTGATGCACCCACCGATGGAACTAGACATCTAACTGACCACTTAAGAGTTGTACGCTCTGGGGTTTGAGGTGGGTTAAGTGTAACAAGAAAAGGTAGCCCCTTGTAGTCAATGTTCTGCATTTTAATATAATAATGAAATGGTTGTTAGCACCAGGAAGATAATTAAGAGTATTGGACTTAAAGACAGTTTGTTGATATAACACTACTATAGAAAAATAAATTTATAATATGATCATTTATACTAATTATTTTTTAAAATCCTTCAACCGTTCTGAAAAATAGTTTCACCTATGATCATAACCTTCTATTTTAACACTAGATTGATGGGTTACAATATGATCTTATGCACTGAAGGTTAAAGCAGGTATTCGCACATGTTCTACACCATCTAAGAATATTTATCAAGTTTCATGCCAAAGCTTCGCGATTAATGATAAAGAATTAGATGCAAAAGCACCGTAGGTACCTGGATCACGTTAAACCAGTAGGTTAAGCATACTTTGGTATCCACTGTTTCGTGGAAGTTACATGCACTCCATGTTTTTTGGTTTTGGGGCATTAACCTTGTATCACGATGTAGAAACATATCACTGCATATGTGAGTTATAGAGTCAGTTTACATTTCTAATCATTAAGAAAATAAAATCATGAGATATGTTATGTTCCTTCTTAAGGATGAAGAAATTAAAAAGCATGACATGCCAATACATAAACTAAGGGTGCTAGAGAGCACATGTTTAATGTATTCATTCCAAGTCATGAGGGCAAGCAAACCTGGAAATATAATTAAAAGAACCGAGTATGCTTTTTTCTTCATATGAAGCTTGTTCTCCTATCATTCTAAGGGCATTCGAGACATGTGTGGCTATTATGCATCCATTACACCTTTCTTCAGAGCCATCTTCACATGTTATCAAACAACCTATTCATTTCAAGGTAACATTCATTACCAATTTAAATATAACTTATTGTAGACATATGTCTTAATATCATGAGATATGCTAGCAACAAGAGGAATTTAGATGGTAAGCACAAGTTTAATCCAAGGAACTTATTTCTCAAATTATACATTAATAATGATGAAGATAATAAGAAAAGAAGGCATGATTAAATAGTCATTATAGATGTCCCTATAATAATATATTTATATGTTATATAATATTTGATTCTCATTTTTATATGTTATATACGTGTTTAACATTCTAGTAAAAACATCTCGGATCATGATAGCATTGTTATGAAGAAAAATACTTAACTAAACTAGTTAAAGAAACTATTTACCATTATCGAGTCTTGAGACAAATTGAACTGAACAATTCATTCGTATTTGACAGCCTTTACGTTCCAGATCCTCTTTGAGCTATCACTCATTAGAAATATATATATAGTTATGACGGTCTAATTATGAATTAGTTAGCTCTAGAGTTAAGATAAAAGAATCACCTTTCTAACAAAAGTTTGTGAACCGTTTCTGATTGTAAGCCATTGAGGACCACCAAAAACCTAATAAAAGATGTACCAATAAGCTCAAGATAGAATATTATTCCGTTAGCACGTTTACACATGTTCCAACTTTAATTATGTAACTAGTTTTTTCTGTCGCGCGTTGCCTTGGCTATGCGAGTTTTAACATAACCCTAAACCAGCAAAGCACATAAAATAAAACACACCAAAATCCTAAATTTATAACACACAATAATATTTAGAACCCAAAACTAAATCAAAACATAACACCATACACAAACAGACGAAAATCAAAAGTCGCAAAAAGACGACAGTCAAAAATAGAAAACCGACGAAAACCAAAGCCCCAAAAAAACAAACAAAAGGAAAACCCAAACCTTAATAGCGAGTATCTTCAGGGTATCGATAACGAAAAAAAGAAAATAGGAACCCAGAAAAAGGCAACGACAACGAACATAATCGAAACACACATCAAAGAGACGTGTCGGGACATAAAAAACCAACAAAAAAACCTCACCCTCAAACCCCACAAAAAATTGAACCCACACCCAAAACAAACCATATTAAAACACAAACAAAAAAAGAAAAAAAAAGGAAAAATTAAAACACAAACAAAAAAACAAAAGAAAAATTAAAACACAAAAAAAATAAAAAAATCCTCCCACTGACCAAAGCTAATAATAAAAATAGTAATATTATGATATTAGTAACATCAAAATTAGTTAGCTTGGCGATTGAACATGTTCATTACTAATATGTAATTTCTTTTGGTTTACCTTTATTTAATCTTTCATTAATATTTACTAGTTACAAGTCATTATGTGACAATGTTCTTCCAACTTTTTCTCGTTCACCATATGCCTGGTTAACAACAATTGCAATCTTACTATGTTGCATGATAGAGTTATGGAAATGTGATTCTCCTCTTTTGTTTGTAATAACTAATTAATTACTCTCTTTTTAGTTGATATATCGTGCATATATTTTTTCTTTTAAGGGAACAATAATTCCCCCAAGAGCTCTTTCTCTCTCTAGAATCTTGCGAGTGAAGAAATGAAGGAAAGATGTGGGTGATGACACCTTACTATTTATAGTAACTTTTAGGGAAAAATTCTCCCAATTCGACATCTTTGGACTCTTAGGCTTCATTTAATTCACGTGACTTTTCTGTTTTACTGTTTTTCAGAAGAGTTATACCTGAAGATTATGGTGATTGTGAAAGAATGAGAGAACTAAAAATGCAGAGAAACTCAAAATTTGTTCCGCATTGTAGGGCCAAATTGAAGAACACATTGGTACCTGTGGTGTGTATGTATAGATATCACTAAAGAGATTAAAATATAAGCTTATTTGTCGACACTGAATCATAGAGTTTTGTAGTTTCCTCACAAGATAAAAGTCTTGAAATAACTTTGAGTAACCATGCGACTTGATGAAACCTTGCAATGTTTCATGGTGACTAGTGTCTCGGTTGTCTTCCAAGTACCTATGTTATATATACAAATGATTTAAATATATGCATTCTTTTTCTTACAATACATCTTTGTTTGATTGGCAAATTAAAATAGTAAACTTTTATCAGTTTCAATTTGAAAAGCCTTTACCCACATAAGTAATACAATTGTACATAATATGAGCCTCTAGACAATGTATACATTCGAAACAAAATTAAGTTTATTATTATTATTTTAGTTTAGTATTATTAATAAGTGTGTGCTTTACTGATTTTATTATTTTTTCAAAATTGTTACTCGGTTACCCCTAAATAATGCAATTTGTGTACCTCAAAGCATCATCATTAAACTTGCTTACTTCCTTGAGCATATACCAAAAGTTAGGATTTAGTAGATTCTTTTTCTGTGAAAACAAACTTGAGAAACCATTTCTATTGCCCCATTCCCAGTCATGACTATCATCTAAGCTCATTGAGAATGACATATCAGAAGCCTCCATATCAACTCCAAGTGTCTCTAATAGCTCCATCATGTTCGGACTTGTCACCTGCATATATAACAATCACTAATTTTAGTAAACCCGTGTATTACACGGGTAGAATAAATAAAATATTAATATAATAAAATTTGTTAATTATAAAATAATATTTTAAACTATGATATTACTGAAATTACATATAAAAATTAACTATAACTAATAAAACAGTGATATCAACTTTTTAAAATTTTGCTTTAAATTTTTTCTCAAAAAATAACATTTTGTTATAAAACAAATCGTATAAAAATATAATTTCTAAAAATTTTATTATTATAACTCCCAAATTAATTATTTTTGGTTTTGAAAATTGAATTTTTAAAAATACCAATTTTTAAAATATTTTATTTTTTAAAAAAAGTTTTATGCTTTAGAAAAATTTATTATTTTATAAAAGTTTTGTTTATTTAGAAATAACATTAATAAATAGATTTTTTTTTAATTTATAAATGTAAAAGAATGTTAAATAATATTATTAGTAATTAAGGTAATTATTTAAGATGAGAGAGATGTAGAAAACTTTTAATAAGAATGATTGTGATGCTGACACGTGCCACCTCAAATTACTTTTTTATTATTATGGTAACATTATAACTATTTTAATGTGTGATATTTCAATAACAACTCGCTTATCTAGACAAATCAAACAGTTATAAATGAGTTGTAATTATAAACAGGTTAAAAGGATTGTAATAAGGTTGTCAAGTAGCTTATAAAACTCAACTAAACTGAACAAATGCTGACATCAAATAGGAATTGAAAACAATACTTACTGGATTAAAGGCGATGAATCCCAAGTCCAAATCTACGCCATCCACTACCGCGGTCTTGGCATGACCACCGAGGCGCTCCTCCTTCTCGTATAAGACCACCTCCGCCCCCGCCTTCACCAAAACGTACGCTGATACCAACCCGCTAAAGCCTCCACCAACCACTGCAACCCTCATCTTAGTATTCTTCTTCCCAACTTATAATCTTATATTCCTGCAGTGAAAAGTTCATGCAAAAGTTTAGCTAGTGATGCAAAAGACGATAAATCAATTTGATATAATTAAACAAAAAAATCTAGTTAATTAACGAAATATCAGAAGAGGACAAGAGGTACACTTTTTGACAATGAAACATGTTTTTTCATAATTGATTTAGGAAAAGTGAATCTAGAGTTAACAAATCCAGATTCACTTTTCAAATATTTAAATATCTTCCATCCACAGTTAGCAAGTGTAAAATAATCTTTTTATAAAAACAACCTTAAAATCCTCGATGAAATTCTAGATTTGCTAACTGTGGATTGCTCGTCTAACTCGAGCGAGCTTAAATAGTCCATTTCATTTTGTCACGGGCAACCTACTTCATTTGACTTGTTGGAAGCAGCTTTAAAATGATTAATAGTCGGCACGTGTGGGAGTGTACTAATGTAGTAGGCCGATCTAATTGATGAGTAATTACTAATTAGAGTAGTTAGTAGTAGCTCTAGTTTCAAATGTACGGCAACAGTCTTTATTTTTTTTCTTTTTTTTAAATTTAACTGTAGCTCTTCTATAAGAGGCGTAGTTTTTTTCTTTTTTTAAATTATCAAATTGGTCATTTGAACAAAATGATTTTCAATAATAATAATCGACTAGCATATTTTAGAATTTGGCAAATGTGTCGTCACATGTCGATACCAATTCATACAGTATCGCTCATTTGGATTTTGTAATTAAAGAAAAAACCTTGGCTGGCAATACACGTGTATTTTGTATCGTAAGGTGATGTTTAATGCTAAAGATACACCGGCTAACATATAATGTGAAAATATGATTTGGATCGTTAGCAACGAGATACACCGGTGATGTCAATGGATTGATAATATAGTATATGTTTTAGAAAACCAAATATATTAAAAGAAAAACGTTTCAATTCCTGGAATGTAACTTGGAAAGAGATGATCTGTATATTACGTATTACTTTTATAGATACATATTCTTCGACGCCATTAATAAACTTTCATTTCCCACTGCTACATATTACAACATTAACAAATATTATTTTGTTAAAAATACTAAGATGGTTGAAGGTTTGTGGACTGAAATTTTGAAAGAATATTAAGATGGTTGAATGGTTTGTGGATTGAAAATTTTAAAATTAATAAGGTGATTGAAATTTTTAAAATTAATAAGGTGATTGAAATTTATAGACAGATACTATTAATTAATAACGGATAGTTAGTCACTAATTTTATAAGCCATTCAAAATAGTTTTTTTCCGAACTAGTGTTGGTAGAAAAATTATTTACCAAAATGAGTGTTTTGAAAATTATTTACCAAAATGGGTATATTTGATAAACTTTTTATTTTCTTACTCTTATTGGATTAAAAAACTTCTATTTAAGAAAGTATTTCTTTAGGAAAAGTTAAAATAAATTTTCTAATAAAATTAAAAAAAATGTTAGAACCGCCGAGATTAAATTAGCTTTCTAAATGTTTAACCTTTCTAAGGAAATAAATTAAATACTTCTAATTCATTTCTCTTTAACCTTTCTAAGGAAATAAATTAGCTTTCTAAAATGTTCTATTTTATAAAAGATTTAAATAAAATACTTAAAAATATATTTCATTTGATCGTGATTCTATATCAGACGTTTTTAAAAATTTTTTTTTTGTATTTTCGATTAGAAATATTTTCTTATGATTAATTGTTTCGAAATATTAAAAAAATAAATCTCAATCATCTTTTATTAGCGGTTTTATAAACTTTTGTTTTTTTAACATTCATTTTTTTAAAGTTGTTCGGTTCATTTTAACATCCTATTTGAAACATCTTTGACTTTTTAAACATCATATTTAATGTCGTTGTGTTTCTTAAACATCTTTTTTTATAATCAGTTATGTCATATAATACCATTCGCTTTTAGAAAAAAAAGGTTATAAAAAAACGATTAGGCATATAAAAAGCTTCAGAAAATATGTAAGCAGTTTTTGAAAAATATGTTTAAAAAACTACTTGTTTATTAAATTCTCTTAGAAACCAAGTATTTTTCATAGTTTATTTATTTCTCAAAAATAAGTAAAGATCATTAAATGAATTATAGAGCTTTGTAAAAAAAATTCTTTTATAAAGACTGGCAGTCCAACATTTTTTTAGTTTTATTAGATATTTTCCTTTAACTTTTTTCAAATAATACTTTTGTAAATGGAAATCTTTTTTAATGTAATATATTAGGAGTGAGAAAAAGAAAATTAATAAAAAACAACTATTTTAATAAATATTTTTCAAATCACCCATTTTAGTAAATTACTTTTCCATAAACACTAGATAGGGAAAAAACTCATCCAAAATAATTGTAAATTTTATGGACAAAAGTTCGCAATTTATAAATTAAAATTATAAATCCGAGCGATATACCGGAGCTTGTGTATTGTTAACCGGCGATATACAATTATAATATTCTTCCGTAGTGACACATTAGGGTTGCGTTTAGTTGGAAGGAATAGAATTGAATGGAATGGAAATGACAAATTTGTATAATTTTTAAGTAAATTATGCTTAAGTAGGTAATGAAATGTAAAACTCAAAGGAATGTTTCACTTCAAATTCCTTTGGTTGTGGGATTTCAAAATCCTTCCACCTAGAGAGGGAATTTGAAATCCCACAACCAAAAAAATTTGAGATGAAACATTCCCTTGGGTTTTATATTTCATTACTCATTCAAACATAACTTACTTGAAAATTATACTAGTTTCTTAATTCCATTTCATTTCATTTCATTCCATTCCAGTTCTTCCAATCAAACGCAGCCTAAAGTATTGCTCTCCAAATATACCAATAATTTCATTTTCAATTAAATCATTCGTGATACACGGACTTGTTGTATCGCTCCTTAGCGATAAACTGTTTTTTTCTAGCGATACGATGGCGATATCACATGTATTAGTCTTGTCGGTCAGTAAAGGCTAGTTTATAAATATGCTAGATCAAAGACAAGTCCTTTCCCAAAAAAATAATCTATCAATATTACATAAGATTTTTGTATGTCACTTGTTATAATTATAGAGCTACTAAGTTTTATTTTCCGTTTTTCTCTCCTAATAAATATTGCATTAACTACAAATGATATTATTTAATTCTTTTCATATTACAAATATAAATCTTTTTAAAAAGAGAACTTCCTACAAATACTATTGGTAAAGAAATAATTTTGTTTATAAATATGAAAGTTTTTCAAAAATATTAAACTTTTAAAAAACAAAATATATTTTAAAACATGTGGTTTTTTAAAATAAAATTCTTATGAAACAAAAGTAATTAAAATTTAAAGTTATAATAAATAAATTATAAAAAATACCCTTTTTTAAAAACGATTTGTTTTATACAATTTTTTAAAAACCAACTTTTTTTGGAAAAAACAAAAAAATTAACAAAAGTTTAAAAATCATTCTTTCATCACTTATACGTAATGTCAACCATATATTATATTATTTTATAATTCATTAACTTTTATTAATAACTATTTAATATTTTATTTATTCAGTCCGTGTAATACACCGGGTACTAACATAGTATAAAAACAATTGTTTGATCAAATTAATTTAAATATTTAGAATTATTCTTAGGAAGCTCCGTAATTAATTAGAAAGCTTCTCCAATACGAGGATCAATTAGCCACAATTAAAAGATGATCCATCTCTAGACGTCTTTGGCATTGGGTGATTAAGACATGACTAATCCCTCAGCATCTTGTGAGGTTATACCCTATGCAAATCTTCCAGGTGCCATCATAGCTATCTGCAGGATTAGCAAATTCATGAACCAAAGGACTTGTAGGTGTGAGTTTGGTGTTAATGACAAGATTAGTCCAATAATGATAGGTGTGAGTTTGGTGTTAAAAGACATTAGTCCAAAAACTTTGAGTTAATGACAAGATTAGTCCAATAATATAGTTGGTGTGAGTTTGGTGTTAAAGAAAACAAAACCATGACGATTAGGCCCATTTGTTTTATTTTACTTCATTTTCCTTTTTTTTAATTAAATAATTTGTAAAATAAAGCATAAAGTCTTATAAACACCTATAAAACTGTAAAATATATATATATATATATATTTAAAAATATTTCTCATAAAGTTTCTTAATAATTTGTAAATTCCTAAATTTTTTTTAAAAAAGTGTAAGGTATTATAAAGTTTTTGAAAATATTTCATTAATTTTTCTTGAAGATTTGTGTGAAGTTTTATAACCATTGTACTATTCTAATTAGGTAATATATTAAAAATTAAACAGTAAAGAAATATAATTAATAGTTTGGTGATAAAATATAAATGTAAATGATGGTGATGGTGATAGTATTAATAAGGAAATGAATGACTTTTATGATAGATGAAATTTTCACATCCCCATTCAAGGTACTCTAAGAGGGGATGGAGTGGACTTACTTGGCTTTGGGCAGGGAAAGCCGGAAAGGCAAACGCAGCCCCGGGTAACGTTGTTCACTCAGGTGAGTGGCTGGGACCGATTGTTCACTCGCCCAGGTTGAAGAGGCATCCACCCCGGCTCGTAAACCGTGAGTCGTGGGAAAATTAAGCGAACACGTAATTACAGTCATTTACAGAGTTGATGTGAACTTTATTACTAACTCTGTTAAGTCTAGAATCATTGCTCTTATTTCAGATCTAAATACCTAAAACTTAACACTCATCTTCTTCCTTTCCGCTATTGATACCAGGCTGATTTAAAAAAAAAAAACTAAATCTCTATGTTTCTGATTAAGCAACTCTTAATAATTTATGACATATGAGCCACATAATGTTCTTCCTCATCATATCCTCCCACAAGGTATCTTTAAATACACATCCTCTAACATCTTACTATCGTCTTCCGTATTGCTACCATCATTTTATTCAATTGGATTATCCGTTTCAGATGTGAATTCTAATATCCCTAAGTGGAAAGTTGTAAGAAAATAGGGTTTGAAGAAATTGGTGGGGAAGTTTCTATTGTAGGGCCTGTTTGAAATTGAACTTGCAAGTGATTGCTGTAACCTCACTGACCTAACTTAGTTTACTCTGTTTAACTAAATATAAAATACATTAAATATATTTTTACGGACACATTTTAAAGAACCACAAATAAACACTTTAACTCGTTGATTATTTATTATATAAATAGATTAAAATTTTATATAAATTAATTGAAATCCTTATAATTTTAATATTTTATAAATATATATTTATAAAAAATACAATATCTATAGACTTTTGATTATGTGCATATAGACACTCACATTAAAGTATTCCCGTTTCATTCCTTATCCCCATCTCCATTCTCATATTTTAAAAACAATCATCTAAACATACACTCCATTCAATTCCCCTTACCTATATAGTATCCTCATACTTTTAAAGAGAAAACAATCTCATTCTTTAAATATAAAAATTCAGTATTCATGCCCTATAACTTTTCAAAATATATTTTATAAGTGTATGTGAGTGTAAGAGAGATGAATAATGTTAAAAAATAAATTAATTAATATTAGTTAATCGAGATATAGATATATATGGAAAATGAGATGTTTTGTTTTATAAATTATAGAGATGAGTATAAGAAATAACATCTGACTACTCTTATATTACATATATGCACATTTAATAATTTTTTAAGTCATATTGGATTTTAATAATTCAAATATGACATATTAACTCATAATAATTCATACTATCAATGGTCATTAATAATCTTAATTTTTTTATCACCGACAATCATAGTAGTCATACATTGATTTACACTTAATTTACAGTCGATTTTACCTACATTGATGAATGTGAATGACATATGAAAACATATAGAGAAAGAGTGAAATAAATATTGATTATACTAGTAGGATTGCCCTAGGCAACGAAGATGAAGATTGCGATTATAATTTGCCAAACCACTTATATGAATTATTATAAACCAATATTGGTCGCAATTTAGATTATTGAAATCCAGTTTGTTTTTATTAAACAGTTGAGAAGAAATGTGATAAAGTCAAAGAACCAATAAAAAATAGAATCAAACCACCCTCTTTTAGTTATATTTTTTATTGAACTTTTTATATATATTGTTTATGTATTTCTTAATGGGTTTCTATTTTATTTTATTTTATTTTATTTACATATTTGTAGTTATTAATAGAATATTTTCTGATAGTTTTCTAGTTATCAAGCATACTTAATAAAATAGATAAACCAAGTTACAATAGATAGTCAAGAGTTGATATAGGAATTTCCTAATATCATACGATTAGGTTAGTATCCCGTTTATTACAAATATTTAATAATAAAATATTAAATGGTTAGTAAAAATTTATGAAGCATATAAAATGATATTTGAGATAAGATATAACTAACTTTCGTATAAGTACTGAGTTTTAAGTAATAAAACGATAATATCATTTCTAAAAATTTTTAATGTTCTTTTAAAGATAGTTATTATTTTGAATATTTTTCTAAAACAACCATTTTTTTAATATCACTTCTATATAAATCCGTATTATAACTTTGAATTTTAGTTATTTTCATTTTAGAAATTTTTTTAATAACACAGGATTTAAATGTTTCATATTTTTAAAAAGCTTTATGTTTTAAAAAATATAATTTGTATATAAAATATTTTTATAAAAAAATTTATTTTTAAAAAGATCTCTTTCTTATTTTATTATAAAAATAGATTTATTAAACACATGTATCAGATAGATTAAATAAATAAAATTTTACCAATTATAAAATAATATTTTAATTTAAGATATGATTAAAATATTTCTTATTAAACATTCTAAAAAAATATTTTTTAAAAATTTATTACAAAAACTTCTAATTTTAATTATTTTTTGTTTATAAAATATTTAATTTTTAAAAACACTAAGTTTGTAATACTTTATTATTTAAATTTTTTTTGATGTTTTAGAAAAATTTGGCATTTTAATTATTTTATAAAAAAATATTTTTTAGAAATAACATTAATGAAAAAAATTCCTTTTTAATTTAGTAAAATAACTATTTTAATCTTAAAAAGTAAATGATATTATTAGTCATTCATGTGATTTTTTATTGGAGAGAGACACGAGAAAAAACTAGTGAGACGAAATGTGATGCTGTCACATGTCACTCGTAGTTACCATTTTTATTAGAATAGAAGTATATCTTTAATCTTAAAATTAATTAAATAATATTATTAATAATTAATGTAATATATCTATACTAATAAAATAAAAAAATTTGGTGTCATATGACGTAATTATAGACCTTTTAAATCTTTTTTTCCTACTTAACCCTATTAACAAACAATTGCACTAAATACTAATAATTTTATTTAACTTTTCTTTATGATTAAAGTTATTTTTCTATAAATTAAGAAATAGATATTTCTATAAATGCAATTTTCAAATAAAAAACTTTTTAAATATAAAAATTTCTAAAACATTATCTTTTTACAAAATATTTAAAAACTTAAGTTATTTTAAAAATAAGTTTTTTAATGAACAAAACATTTTAAAATTCAATGTTATGATAAGAAAATTAAAAAAGACATTATTTTTAAAACGATTTGTTTTGAAACAAAATGTTTAAAAAAATAACATCATTGTTTTATTTTTTAATTTTTACTCGTACGTAATTTCAATAATAACAAATCTCAAGATATTGTTTTATAATTCATTAATTTTAGTTATTAATTATTTATTATTTATTTATTCAACTCATATAATAGACAAAATATTAACTTAGTTATTTAATAAAAAAGCGGGAAAATTGAATTTAAATTATCTAGAATTATGACATGAGTGCAGTTCTTATTTTTCTCTAAAGTAAATTACATTTTTCGTTTTTTAAATTTATACTAAATTACAGGTTTCATCTTTAAAATTCAATAATTACAAAAATCAAAATTACATCCTTTATTTCAAAAGTTGTTATATATTACATCCTTTCGACTAACAGCCGTCTTTTACGTTAACTTAAAAATCAAAATTACTCAACGGCCCTTGTATCTAAAAACAAATATAAGTAATAATAAAATAATTAATTGGACCCACTTGAAAGTAATTAGATTCTATGAAACCACAATTTCCTTGCCCTGATTTTTTTTACCAGCTTCCCTAATATTTCAGTAGCATCATTCGTGTCATAGCCAACAGATCTTTTGGTTTCTCTTTATTCTTCTTCTTTTTCTAGTTGATGTTATTGTGATGGTTGTTCCTGCTGTTTTGATGACGATGAATTTAATGATTACTAACCATGAACAAGCTGTAGGTTAATGATGATATCTCTTTGAAGATAACTAACATGAACAACATGAAGCCATGGAGTAATTAGGATTTTGTGAAAACTAAACAATGGATCTTTAGAAAAATTTCCAAATCGTAGGTCAGAAGCTCTAAAACCAGAGTTAAATACATTTGCAATTTGATAGCTAACTAAGAATAACGGTTCTTAGGACAACGTTGTATCTTCAATGTTTAATTAATTCAAATGGAATCCCCCATTTTCTTCTTGTTATTCTTCTTCTTCTTCATGTTCAGAGGCTTGTTCTTGTTGTTCTTCGCCGGAAACCCATATTAAGTTCAAAGGTTTTTTCTTGTTATTCTTCTTCATGTTCAGAGGCTTTTTCTTGTTGTTCTTCGCCAGAAACCCATATTAAGTTCAATGGTTTTTTCTTGTTATTCTTCACCCAAAACCCATGTTCTTCACCGACTAAATTGTTTCCGTGGGTGAAACTATTGTTTTTGACTTTTTGTTGCCATGTTGGTACTCAAATGGTGAACTATGAGAAGAAACATGGAGTTTTTTTAGAGAAGGCTAGAAACTAAAATATTAAGGCTTGCTGCAAGCCAAACGTGAAGATGAAAGGACCAAGTTCAACTCTTGAGAAACCTTTAGTTTCAAGGGCTTTCAATCTAACCCTATTTTATCATCTGAATTTTATTGTACTTTCTCAGTCTTCAGTCTTCAACTGTGTTAGATTCTGCTCCATGAGGACAATCAGCTGAGGAATTTTAGAAATTTGTGGATGAAGATGAAGAAGGTTGTGGATGAAGATGATGAAGTGGTGGGTTACTTTAATATTTTAATAGTAAAGAAAATAAATGGCTCCTATTATTCTTTTACTTTTAATTTTATATTTTATCACCCAGGTAATTTGGTCATTTACATAAAACTAACAGAAAAAATTAACGTTTGTTAGTCGAATAGTCGAAAGGACGTAATGTGTAACAACTTCTGAAATAAAAGACGATTATTGTAATTATTGATGTTTATAGACGAAACTTATAATTTAATATAAACTTAAATGATGAAAAATGTAACTTACTCTTTTCTCTAGTATAGATAGATTTTGTTACTTTTAATATCTATTAATCCACCAAGAAAATCTAATCAACTAGTAAAATCTTGTATGTATTAGAGCAGCTCCAACATCACATGACAAACAACAAACAAGCACTAATTAGAAAAGTTCATGCGTTGGAGACCACCGTTCGTTTTTCGTCTTCAAAACAAGGAAAAAAACGAGTTCTATTGGGGGTGTTCTATGCTCTAACAGTAACTCTTACAAACAGAGACAGATTTAGAAATTTATTTTGATTAAGTCACTACTTTTAAATACTTCAATTATTTAGAAGTGGATATAAAAATTGCCGGGTCATTATGGGTTGTGTTAGCTAGGTTGGTCATATAATAAATACAAAGAACAATAATAAAAAACTATCTTCGAATGTAAAAAAACATAATATAAAAACGATAGTCTTTGCGAATTAAAACAATACAATTTATAAGCGTTCCCTATAAATTTCATTTTTATAACGTAGCATTACATCTTCGACAAAAGCAAGAATCGTTCATATATTCATCACAAATCTAATTACGCAACTCTATCTTCACATGTTTCATTGAAGAAAAACTTTTTCAAAGAACTAACCAATTGATTGTTAACAATCTCTTTAGTTATAAGTTTTGAGTCTTGCCTTCCGATCAACGACTCGTCCCTTCTACCTCTTGCGTAATTTACTATAATCGTATATTTTGATTGTAATTTGTAAGTACACTTTTAGGTGTTTTTTAATTGGGCTAATTTATGTGAGTGAGGTTAATTAGTAATTTAATGCTCGTAGGTTTTTTTCTTCAGGTTTTGGGTTTATGTGTATTACCTTTTATAACTAAGTGAGTCATCATCCAAAATCATAATTGTGTCACTTGAAAATTTTATGTATACATCTTTATGTATGCGCGATAATTCATTGCAGTCCTTTGACTCTGATCCGCTCAAGCTAATTACGTCCCTGCTCACAAATTTAAATAGAAAAAAATGCATCTAATTTTACGTTTAAGAAAGTGGTGTTTGAAAAAAGATTATAATGTTAAAATAAAATTAAATATTTTAAACATTGATGAAAATTTAATATGGCAGTTGAATTGATTTTAAAGATGAGTGAAGAACTAATATGAAAGCTAACTTAATGTGTTAAAATTAGTCTCTGTTGATTATACTTTTTAGCACCGCATATGTTGTTAGAGTGTTCACATCGTGTTTTTTGTTTTTATGTGAGTGGGGTTTTTATATTATAGCGGATGATTGTTACTGGTTGTGAATGAAATATAAAAAAAAGTATGGGAGTTGAATCATGATTCCTAATATATAAAAAATCATAATACAACATCCATAAATATTTAATATTTTTTAAAGTGATTGTTAGTGGATTAAAGAGAAAGTAATGATAGAAATATGAAAAAAAATATTTAATTAAAAAATATTATTTAATTAAAAAATAAAAAATAAAAGTTTTTATTGTAATAATATGGATGAAAATAGAATATCAAAGTGTGAATGCAATTAGAGATGTAGAAAAAGAGGGACGACTTTTGGTGAATGTGCCAAGCTGACTGTGGAACCAAAAAATGATTTTTTTTCTTCTTTCTTACTTTTTGGCCCACCGATTAGAATAGTCTTAAAAGTTAATTTTTTGAAATAGCTCTCACTACTCGTCTAATATCTAATAATAATAATAATAATATACGTACCTTTATTATTTCAGTTGTAAAGTTAGCTTGTTAAAGGGTCTAGTAAACTCGACTTTTCCTGTGTTCATCCTACAAACTAAACAAACCAATGGAATCATCGTCGGCGCCTTCAAGCTCCTATCCCGCTTCTTCCACTCAACAATGGAATTACGATGTTTTTCTATGTCTTCGAGGAGCAGACACCCGAAAGAACTTTGTAAGTCATCTCTACGCGTCACTTCAGCAAAGAGGGATCCTATCTTACTTTGACAAAGAAACACTTCCATATGGTGCACCTATTGAATTGACACTCTTTGAAGCTATCAAAGAATCAAGGATTGCGGTCGTGGTGTTCTCTGAGAACTTTGTCAATTCTCCATATTGTTTGAATGAACTCGAATACATCATAAGTTGTAGGGATGAGACGGGGCAAATGGTTATCCCCGTATACTATCATGTTGACCCCTCGGAAGTGCGACACCAAAGAGGGGCATTTGATTTGTATAAGCGGGTGGATGACATGAACAAAGTTGAATCGTGGAGAAATGCATTGGTGAATGCAAGCTGCATTCCTGGATGGATAGTCGATGACATGTAAGTTTCTTCCTCTACTTTAGAGTAAATTAAGTCTGAGTAGAATTGTAATTTTCTATCGTTTTTTTATTTATTTTTCGTACTATTAAAGTTGTTGTCATTCTACTCCAAACTCCAAATCCATAACACCGCTGGAAAAACCCTCTTAACTTTCTTATATATTACTCGATTCTTACGTTTCTTTATCTTCAAGCTAAATAACAAGCGACAAAAAGGTCACATTGAATAATTTTAAGAAATGATCTTTTATAAAAACAATTGATAATATATTTTTTTTTTATTTGTAACTATGTAATACGTCACGTGATGAGGCACTTCACGTGGTCTTTTATCAAAAACTAATAGAGTTAACAAACAATGACGTTGAAACTGTTAGACTATTCCCACCGCGCGCCCGCGGCCGGCTTGTCGCCGACGTGGACCGTGCCCGCCGAAAGGGCGGCTATAGGAAGAGCCGCCTGTATAGCGGTCGCCCGTCCGGAAGGGTTGGAGAAAGAAGGGGGTGGTGGACCCCACCACCATAAATAATAATTATTAATAATTTTAAATTAAAATGTTTTTTATTAAAATATTTTAAAATCTTTAAATTATAATAATAATTTAAGTATAAAATGTTAATTAAAATGAGTTAATTAAATGAAAATATTTTAATTTTTTTACATTTATAGTATTAAACTAATTAGTTAGAGTTAATTAAATAATAATTTAAGTATAATATTTTAATTTTTTTATTAGTATTAAAATTTATTAAAAAATTTTTACATTCATAACGACAATTTCTTTTGTTTATTCCTAAAAGCTAATTTTTTTTTGTTTTTTCCTAACGGCTAGTTTTTATTTCATTTTAATTAAATATATTTACAAATAATTTAAATATTTTTTTAAAGTAAATAAATAAAGAAAATATGAGTTAGAAAAATAAAAATGTTTGTGGAAGGATAGTGTTGAGGTAAAAGTGTTTGTGTGAAGAATGTATAAAAATGAGTGGAAAGCTGTGTTACATGCTGATTAAGATTGTTTGTGTGAAGGATGAGTTGTAGTGTCATAAACAATTTATTTAGTAGTAAGTTGAAACTTGAGATTAATATTAGTTAAATTGTTAGTTGAAATTAATATTGGTTAATAGTCAATAGTTTGAATTAATAAAATTCAATTTTCCAAAACTATAACATGAGTTGGACATAAAAATCAAGTAGTGTGTCACCTGAAGATTAATGTTTGCTTGGTCAACAAGAGTTTGAATTAGTCGGTGCAAGTGAGGTTAGGTGAAACCAAGTTTATGGGAAACGTAGAGTAAACATGCAGACTGTTACGTGGTTTGTTCCTAGTTTTCAGAGAAGTTTTATTTAAATAAGTAGTAGTAGGTTTTCGTATTTAAGAAGAGCATGTACTTTCTTGTTTTTAAAAGTATTTGCAGTTTGTGCAATTGTTTTTGGTTAAATTGATATCAAAATTGCCACACCTGTTACTGTGTTCTTGATCATTATTCTCTGATTATACCAACATCACCTGCAATGCATATTATTTATGAATTTTACGACCCTATTCGATCTGATTGTGTCTCCCAAGTTTAATAGCATAAATAATATCGAGACCTTTACCTAGAAAACAATGTTTTTAATCACCTAAAGTGCAAATATATGAGCTTCATGATTACGTTGATATCATCTTATATCTAATCGCAGTACTCCTGAATCGGTATGTATCAAACAAGTCGTTGATACAATTTCCAATGAACTGTTCCCCAACAAAGAACTCGCTGAAATAGGAACATCTTGCTTACAAGATATGAGATCAATGATTCATTCCAAACGAATCACCACATCAACGACGACATCTTCAGATTTCTATTCTCACCCTTCTAACTTGGGAAATGATCACGATGTGTTTTTGAGTTTTGGTGAAGACACTCGCAACAACTTTGTGGATCATCTATACTCGGCTCTCAACCAACATGAAATTCTCACGTACATGGATACAGAAGCACTTTTATCCGATCCAACACATTCACATGTAAAGACCATCGAAGAATCACGAATTTCCATCATCATTTTCTCTAAAAAATATGCAAGTTATTCCTTGTGTATGGATGAGCTTGTATATATAATGAAATGCAGAGATGAGAGAGGGCAGATAGTTATCCCCATATACTATGATATCGCACCCTATGAGGTACGAAGACAAATAGGAGCTTATGAGGAAGCATTCTCCATACATGAGTCGAAAAATCCCTACGAAGTTGAAATATGGAGAAAAACACTAAAGGATGTAAGCAACCTTAGTGGATGGATGATCAAAAACATCGGTGATGGGTAGTTTTCTTTCCTACTACTTCTTTATAAGTTTTACGATTATTGTTCATTTGTTTGTCTTAAAACTCAACTAGAATTGTCTTCGGAAAAAAATATGTAAATACGTATAATAACTACACTTACCTAAGTGGATGAATAGAAATGTGCAGGCATGAGGCAAAAGGTATCACACTAATTATCAAGGAGATTTCGAAAATATTGTTCCCAGATAAAGACCTTATCGGATTACAAACTCGCTTGGGAGATATGAAAAATGGAGGTGGTGGGATGGTTACTATCCCTTCATCTTCCCATGAAGACTTGGAGCACTTGAGTATTCCTCTCCATGAAATAATAATGGCAACAAATAACTTTTCCAAAGATAACTTGATCGCGGTGGGTGGGTTTGGGAAGGTGTTCCGAGGCCTATTGAAACACCATGGCGCCATTGTTGTAAAGCAATTGGATCGTAAGAACGGGCAAGGAGATCATGAATTCATGATGGAGATTACATTACTTTCGGCTTATAAACATACAAACATTGTCTCTCTTGTTGGCTATTGTAATGAAGATGGGGAGAAAATACTTGTGTTAAAGTATGAATTCAACGGAAGTCTAGACAAACATTTACATAGTAAGGATCTAACTTGGATCCAGCGCCTTCGGATTTGTTTAGATGTTGCCAATGGGTTGAAGTATTTACATGAAGAGGTTGGACCTCAACATAGAATACTTCATCGTGACATCAAGAGCTCCAACATCCTATTGGATGAGAACTGGAAAGCCAAGATTTCCGATTTTGGTTTATCTAAAATAGCTCTTGCTAATGTGCCATGTAGCGTTGTTATCTCTCATGCTTGTGGTACATTGGGATATGTTGATCCACAATACCAAGAACATAACGTTCTCACACAAAAATCTGACATTTACTCGTTCGGGGTTCTGTTGTTTGAAGTTTTATGTAGTAGGTTGGTAAATGTTCGACGGTATCAAGATAAAGTGAATTTTTCAGCCAAATTGGCCCAAAATCATTACGATAAGGAGAAGTTGGATGAAATTATTGATTCAGATCTAAGAGGTCAAATGAATTCAGACTGCTTAAGTACGTATTCAACAATTGCCTATTGATGTTTGAAAAGCCGGAGGGATGAACGCCCAACCATAGGTCTGGTTGTGGATCAATTGGAAAAAGCATTAGATTATCAACAAGTAAGTTGTTGCAACCTTCATCTATGACTTATTCTTTAGATTATTAATGCTTACACTTTACAACAAATGTAGTTATGTTATTCAAGGAAAAAAAGGACTAATTTGTATGCCTAAAACTTTGAATCCTTTCACTTGTTGTTTTCCACAGGGGTCAAGTGGTTCTTGGCATGATGTATACATTAGTTTTAGACACCGAGACACCGAGTGCCACATTGTTGATGATATCTTTTCTGCTCTTCACCAAGAAGGAGTTTCCACTTACAAGGATGACGTTACACTATCCCGTAACGAGTCAAAACTTTTAAGGGCCATTGAACGAACACGATTATTTGTCATTATATTCACCAAAAAGTTTGCAGTTAATTCTTGGTACTTGGATGAAGTTGCCAAGATTATTGAGTGTATGCAAGAAAAGGGACAGTTTCTTTTGCCAGTATTCCACAATGTGAGTCGTTCAGACGTGCAGACACAAAAAGGGTATTTCGGAGAAGTGATGTCTGAATACGATACACACCCAAGAATGGAAGTTTGGAGAAATGCTCTTGTTGAAGCAACAAATGCATCTGGGCTAGAATACTCCAAATTTAGGTGATATCCTAATCTTTATTCCAAAACTAATTGAATATTTGGTATGTAGATCAAACAAGAAGTATATCTCAATCATTTTTCGCAGTTGAAACATAACTTTATAACTATAGCTACAACAATTGCTTTTATATATGTATATGTAGTTTCTTCAGGAGTTTGCAAAAGTAGAATAAATATGGAACAAAATAATAATCACGTGTTTGAGAAATGAGAATGCTAACATCACATATTGAACTATTTTGCAGGTCTAGTGGAGATTTTGTCAGAAAAATTGTGGAAGAAATAAAAAATGGTTTATCAGCAGATGATAGAAGTCTCCCCAATGAATTTCACAGCTTTTATTGTTAAATATACAAGTGTAATTCCCCAAATCGTGTTGGTGTACTTGTGTTTTATCTCTGATTTCCAGCATTTATCCGATGATCCATATATTTTCCGTGCGTTTGACTAACCATTTATAACCTGTAACTTTTATATAGTGTCATGATTGTTCCCCTCATCTTCCAACAATTAAAGATAGTACAAGTTCTTGACAATTGTTAATGTCTAACGCTTCTACAGAAATGAGTAAAATCATCAATCTCGTTAATTTTTTTTTAAGGATACCGATGGGCGATGGATAAACGACTAGTTACAAACGGGAATTTGTGTCGTGGGTTTGCCAACATATATTAATGTATTACCGACGAAAAACAGGGTGGTGAATCTTCTGATTTTGTTGTCTTTCGTGGGCATTATTACCGACCGACTATCCATTGATATATAGGCCCTAGATTTTATAAAGGTGACATTGTTCAGGGTTTTCTCAGCTTGTCTGTGTTGACTAGCCAATTGTTGACGAAACACCATTATGAATACTTAGGATAGGGGGTGCTCACGCCGGAAACCCACAACGGGGACATACGATGCACAATAACACCGCCTCCGGTCCCCACGTTGCGCCCCACACGCCACTCACCCCTCTTCTTGTGATCGTCAAAGAGCCATTGAATACCTCACTCCCACCCTAATGGCTATATTTTAAATTTAAGAAAAATTATACACTATAATATTAACTAATGCTTCAAATTTTACACATCAATTCATAAAAATCTTTTTTACTCATTATCAACTTTATAAAAATCTCCAATGACATTTAGTGTTTCCTCTTCATCCTCTTCGGATGGTTCTCAGTCCGATGAGTTGAAATTATTTAATCTTCTTGTTGAACACATTGACGAGGCTAAAAGTTCGAGAAAAAAGATCTTGAAATGTGATCATGTTGCGGCTAATAACATTATTATAAATGATTATTTTATGAAGAACCCAAAATACAAAGGTGAGATGTTTAGAAATAAGTTTCGGTTTTCTTGAGAATCGTTTCTACTTTCTACGCATTATTATAGATATACGCAACAACTTTCAATGGTTTAAAGGAGAGTTCGATAGGAAGTGACAAGAAAATTTCACACCAATAGAAAATTGGACTTCAGAGATATATTAATTGGCAACAAGTAATTCACCCGACAAATATGATGAATATTTAGCATGTTTGCTAGGACATCATGTGAATATTTTGAACATTTTTGCAATGTTGTTATTACTTTATACGATAATGAATATTTATGAAGAAGCACTAGCCATGACATTGAATTATTGTATGATGTACATCATATAATACACATCATATAATGCACATCAATAGAGACATGGCTTTTCAAGAATGCTTGGTAGCTTTTATTGCAATAATTAGGAATTGGAAAATTGCTATACGTGTTTTCGAGGACAATATCATCAAGGTGATTACGATGGTCTAACAAGATTTTTGTTTTGACATGCTTATTTTGGTGTAGCTGATATTAATAATAACAATTAATATTCTCGATCAATCTCCACTCTTCATGCCATAACTGAATGACACTGCCCCCATATGTTTGTTTAATGTTAATGGGCATCAATATAAACGCGATTACTATCTAGATGATGGTATATATCCTTTCTGGTCCAACTTTTTGCATAATAATATTCTTATCTAGTTGAGTACAAAGAAAAAAAAGTTGAGAAGATGCAAGAGTCTGCAAGAAAAGACGTGAAACAAGTTTTTGGTGTTTTAAAAGCAAGATGGATAATAATTGCTCGACCAGCTAGAGCGATAAAGATCGAGAAAATGAGAAGTAAAATGTACGCATGAATTATACTCCATAATATGGTTATAAAAGTGATGGAACATTATTTCTTCCTTGCTCCTTCGAGATCCACAAACCAATATATCCAATTGAGAACAAAAATACCATTATGGAGTTACGATATGAGAATGCACATTTAAGACTTAGATTCAATCTCGTAGAAGATGTTACGGAGAATGTAGGTATCACGGTTTTGGATGTTTGAGAAATAGTTTGAGTTGTTGTTTTTTTGTACTATTTGATTTTAGTTTGTAATATTTTTTTTTATTTTGATGTAGTTTTTAGTTTTAACTAGTATTAAGCACCCCGCGTTATAGCTGGGGGCGTAAATATATGTCAACCAATATCAATAACATATGTCGTCAGTGAACACCTATACTGACAAAGCTCATATTAAAAAAAAATCGAGCAAAAAGTAGACCCAAAAACGTTGAACCACGAAGGCAAAAATAAAAGATCTAGAACATTAGGTAAGTTGATCTAGGACTAGCACATGAAACGTAGCAATTAAATGGGGAAAAAATAATCATAAAGATGTTGAACCACACAATCATGTTGCAGCATGTTGACAGAAAAAAATTGGCTTGATGTAATCTGAGTGTCCCCACTCCCCCTTTTAAAATGTTATAGTATGACATGATATAATATGATTAATGATCATGTGATGTGGACACCCTCTCCCTTCGGATTATAATGACATTATAAAGTGAAGCTATAAATGTTACAAACAGCAGCAAAGAGATTGCAACATGCCAACAATTAATTTCATCTTTAAACAAATTAGAAGAAAGAAAATTATTGATATAGATTAGAACTTCACGTTTGTAATAGGTTGAGTGGAGTAATGATATAACTTCATTAGCTTAGATTTAGGAAGCGCAAACTAAATAAATGAGGAAGAGTACATGTAGGTGACAGTTGGAAACGAAGAAGGGAACTTGATCGATGATTTGGTGCTCTCCTTGATCGGGAGAGAGCAAAGGCGGAGGGTCGGCAATGAAGAAGACGGTGTTTGATTATGTGGTTACAAAATGCATTAGGACTAGAAGTTTATAAAGGAGTGGAGTAGGAAAAACGTCCTATGAAAAGAGAAATAGGAAGTTAGAACTGCTGAAACTGTAACTACACAAGCCAAATTTGTAACCATTAAAAATTCTAAATTTGAGTGGCTGTGATTAAATATGAAACTGTCGCTCAAGTTTGTGTCAAATTTGTAACAGTTAAAAGTTCTAAAATTAAGTAGGGAGTTAATTTCTAGTTTCAACATTTCTAACTCACTAATTCACTTTTAAATGAAATTTTTACAGCTCCACCCCACTCCTTTAGATAGTTTTTTCATTCAAAAGTAAAAAAATTTGTGTGGTTCGTCTGAAATATATTTTTACGTATTTAATCTGACATTCTTGATATAAAGATAGAAAAAACTTTATGGGTCTCGTGACTCCCTCTTCCCCCTCTATCTCTTCCCTCTCTATCAGAATGCCCCTCATCATATATTCTTATATGTTAAGAGTGCAGATCGAGTGCTCTTTTCAATCAAACCGACCAAAATCAATACTACAAATATTGACATTACAAGAAATTATTGATATTAGTGTACAAACATCTCCAAACTTAGAAATCTATGGTGGTCATTAATGGTTTGTTTTCTCAACACCTTCACAATATCGTCTTTTGGTTGAATTTTCAACTTCATTGGAACCGGTGTTTTCTCCGAGCGTTACGCGACGGAGTCTAGTAATTTTTCTTAAACGTAACGTTGCGTTGCTTCCATCGTTATCTGTTTGGCTCATTAATATTCATAAATCGAAGTTTGGTTGCGAAACTTAAAAATACTAAACTTTAGTGGTGGAAATCGAAAAAATAAAACATCACTAAGAATAGTTTAGTAGCCAAAATCTAATATCCTAAACTTAGGGACTAAAGTAAAAAATTAGGGTCCAAACTCTAATATCCAATACTTTAGTGGCCAAAGTTACACACAACATGATGGGAGTTTGATCAATTTTCCCACACGTAATGTTACGTACTTTGGTTGGTATTAGTTCAGTTCGTCGGAAATCATAAAATACAATTTTAACAGTGAACTCAAAGATACTAAACTGTAGTGATCAAACTCGAAAAAATAAAACTTTAACAAAAATATTTTAGTGGCCAAACTTTAACATACTAAACTTTAGTGGTCAAATTAGAATACAAATCGGTGGTCAATCTCTAAAATCGTAAATTTTAGTGGCCAAATTTAGAAAACAAATCAACGACCAAAATATAAAATACTAAACTTTAGTGGTCAAACTCGATAAAATAAAGTTTCACTATAAGACTGTCCACAACGCTAAAAGATGTCATTCTCACAAATAGTCTCGGTCAGCATGTCACATCAGCTCTCCACTAAATTTCATCCATCCTTCCCATTATCAACTTTTACCCCAAACACAATTCTTCTCACAAACAACCATTAAAACACAAAGCAACACGCATATTTGTGTGTGGCCCCACAAATGCACTCATGGAATGCCCTTGGCAAAGGGAGGGTGAAGGACGAGTGGGGTTGCACAATGCAACCCTTCTAAAGGGCGGCATAGACAGGGCTAAGGGCGGTGCATTATGGACAATATAAATAATGTGGTAGTCGTACTTTAAATCCCTAAACTTTAGTAACGAAAATCAAATAAACAGAAGTTAATGTCAAAAATGAAAAAAACTTAGGTGGTGTTTGTTTTTTTATCAAAACATCTTTCCCACCTCTTCATCTGCATGCACGCAGACGCGGAAAGAGGTTTTAAGTGCACATAATGTTTGTTTTTTGGAAGACATTTAATTAAAAAATATCTTCCTAAGGTCTGCGTGGAGAAAATGTAGACTTACCACTTCTCCACCTCTTCTGACCTCTTATCCTTTAATTCTTGAAACACATTTATCCTTCAACTCAAATAGCAACCCAAACCACCAGCCACCCTCTCCTCCTGCAACCCCCTCCATCGCGCCACCCCCCCCCCCCTCCGCCACGCCGCCTCTTCCTCCGCCGCACCGCCTCTTCCTCCACCGCGCAGTCTCCCCTCCATTGCGCCGCCTCCCCCTCCGTTGAGCCCTCGGCCACGCACTCTCCCTTCGCGCTGCCCTTCCGCATAGTCAATACGATGCTGGTGGACAAAGTTATCTTCCCGACCTCACTTCATGAATCAGGATCATGATTAATAATATTATTAACAACATCGTCCCCTTGTTCTAAATGGTGGATCAGAGACCATTTTTTCTGTCTCGATGGATCCTAAGAGATCCCTAATTTCTTCTATCATTTTGTTACTCGTTTCATCGATTCTGTGCCTACAATACAGAGTTCATAACTACATGATCGCTAATCTCGTTATGCTTTATTCGAAATTCGATTTCCATCAGTCAATTATATCTCTTTGATTTGGATGTAGGCGGATGGAAATGCTTCAGTTTATTTCCTTGATAGCTCAACTCACAACTACTTTCAATCTCACTCATATAAGGTTATTTCGTTTCTGAGTTTTACTTTGAATTTGATGTTTGTTTTAGTTATAATTTCCAATATTTGTTGCGTTTGCCTTTGATTCACTCGAACATACGTAGTTTTCGACATGAATCTATCGACATATATGTAGTTGATTTCATGCGTGGGCATAAAGTTTGGATTTATATAGTTTTTAGAAACTCTATTAACGATTTATATGAAGTTATTGTATATTTTAATGTAGTCGTGTGCAAAAAAACCAGTTCGGAACCGGTTCACCTAAAAAGACCCAAACCGGTTTCAAAGAAAAACCGGTTTGGGCCAAACCGGTCTCGAACCCGACCCGAAGCGCCGGTTTCTATACCGGTTTGCTAGCCCCACACTCAAAACCGGTTAATAAACCGGTTTTAAAGTTAAAAACCGGTTAAACCGGTAAGCAAAACCGGTTTCAAACCGGTCCGAACCGGTTTGATAGGTTCGAGTTTTTGGTGAGCCAAACTGATTTGTAACCCGAACCGGTTGAAGATAAACCGGTTTGACCCCACCACGAAAAAACCGGTTCGGTTTTGAACCTGAACCTGTTTGGGCATAAAAACCGGTTTGGGCATAAAAACGGTTTGTACACCTCTATTTAATGTATGTATATGACTTTTTATTTATATAATAATGTTAAAGTATTTTTTAAAGTTTAAAAAATAGGTTTGTTTTACTTATAGAATATTTCAGCATTCTGCGTTAAAAAAACAAACAGTCTTTTTCTTGCAGACTGCAGACATTTGGTCCACCTCTTCTGCTGCAAATGTCTGCAGATGTGATCCACAGACTGCAGATGTGATCCACAGACTGCAGATGTTTTCCTGCAGAAAAAACAAACAACACATTAAAACTAATGTGAAAAAAAATTAAAAAGTCAAAAATGAAATATTCATTCTACATAAAACAATATATAGATCGATGTGAGGTGGTCTTAACCATAAAAATATATATAGGGCCCGGTTATTATACGAAATGTAATTTTCAAGTGAAGCATATGAATTCATCAAGGCGTGACACGTTTTTTGGCAGATGAATAGTTTCGTTCGTATCATAATTACGCATATAAGATACATAATTACGCATATAAGATACATAATTACGCAAGTTATATTCAAAATTACACAAGTTATATATATTATTACGTAAAATATATTTATTATTATACAAAGTAAAATTACTCACATTATAAATAAAATTACGTAAGTTATGTTCATAATTACGCAAGTTATACGCACAATACATAGACGTTTTTAAAAAATATAGCAATTATATACTCAAATTGAAGATGATAAAATGCTCGATTATATGGTATTTTTTTCCAAATAAGGTCTTATAAGAAAGTTATATGCGTTTAAAATATAAAACTAAATTTTAAAAATCAATAATTGTAAGCTTTTTTTCAAATCTATCCCTTCAGAAACATGCCTTGTACAATAATTTCATATGAACATTTATTTCTTAGATCAATATTATTTTTACCTTGTACACTTCGTACAAACTTATGATCACTTTCTACCCTAAATTTTCACTACAAACAAGTACACTATGTATAGTTTTGTTAATAAGAAAATGTAATTTACATGGTTAATATCTTATAAGCTGAAATGCTATAACTGTCAAGTAAACCAGCAACTTGTATAAACAATTCTTTAAAAACGGTCCCCATTGGTTGACTAATCGACATAGTTGATCTCGTGTGGTTGTTGGTTTCATCAAATGTCAACGGTTTTCTAACACACATGTAAGCCAATTTGCATTGGGTTATTTTAGAAATTCATCAGTTGTTTAAAATAGTTTTTCTCTAATTTTTTATGTAGTGATGATATTCTTAAACGCATTTAAAATGATCCACTCTTGTTTTATAATCGACAAACATTAAATCTTTAGAAGAAAATTAGGGCTGACAAATCGTGTTTAATATGTTACAGACGACGTAATTAGCACACGTATCAAACATGAAAATGACATTTTTAACACTTAGATTTGGTTGTTTGAGTATGACAGTTATATGTTTTAAGTATCAAGAAAAAAAAAATGATAAATCCAATACTCCTAATTTTAATTATAAAAAAAATACATAGTGCACTTGTTTTGCTAAAAAAATTTTATCGTATCTAAACAGGTACTCATTTTACCGGTCCTTCAAAAAATATCACTAAATAGTGTTAAAGTTTCTTTATTGCTTTAATAGTCGGTTAAGAAAAATTAACTCTAAAACTATTCAATTTTAATGTTTTTCCGTTATTATGTAAATTTTTATTAAGCGACTTTTAAAGAGACATATTAAATCTTTTAGCTATTATTTCACTAACACAAACCATCAAGTCTAACCGGTGAAAGAGTGTGTTTCTTGGTGTTGATTAATGTTCAAAACAATCATTGATTTGATTTTGGGTTGGTTTTTCCAGATTGGCCATTTGTTTTTTAATGGACCCTTAGACGGATACCACGTTATTGATGATGTAAATACGCCTAAAATGGGTAGCAATGTAGGATTATGAATGATATGATTGATGTGCGTCACTCAAGGGTGAAGGTTATAAGGGGCCGAGGAGAGCACTTCCGGTAATGTAAATTTTTATCCACTAGTATAATTTTTTTATATATATTAAGTTTGTCCTTTTTAAAAATAATTTAATTTCACCCATTTTCATTTATAGAAGTGTTTTAAGCTCCGCCAAAAGTAATGTATTGAACGTCAACGAAGATGATTGAGATTTGAGCCCATCTCAAGTTGATGATAATTTTGATAAAACAATTAAACCTATAGTTGAAGTTATTTGTGGTTTGAGTAATTCAAATTGCAAATATTTTGAATTTTTGAAATCCATATATTCAACCCTGTCTACTAGTGGGACCTGGCCAACAACAATAATAAATAGCAATATATTATGGTTTAAAATATTTTCAACAATCATCATAACTTTTAAAAAGTCTAATGACTTGCTCAGTGCTCACTGGGTAAGGATGCATATAATTCTAACAAAACTCACTTTGCTTGATTATCATAAAAATGTATAATAATGATTTCATGAATTTTCTGCTTTAAACGATAAAATGGTCTGTAAACATTAATTTGTTCCCAGAATTAAGCAATTAGAATTAAAACTTTTATTGTCAAAAGTTGCTCACTGATAGGTGCTTGAATCAATTAAACTACGAGTGGTTTCTTATCTAAAGATTGTTTACAGACAAACCAATTTTGTGACTTTGAACAAGACAAGAGTATAAATATAAAAGGTATAGGTTGGAATCTGCCCTTTTATAGAATATTTCAACAATAAAAATAGATATCTTTGTTATCAAGATGTGATGATTTTGATCTGTCTTTGGACAATTTTCTTTTCACAAAGATAATACTAATACACAAATTGTCAAAACTAAGTCTTACAAATTTTACACATGCTCACATCAACACGAGGGTTCCGCACTATAGTTCTATTTGAATATTGTAGTATTTTATTTGGTTGGAATCAAAGAGCATTCACAGCCCATTTCACATTTTTATATGAGTAGGTGTTTTATAAGGGATGATTATTAGTGGTTATGAGTAAAGGAGAAAGAAATTTTATGGGGGTTGTACCGTGATTTCCTAATTATAGGAATCACGGTACAAACCCATAAATTTTTAATATTTTTGAAACTGTTTGTGAGTAGATTAGAGAAAAATATAATGATAAATGTATAAAAAATATTATTTAATTGAAAATTAAAAAGAAAAATAAAGGTTTTTAATGTAATTACAAAGATGTGGATGAGGAATGAATTGTGATGGCTCTAACCCCCATTTTTACTTAATTGGTTAACTAGTTATGTGGCTCTTGTTTAGTTAACGGAAAAAAAATTTTAATGATGTTAGTTAAATGTAGTGTGATGACTGCAAATGAAAATTTTAGTAAAATATTTGGATGTAAATAGTAATATTAAAATTTTTGGATTCAAATAACAATTTTCATGAAAACTTAAAGATAAAAAAACACTTAAAAGTTTTTTTTTCAATTTACAGATTTTGAACCTCTTTTTATTTTAATATTCCAATTACATTTACTCTTATTTCAACACTCAAGTAAATTTCTCTTAAATTTTGAGTATACTTTTGAAACATGTTTATTTTATCTACAAGCTTCTGCGTTCGATCACCAACGGTCGGAATCCCCTTACGACACACTTATTTCTATATACGAGCTTTCGTGTTTATGAAGGTTCACTTTCACAATGGCGTTCTCTAAAATTTTAAATATATCCTTAGATATGCTTATTTTTATTAAAATAATTCCATCGCGAAGTGTGGATAAACACATTATATCCAGAGGATGATGCTTGTTTAGACTTAATTCACCTCTTGAAAAGAACGGGCTTTAGATCAACAAAGCCAGAAAGAATAAAAAAATGAATATAACATTAATTAACTTTTAACGACATGATAAAGATAAAGAGGAAAGTTACACTGATAGTGACATCAGTGGTAGAAGACAGGTTATCTTTACTTTTTTATTTCTTCTTTGAAAGTATGTAACATCTCTCTATTTATATCACTTCATCTATTGAGCACCTTAAATCCCTTTTCTACTTTATAAATTGTTTACACAGATTACTATTGTACTCCATAGATGAAGGATGGCTGATTCTTCTTCATCATCTTCTTCTCAACCTTGGATTTATGAGGTTTTTCTAAGTTTTAGAGGCGAAGACACTAGAAAGACCTATGTGGATCACCTCTACAACGCTCTTGTGGAGAAAGGGATCCACACTTACAAAGACGACGAGAACCTTCCTCGGGGCGAGACCATCGGTCCCGCCCTCTTGAAGGCTATTGAAAAATCACGGATTGCTGTCATAGTATTCTCAGAGAATTATGCCAATTCTTCGTGGTGCTTAGACGAGGTTACATATATTATGAACAGAGAAGAGAGCGGGCTAATCGTTATGCCTATTTTCTATCATGTGGATCCATCACACGTGCGCAACAAAAAGGGAAATATAAAGAAGCATTTGCAAAACATGAGTCGGAGAATAAGGATAAAGTTGAATCATGGAAAAATGCACTCAGGAAGGCAGGTAACCTTGCTGGATGGGAACCTAAGTTTATTGCCAACGGGTAAGTTTCTTCTTTATTCTATTACACTTGATGATATTGTAGGTAAACACAAGTTACTAGCCATTGTTTGGTGACGATCTAAATATGATATATGTTTAAATCCTTACGATTGTAAGATTAGGTGAAATCAGATGTTGTCAAAAAAAAATACACAAGTACAAATGCAATTATAGCTAGATAGATTAGAAAGATTAAGCATAATATATTACGGGGCCAAATTCCTTTAATAACATATATTTATTGCTATAAATCGTTAACTTTAATGTAATAAATACTTAAATTATAATTATACAGTGTAATAAAAAACTTATGTATTGTGTTACATTACTGATATAATGATTTTCCTCCCATTTTTAAAATTTTTCTCCCTTTCTAATAAAACCTTCATCTTTTATTTAAAACATTCTTTAAGTTTTTAATAATTTTATGTTTTATATAAATTATAAAATTAAATATATCGTTTTAATATCTTTAATTTGAGTATAGTCTTGGCATATATTTTAAATTTTTTAGTGTTCGTTGTGGATCACTAAACCACTGAAACCCTAACTTATAGTGACGACTTGACCTGTTGTGAATCACTAATTGGGTTAATAGGTTATCGTAATAAAAAAATGTTAATATTTGATATCTATCTTATATTACGGTTCAAAAATCTAATGTACAAATTTAGAGTAAGCTACACGGATCGTCCCTGAGGTTTGCTCAAATTTCACATTTCGTCCATGGGCGTCCTAAAGTTTAGAAAAATATAACATGTTTTGTCCATAAATCAAACGGCCGTTAGTTTTTGACGTTAAATAGGTGTAAATTTTTACCCCTTCTCTTCATCATCATCTTCTTCTTTTCCAACCCTCCCATATTTCTTTTGCTTCCTCATTTTCTTTTTAGACCACCATAGCACCACTAATCCACCACCACCCTCATATGCACCACCACCACCGGCACTCCTCGCAACTACCACCACACACCAGCATCTCACACCACCATCTTCACCACCACCACCACTCCTCGCCATTACCACTACATGCCCATCTCCACAACAATCCACCACCACTCGTCGCCGCCACCACTACACAACCCCATATCCACCACCACACCACACATCGCACCGCCACCACACCACACATCGCACCGCCACCACCAATTTGGTTTCTCACACTTTGGTAATGTGTTAGGGTATTTTGGTAATGTGAAGATGGGGTATTTTGATGTTGTTGCAGGCTCATTAGAAAATAACAAGGTGAGGTTGTGGTAGTGGCAAGGTGGGGCTATAGTGGTGGGAAGGGATAAAATCATCATGTTTTAAATTTTAACATAAAACATAATGAGAGTTTGACCCAATGATGAAATGTGTTTCATATTTTCAAACTTTAAGACTAAAACTATAATTTTCCAATCACAGAGACGAAAGATGAAATTTGAGCAAATCTCAGGGACGATTCATATAGTTTACTCACAAATTTAATTAACACAAAAATTTTAAAGGTTAAGGATTAAAACCTAAGATCTTTGCTAATTTCACGTTTTTGTTTGACTCCCATCTTCATCGCCTTTTTATTTTTTAATCTTAATTTTTTTTCTCTTACTTCAGTTGATACCGGATCAAATGTTATAATACAAGTTTGTATTTTTATTTGCTTAAAATTGAAGACATACCAATCTTTTCGAGCCAAAATTAACTGGATTAATTTTAGTTTTGAGAAGTTGAAATTTTCAGTTTTTCACTTATTAACCTGGAAATCAAATTAATAATAAAAATAATACTGTGAAAAATATTGTAAAATTGATAAAAATAGTAATAATAACAATAAATAATAATAATAATAATAATAATAATAACAATAATAATAATAATATTTATGATAATAATAATAATTATTATTATTATTATTTTTTTTATTATTATTATAAATATTATTATTATTGTTGGTATTATTAATATTATTATTGTTGTTGCTGCTGCTATTATTATATTATTATTATTATTATTATTATTATTATTATTATTATATACTGAGAGTTATTTTGAAAAGGTTATATTAGCCAACACCATATATAAGATAAATATATTTCTAATTTAATAAAAAAATAACTAAGATATAATATTTTTACTCATCAAATTTTCTTTATTATCTATCCTACTAAATAATTGTAATAATTATTAATAATATTATTTAATTCTTTAGACTAAAATTGGCTTTCTACTAATGAAATAAATTTTATATAAAATAAGAAAATTTTCCCAAAACATCAAAATTAAAAAAAAAATAAAAATATTTTAAAATTAGCATTTTGAAAATTGTGCCCCAAAAAGAAGTCTGTTCAGGATCATTAACAGAAAGAATCAAATGATTTTGTTGATACATTCGAATAATTAAACGTTTAATTTTTTCATAAAACAAAAATAACTAAAATTGGGAGTTATAACATGAAAATCTTTAAAAATAATTGTTTTTAAATGGTTTGTTTTGAAACAAAATATTTGTTTTTCTTTAGAAAAACAAAAGAAGTTAATACAAAACCTTAAAAAGTTGATATAATTATTCTATTACTTATAGTTATATATTACTCATACGTAATTTCAATCATATAATATTTTAAAATATTATTAGTTAATGATTTTAATTTAATATTTTGTTTATTTAACATGTGTAATACATGTGTTTATTAAATCTAGTTATATTATAATATAAGTTTAAATCCATTAGAGTTTATCAATATTAAAATTAGACTTCCTTAAAATAGACAAAAAAAGATACAATCAATTATGGTATTAGAGTATTAGGGGTTTTATCTTCTCTTCTCCTACTTGTATCTCTGGTTATTGTTTGGATGACCACCACCTCTATTTCCCACATTTTCTTTCCTTATCAGATCTTTTTCTGTACATGACAACTTAACTGGAGATTCCATTGTCATTACATCCAATATGTAGTTCAACACTTTAATTTTCTCAAGCAATTAAGTTTTGTGTTACATCAATGGCACCTTTAAATAATAGGCTAGCTATAACTATGTGTATTATCCATTTCATTGTGTAAAACATATTCAAACAATGATAGGGAATGTAATCTTGATACTTGTCGATCCATTACTCAAGATTTTGTATTCTTGTACCTTGGTCTTCGAACGTCAATGTGTAGTCTCTTATTCTAATGCATAAATTAAGTATCATGGGGTGCTGCTGTGTTTGCTTATACATGTTGGGTGTGCAATCTGTTTATTTGCTTCATTGTCATTTACACCATAACTCTGTTGTCTATTGTGACAATGTTGGTGTCAGTCCATTAAGGGATATTTCTTATCATACATTTCTATCCATTTTTACATCAATTTGAATGTTCATCTTCCCTTAGTTCAAATTGTGCAGGTGTAATGAATATTGTATTATAAATTAAGGTTAACCTCATTAAGTTAAGGTCATATATCTATACATAGTTGTGTACGTTGATTATGAAGGACACACTTAATATACAATCCTTATAAAGTTGAGGTACTTTGATCTAGATACCAGTGCTATCCATGTAAATGTATTAGTAAATTTGTTATGACAGTTATTCCACAAATATAATTTGATAAAAAAGTATAGGAATTTATATTTTGTATCTTGATTGTAAACATTACAAGTACTTGTGATATCAACTTCGGTGGCTTATTTAATTTGATTATGATATTAAATGATGAATATAGGACTCTTTAACCTTATCTTGTGGGACAAATTACTTGTTCTTTGAATATGTGCATATGCTAATTATTATAGGACTTCTAATGTGCAGCCACGAGTCAAAAGGCATCAAAAAAATGTTAATACAATTTTAAGCACATTATCTCCTACAATCTCAACTTTAAATGAAGGCCTGGTTGGAATAGAGACCCGTGTGCAAGATTTGAAATCACAATTAGAAATTGAGTCAGGTGGCGTGCGAATGGTTGGAATATGGGGGTTGGGGGTGGTGGTAAGACTACCCTTGCATCTTCTATTTACAATGAACTATCTAGTAAGTTTGATGCATGTTGCTTTGTAGAAAATATACGAGAGGAATCTAGTAAGAATGGTTTGACAAAAATACAAGAAAAAATGCTCTCTCGTGTTCTGAAACTAAAGAAAGTGGAAGTAGGGAGAGTCGAGGAAGGAAAACACATGATAAAGAAGAGGTTATCCCATAGAAAGGTTTTGATCGTTCTTGATGATGTCAATAACCTTGATGACCTAAAGGCTCTAGCCGGATCACGTGATTGGTTTGGTGAAGGAAGTAGAATAATAATAACAACTAGAGATAGTCATGTATTAAATGCTCATAACGTTAATGTGATACATAATATTAGCTTGTTGAATAGTGAAGAAGGTACCAAGCTCTTCTACAAGCATGCACCTCAGCATCATCGACCTAGCAAAGATTACGAGTCGCTTTCAAAAGATGTGGTTTTTTATTCGGGTGGGCTCCCTTTAGCACTTATAGTTCTAGGTTCTTTTCTATGTGACAAAGATATCAATGAGTGGAGAAGTGCATTGGCTAGATTGAAAAAGATCCCGGATGCAAACATTGTGGAAAAGCTTAAAATTAGCTTTGACGGACTTCAACCTGTAGATAAAGAGTTATTCCTTGATATTGTATGCTTTTTTAGGGGAGAAAAGAAAGATGAGGCAATGGATATCTTTGATGTTTGTGATTTTTACCCTGCTATAGGTATAAAGGTGTTGGTACAAAAGGCTCTCGTAACTATTACAGATGGTAGGTTTGATATGCATGATTTGATACAAGAAATGGGACACTACATTGTTAGAGGGAAACACCCTAAGAATCCAGAAAAACATACTAGAGTCTGGCGAGTGGAAGATGTACAAAACATATGTGCTATGGATGCAAAAACGGTACAAATGCTAAAGCTTTGCATGACACACAGACACACACATATATATACATGTACATATACACATACATATACATATACATATACATATACATATACATATACATATACATATACATATATACATATACATATACATATACATATACATATACATATACATATACATATACATATACATTACATATACATATACATATATATACATATACATATACATATACATATACATATACATATACATATACATAGACATATACATATACATATACATATACATATACATATACATATACATATACATATACATATACATATACATATACATATACATATACATATACATATACATATACATATACATAACATATACATATACATATACATATAATATACATATACATATACATATACATATACATATACATATACATATACATGTACATGTACATATACATATACATATACATGTACATATACATATACATATACATGTACATATACATGTACATGTACATGTACATGTACATAAACTCAAACCTAAAATCTTTTTTTACATATGTGACAGGAATTTCCAAGATTGAAGCAATAAGAATTATTGATGATGTGCATGATCCATTACCACATGATAATAATCATGTTGTTGCAAACATGAAGAACCTTCGGTGGGTTGATTGGAAGGGGCATAATGCGAGTTCACTACCAACAAATTTTCCGCAAAGGGGGCTTTGTTGTCTAAAATTAAGTGGTGGCCAACAAGACAGCTTTGGAATGGTTATAAGGTAATTCTTATTGATTGATTAGAAATTGATCAATGCAAGTAAAATCTAAGTGGTGATTCGATTGTTTATAATAAATTTTAGTGAATTGATTATATGTTGAAACTTAGCTATTATATTTACCAATAAATTAAGTATAACTATTTTATTAACTATACAAAGTCAATTCAATATGCTTGAGTTAGAAAATTCTATGAATTTTTCTAGAAAATATACCAATCTCAAGGTGACATTTGACATCTTATTTAAGATAAAATTTTGTTTTGTGTGAATGCACCCATTTTTAGACCCAGTCTAGTTTACAAATTCTTTTGTAACTGAAATTAGAATTGAATTTTTTTCTATCCAAAATTCTATTTGGTTTTGTTAGATGGAATTGTAATTGGAAAATTCTCTTATTTATTAGAATTTATTTTCTTTCACTTACCTATGAAATATTTACAATCCAACATTCAAAATTAATATTTCAATTTTACAATATTTAGCAACAAAACATCAGATCAATTTGAATTCATTCGTAAAATATTTTACAAACCAAATAACCCCTTAGGTTTCTACATAACTTTAAACTTGGCTAGAATCATTTTTATACTATTATACCAAAATATCTAAAAGACGCCAACATTTTTCTTTACAGTCCATCTAGGCTTCATGTAGGTTCTACCTAGGATTTGAAAATTGTCATTACTAAAATGAAACTTAATCATTTATTAGTAAATTAAATTTTATTGACATTGTTTACATACTTTTAAATTATAAATAATTTTTTTGATAAATTAAAAATCTATTTCTTTTTTATTAAAAACATAATTTATTTAACAATAAAGTTTTTTGAAGTACAAAATTTTTCAATACAAAGTACTTTTTAAAAAATGATATCGTTTAAAGAAAGTATTCTTAAAATAAACTGGAGTGTTTAAAAGCAACTTTTTAAAGCAAATGTTTTTTAAAGACTAAAGTTTGGAAAAAATATTGTTTTATTATCTAAATTAGTTAATTATACGTAATCTCAATCATATTTTTATATATTAGAAATATTTTATAATTTTAAATATTAATAAATAACTATTAAGTTATTATTTCATTCAATATATGTAGTAAACAAGTTTGTAAACTAGTATATTTATAAAGACAAATGAAAACGTGCAGCAAATGCCACTCTTGAAAACAAATTAAAACAAATTACTAAGTCCTCCATTTTCCCATGATGTGAGGTAGGAGTGTTCAAATTCGGATATTTGGAATTTCGAATGATCCGAATCCAAATCTGACAAAAAATTGTATTAATCAAATAAATTTTATAAAAATATAATAATTTTTATGGAAGTTTTTCGGATATTCAAAGTTTTTAGTAAAAATATCCGAAATATCTGAAAATATCCAAAATATCTGAAAATATCCGAAATATCTGAAAATATCCGAAATATTCGAAAGTTCTAAAATCGCTATCTAAATCGGTATATGAAATTTCGGATATCTGAATTTTAAATTTTCGAATCAGATATTTATGAACAACCCTAATGTGAGGAGGTGTTGGATGACTCATTAACCCACGAACCTGTCCAACCCATCCATCTAGAACGAGTAAAACCACTGATATACGACCCATGGCCCGTGACCGATGAACAAACTATTTTGACAAGCATAGCCATTACCATATGTAATTCAAATTTTCAAAACTTTAATTAAACTTTTCTCACTACAAGAAATAAGGGCTATGACGACTACATTTGTTGTCGTGATAGGGTCGGTTTGTCATCGCCATTGGCTATGGCGACTACATGTCTACTTTTGAGTCATAGCCTTGTCGCTATAGCTTATTTTTTAATCGTCGCCAAAACCCTAGTCACCATATAGGCCTATTTCGATGACAAGTTGTCGCCACAGAGTTGACGAAAAAAATTCATATCGTATTTTAATTTAAAAATAATTTTATTTTTCAATCTACGGCGACAACATGTCGACACCATAGGTCCACTAATTTTTATTATTTTAATAAAAAATTAAATATTTTTTTTAAAATCCCTAGCGATGATATGTTGCCACCATAGACCCTATTGTTTTAATTTTTAATTTATAAATTGTTTTTATATTTTCCAGGTATTGGGAACATATTTATACACCAAACGAAAGCTAATATTACTAATATTACGAGTTTTCTACACCTATGGCGAGGACTTTTTGTGTCGCCATAGGTCACCCTAAGGCGACGACAAGTTGTCGCCATAGGGTTAGAATAGCCAAAAATTAAAGTGGCGACGACATGTTGTCGTCGTCACCTTAAGGTGACTTATAGCAACAACATCATGTCGTCACCTACCTGGTAGCGACATGGTCTTTTTGTTGTAGTGTTTCCAACAATGATCGATATTAACATAGAGATGAAGGGTTTTGAACTTCTAACACTTTTGTAAAGACAAATTTACAATCATCAATATTACTACATGAGTAAATTGTAATAAATATGCAACTAGAATTGTCTTTACAAATTATATTAAATTCTTCACAATTAAAAATGCTAAAAACCTTATTTAAATTCCAGCATGCAAAAGTTGCTTAATTATTAAATCTTCACATTTTACGTTGAAAAAAATTAGGGTTAAACGGTTCTTGTTTGTGTTCGTATGTCTAACATGTATTTCGGGCTTGGATCGTCTGCGAGATAAAATTTTGGTTTGTGTAGTCAACTCATAAACACAACCTGTTTAGCACCCCTAAATCTATCAAACATGTGGATATATTAAATAAACTGATAAAATATGTAAACATGATCCATATATGATGTAGGTTATGAATTGAATGCACATGCCCCTGTTCAAGTTTTTTTTATCTTATTTATTATATTAGCAAATTTTACCTCCACAAGGGTTAAACTTTCAAATACAAGCATCAAAAGCACTCGTAAACGTAGAAGAAGCATAATAAATTTCTGTTAATTCTATATCGTATTTATGAATATGTCAAACTAGCAAACTTTTGACAAATCTTCACTTTCATGTAACAGGCTCTACCAAATTTAAGGATGATCAAACTTCATGGTTTAAACAACTTAACCACGACACCAGATTTAGGTGGACTTCCAAATCTTCAAAGATTCATGGTTTATCGATGCCCACTTTTAGAAGAGATTCATCCATCAATTGGGCGCTTGGAACGGCTTGTGTTCTTACTGATAGCAGATTGCGGCAACTTTATGACGCTTCCATCCATTACAGGGATAAAGCAACTCGAGACACTTTCGCTTTCAAAGTGTAGCAAACTTTCTAAGGGTAGCATCCAAGAGGCATCCCTAAGACAATATTTTACAAGCTTTTTCTTTACTTACAACGGATTACAATTGGTTAGCAGAGGATTGAGGAAGTTGATTCTCAGCCATTGTCATTTGGGAGATGAAGACACTGAATGGTATGTTTGGGACTTACCCAACTTACAAGAACTTGATCTAAGTTGGAATAAGTTTTCAAGATTAGATTTTAGTCGCTTGCAACTTCCACGACTCAAATGGCTTGATGTGTCATTGTGCAATGACCTTGTAGAGTTGTTGGAGGTCCCATCGAATGTGGCTGTTCTTAGAGCGGATTATTGTTACGCGCTTGAAACGATTGGAGATATGTCACACTGTAAATGGTTATGGAAGGTCTCACTTATGGGAAAGAATAAACTAGGTACAAGTGGTGACCAAAAACTAATAGATTCCATGAGCCAGGTTAGCAAATACCATTTGAATTTTAATATTAAAGTACGATTAATATTATAAACAAACAAACATACTTAACAAAAATCTACTGTCTAGAAATATTGACATGAGGTTAGACCTTATGTCTATTTTATGGGATAAACATGGTGCTTTGATCAGACCTCAAACGTAAGAATAATATTAATGAGCAAGTTTTTTATTTTTGTGGCAGGGAAATGCTATCGAGCATCACTTTATGAGTCTCGCTATCGAACATCAGGTGCGATCTGCATCTAGCCAAGTTTCGCAGAGTCGATTTGTATTGCAGCTTCCACCTAATTGGTACAATGAGTATTCTGGGTTCTTAATACACACTATTATTGAATACCAGGAACCACGCGTTACAATAATAATCGAGCAGGAGATTGACGAGGGTGAGTGTGGTTATCAAAACGAGTTATTCACGCATCCTCCTCCTCCGCCAACATATATAGGGTATATTTCCTTTAGTTCGTTAAGGCGGACCACATGGTTGAATCCAAAATGCAATATGGTTTCCTTTTACATAGGTGGTAAGTTTGAAGTTAAACTTGTCCCAAGGGAAAGTAAAGGTGATCATCACCAAATGGAAAATGATGTGTCGGATTGCTCGGAATTTTGGGATGAGGAACGTGACGATAGAAAGACATTTACCGTCCAACACGAATCAAAGTCATCTATTAACATATTATGGCGTCCATGTTGACAAACACACATGATTCCCGTAGCTATAACTGCCTCAAATATTCATTAGTTGATGTTATTTACCGATATGGAGACCATGGGTCTACATGATCTCCACCACTTAATGTGAGTTATTTTTTGTTTTCACTATGCATATAAGTATTGATTAATATGTTCTTAGTATAGAATCAGTGTGTATTTTCCCTTCTATATATATATATATATGTGATCATAAGTTATATAATAAAAGTGTGAATTGTCCCAAAGTGCGTGCCGTTTGTGTTTTTTACCTTTGATTTTCAATATTTGGTATCAGAGCTCGTGTTTGTATATATATAGTTATATATAGTTTTCATGCCAAAATCAACAATATATCTTTGTAAAAGAAAATATGTTGGTATCCTTTAAGTTGATATGGGATGCATAAACCACAAACAAAAACAATAATTTCTAGACCACCTATATGGGGATTTTTTAAGGAAAGAGGTAACACGAAAAAAAGGGATTTTAGGATCATATTTATTAGATATTAAGTTTATTCATGAACCCATTAGATATCCAGGGTTTTTATTTTATTTTTATATATTCTAATATATTATTTAATAATATAAATTTAATCTTATATTATCTTACATGGTATTAGAATCTTAAGATTATATTATTTATCTTTTTTTTCTTCAATGTGCCACAACAATAACATGCAAACAGTAATCGTCTATGTTGAGTAAACATTGACAAAGCTTCTTAGGAGTCATGCCCTCCCACTCCCATCTTTTTTCCGTCAATAGTGTTGATTTTGGTTTGGTGATGTATATTTCCGGTCCGGTAGTGAAAATTTTTAATAAATATAGAGCCCCCCCCCCCCCCCTCATCTCTCTAAAATAGTTTACTTTCGCCTGGCCCCCATAATTTATTATCATCGTTTGAATAAAATTATTATCAATGAAGACTTAAGTCATTTATCCTAATTCTTTTACAAGACAGGGTTACTTCTCGCTACCGCCACCATTGAAATCGTCATTGTACATTGTTAAGCCACTCAACCACCATCATGCTGCGAGACCTCTACAAGGCTACAGAGCCGGCTCAATAGTATCTATGGGCCAACCTAGGGCTTGAGGCCTCTTATAAGTTAGGGCATCTAATTCTGAAAATATATATGTATTATACTGGGCTTGGGCTAGTTGGGAAATTACTCTATTGGGCTAAAGTAACGCAAGACGAGCGATGATTCTGAATACTTCTTTTTAAATTTTTTGTTCTTGTTTAGGGCGCTAATGCAATATTATTTAATAATATAAATTTAATCTTATATTATCTTACATGGTATTAGAATCTTAAGATTATATTATTTATCTTTTTTTTCTTCAATGTGCCACAGCAATAACATGCAAACAGTAATCGTCTATGTTGAGTAAACATTGACAAAGCTTCTTAGGAGTCATGCCCTCCCACTCCCATCTTTTTTCCGTCAATAGTGTTGATTTTGGTTTGGTGATGTATATTTCCGGTCCGGTAGTGAAAAATTTTAATAAATATAGAGCCCCCCCCCCCCTCTCATCTCTCTAAAATAGTTTACTTTCGCCTGGCCCCCATAATTTATTATCATCGTTTGAATAAAATTATTATCAATTGAAGACTTAAGTCATTTATCCTAAATTCTTTTACAAGACAGGGTTACTTCTCGCTACCGCCACCATTGAAATCGTCATTGTACATTGTTAAGCCACTCAACCACCATCATGCTGCGAGACCTCTACAAGGCTACAGAGCCGGCTCAATAGTATCTATGGGCCAACCTAGGGCTTGAGGCCTCTTATAAGTTAGGGCATCTAATTCTGAAAATATATATGTATTATACTGGGCTTGGGCTAGTTGGGAAATTACTCTATTGGGCTAAAGTAACGCAAGACGAGCGATGATTCTGAATACTTCTTTTTAAATTTTTTGTTCTTGTTTAGGGCGCTAATGCAATATTATCAAATATAAATCGCAAGAAATGCTAAGGGTCGAAGGCATAATCATGGTATATGGGCAGACGACGACGATTACGAGATCAAGACGACCTGCAAAACGATAAACCTCACTCGCTAACTTTCATTTTGAAGTTCATATTAAGCTTTAATGGCGACGATTACGGTAATCTGATTCGGTTTTGATCATGAATCACAACAGGCCTTGCAATTTCAATCGAAGAATATGATAATCTAAAGTATCTTTCTTTCTTGTTCGAATAACCAGGAGGCAGGGGCGGCTACTACTCAACATATCAGCTATTTTAATCGCAATTAGGGACTTTTGAGTTCGTTCTTTTTTATTTGAGTTTGCTTCTTTCTATTTGATGCTTTTAGTTGAAACTACATTGCTCGTTTCTATCTTGTTGTTTGCCATGCTATTTGGTAAGTTCATTAAATTACACATTGTTGTTTGGTGTTTGTTTTTCCCTATTGCTACTTGGTAAGTTGCACAATGATATTTCAAAAATCCTATTTGATGCTTTGAATTTGAAACGTTTGAATTAGGCTAGATAGTTAGAACCAGGAGTTACAACTAAGAATTTATAATAACCAGACACTATCAGAAAATTTGAATTTTGATTCAACGAAAAGGGAAAAAAGGGCTAGACATGAAGCTATAAATGTATTACTAAAATTATCATTTAGTTTATCATTGTTGGTTTTATTATTGCTCGTCTTAAGTTCGGATAAAAGAGTAGTGTTTATATTAATTCTTTCTTATGGGGCCCCAACTTTTTGGTTCGCTTTAGGCCTCCATAAACGTTAAGCCGGCCCTGCAAGGCTACGGTCCTATGTCATTGATTATCCCTCGAGTTGATCCTTCGTTACGCATATCAAACTACGTGGTGACGCCTTTCAGTCGAATCACTCTATATAGTAGGACTATAATCTAGTAGCCACCTGCCATGGATTTTGAAGACTATGGATAACGTAATCAAATATAATATCAATTTCTATACCAAACATAATATGGATTATTCAACAAACGTGTGAATTTTTAAGTTTGATTGAAGCATTTTTATACAGTTATATTGGATTTTTTAAATTTGGTTTTTGGTTCAATTATGAAATGCCTAAAATCATTTCAATTTAAGGAGAAAAACATTCAAATTAAAAACTAGAAGGATTTACACTCCTAAGGATGTGTGTTATGTAGCTTGATTAGGGGTTTAGTTGATAAAAAAAAGTGTTGTCACGTGTCTAACACATAAACATATTTTTCTCTCCTAAAAACGCCAAAAAAGATGTAATAGGAGGGACTTGGTTAGGGGTTTGATCGGTGATAAAATAATCATTAATTTTACCAAAATACAACAAATTATTTCCTCCCAACCCTGCCCGGTGATATGAGACGCCCCGAGGGCCTAGCCCCGCACCCTCAATCAAACACAAGTGTAATGGTGACGGGGGCGCGGTTTGAGTGACGTGGCACCGGAAAACATCCCGTGGCGTTACGATAACACATGGTCTAAATGCATGCCAATAATAATTGGAAATTGCGATGTAATTTGAATATTCTAAATATTTGTAATGCATATTTTCATCAACAGACTTCCGTTTCTGGAATTTTATTCTTCGGTCAACAATCAATATTTTCAACAGACTTATATTTAACAAATTCAATAGACTTATATAACTACAAACCCATATATAGAGACCCATTCTTTCACGTAATTCAATAGACTAAATCCGCCACCGTCGCCACCACCACCACCACCGTGATCTGCCGCCAGCCACCATGGAAACACCACCGCCGCACACCCTCACCTTCACCGGTGTCGTCCTCTCGACGTCAAAGAAGATCATCTTAACAAAATACTCTCACTTCATCACCTTATCCCTATTCTTCCTCCCTCTTTCTATCTTCTTCATCATCACCCCCGTCGTCCGCCACCGCCTCAGCCTCTCCGACCACCCCTTCTCCGGCGACCCCTCATTCCACCAAAAGCTTCTAACTTCATACCTCATCTACACCCTTATCTCCCTCACTCTTTCCCTATGCGCCATTGGCACCATCACCTTCACCACACACCGTTCTTTCTCCGGCGAGTCGATCAACATCTCCGACGCCCTCAAGTCGCTTATCTCCTCCTTCCTCCCGCTTGCCTCCACCGCGATCGCAGCTTACGCGATCATCGTTTTAATCTCCCTATGTTTCCTCATGATCATTGCAACAGTTCTCATGTTAGTAAACAACATGGGCTTTGTTTTTGATTACAATTCGGTTCACTTCATGTGGTTTTCGGCCATCATGGGTGTGATTCTGATCATGATTATCGTATACGTTCACTTGGAGTGGTCATTGGCGTTTGTCGTGGTGGTTGTGGAGTCGAAATGGGGCTTTGCGCCTTTGATGAGAAGCGCGTATTTGGTTAAGGGGATGAGATCGGTTTCGTTGTTTGTTATGTTGTATTTTGGGGTTTGTGGCGCGTTTATCGTGTGGATCGCCTCTGCTAATGTTCATACTGTAGTTATTATGATGCTTGGGTCGTTCTTCTTGATGATGTTCTTGCTTCGGGTCACTACTGCGAATACTGTGTTGTATAGCTACTGTAAGGCTTTGCATGGCGAATTGGCTATTGATGTTGCTGAGGGGTTTGATCAGGAGTATATGAGTTTGTATGATGATCATGAGAAGGTCGTCCCTCGGGTTGTTAGTGTCGTTGTGGCTTGATATGATCAAGGTTTGTGATTTGTGCTTTTCGCATAAATTAGTGGTTTATATGGTTTTGTTTTGTGTAATGCAGTTCAGTTTGTTGTCATTTGTGGTTATTTAATCTTGTAATGTGTATAGCAGATGGATGTAATTCTGTAAACACATGTATAAAATGCCTTTTAATGGTCTTTAGCATTTTAAGTTTGTCCTCTTTGTGAAGCAAATATGATTCAATCCTGCATGTCAAAAAGTTCTCTTTGTCCTTTTGGGCTTAGATGCAAGGTGAACCTAGCCGCAAGGTGATCGCAAACTAGTTGTATTATGCTTCGGCAGGCAATCAACGAGGTGTATGCTTCCTAGCGCCTCAGTCAGTGGCGCCCTGGTGTGCATCTAGGCGCACGTCTCAGAAACACACTCATATATTATATCCTTTAATATGTCCATAAAATGATAGATACAAAGGCTACTTAAAGCCATTGTTATGCGGTTATATATTACTAACTGTTACAACTGCTAATATGGCTCGTTAACTAACCGTTATGTATAATCGTCACATTAGATGGTCACTTTCCTATCAAATATGCAACGTTAAAAAAGGTTACAAAATACATCAAAAATCATATCTTTAGCATATAAGAGTCATTAAAAGATTGAATTTATTCAAGAAATAAAGAATACAATGAAACAACTGTCACTGCTAAATTAAATCAGTATAACTTATCAAAGAACATATCTAGCCCCTTAACTTGATCCTCTAAAGAACACATCTAGAGAATCAAGATCAAAAGAACTCCAAAGAAAAGCATCATCTCCCTCCTTGCTACTCGAAGACGAAAACGATTCCACACTCGTTAAAGTATGTTCATTCGCGGATAAATCATTTTCAATGTTATGATTCGGGCCAAGCTTCGATAACTTCTCATGCTTTCGGCTTTCTGTCATTTCCAAACACTCAGATATCCCGTTGAACGCGTATAGTGAAGCCGAAACATTGCGTTCAAACTTCATTCGCTTCATCGCTTCATTAAGCATGGATGGATCTTGATCAATGTAGTTCTCCTTGGTGATCTCTTCTGCAATCTCAAATAAAGAATAGTTGACAGATGATCTTTGATCATCAACAAATAATAAATCAGTTAAACCCGAGTTAATCTCTTTGTTCTCCTCAGGTTTAGGCTCATCTTCTACTACATAACTCTCACCCAAAATGTCATTTCTTGAACAATATTCAGAATTTGCACTAAAACTATCACTAGTAGGGTTATTAGCATCTGGGATGTCAAAGATTTGGTTAAAGTCAGAATCTTGCACATGGGTTGACTCTTGAAATTGATGATTTTGAAAAGAATGTGAAGACCCCATTGGTTGATCATTATAAGCATTCTTTTCAAGATTACCACCATTCTTTGCTCTAAGTCTTTGAAGAAGAAGATTGGTGATCTTTGAAGACAATGCAGGAGATTTGTTAGATGGATTACAAGGCCAAAAGTTGGTTCGAGTGTTCGAACCACGAAGCAAACACGCGGCTTCATCGTAAGCTCTAGCAGCCTCCTCAGCAGTGTCAAATGTCCCTAACCATACTCTTATCTGTTGTATGGTGTCTTTAATCTCGGCGACCCATCGTCCCGAGGGGCGTTGGCGGACCCCAACGAAGCGTTTTCGCGCACGCATAGTGCCTCCAACGAGGGGCGCGACATTGTTGTTTGACTGATCCCATATGACTTCATTATTGTTACTAATGTTTTCCCTATCTTCTCCTTCAACATCCTTCCTCTTCTTCATCATTTTCATTGTTTTTGGTAGGTAATAAAGTAATGGCTAATTGTAGGTATATATAAGTGTTGAGTAGAAGTAAAGAATTGTGAGTTATAAGCAGATGTATTGTAAGGATCGTCAGCATTTGTTGGAATGTATTTGTCTAATGTATAGTGCAGATATGCTGATCTGATTATACAAGTATCCATACGGTACTACATAACAATTCATTTGACCTAGTCATATATAATAATATAATATAGACTAAGGTGGTTGTAATTGATCTGTATTTGACTTGTTGTCAATAACATTTGAGATTGTTTTTTTTATTGTATTGTGATCGATATTAACAGTGGTTAACTATCGGTAAGATCTGATTTCATTTTTAGTAGATGTCTTTCAAATTTTGCTTAAATTAATTTCTTTATATCATAATCTTTTAAAGATCACCTATATAATAGTTATCTTATACACATTATAGCTATAGGTAAGGATGACTAGAGCTGTAAATGAATAAAATGATTATATGAGTAAGGTTTTGTATAAACATCAATTTAAACAAAACCACTTTTTTACAAAACCACATTTTTTACAAAACCTTGAACAGTCTATCTATATTAAACCTATATTAATTTTACACCAACTAAAACTATATTAAATCATCCACTAAAATATTAATAAAATAATACGCCTCTAACAAATTATGAGTAACTCAATCATTCTCTCCCTTAATTTTGATTAATATACATGAACTACAATGAAAGAGCTACAATAAACGAACGCGACATGTTTTCATGTCTGTTACTTCAATTTACTTGATGAAAAATGTTGTTCATAATTCAGTATTTATGTATTAAACAAAGAAACATGATGTCGAGCAGTTTGTATATGAATAAACATAATATTATATATATTATATGTACAAATTAAGGCAGGCATTGGAGGACTAACCCATGACATTGATGTCTCTATCGTTTTGCTTTTGTCATTGTTAATGATGATTCTATAATTGCGATTTTAACGAAGCCCCAAAGCACTTCAAAGCCTTTGACAATAGTTATAAATACTAAAACTCATATATTGATTATGAAAAACTGTAAATTAGAGATAAATTAACGTTAAGAATAAACCATACAATCAAACGACATTTTTATGTATGTGTGTGTTCGTGTGGGTGCAAAATCTAACACATAATAAACATCATATATAAAATGTCGAAAACAATAAATATCATAAATATAGATGTCAATGGGTTAGTTCCCAACTGTATGTATCTACAAGAAAATAACGCTAAGAGCAAAAACAAATAAAAAAATCTAAGAGAAAAATTGTTAAATTTCTTATCGTGCAAATCGTTACATCAGATCATTTCACCCTGCGCGAATCTCACAAAATTTAAACAATTAAACGCTGCTAAGCGTAAACATAAAAATCAAGTACATTATTTATCTAATGTTTTGTACTAAAGAAAGAGACAAGAATCTCCAGTGTGCAGCAATCATCATCTGTCTGTTTGTGCTGTTTGTTTCTCTCTTTGTAATTAACACCCATAACAGTATATCCCAAGCTCCTCAAACAGTAACTTAACTAAGTGTTAAGTATTACAATTACATTGTTTACATACATACATGCATGCTTAAATATGTACTACAAGCAAATAGGCCAAACAAAAGTGTCTATCTTCTGAAATTAAGATGAAAACAATTAGCCGTATGTTTTGGATACTCAATCGAATGAAAGAACCAGTAGTTTGGGTAAGGTTGACAACAAACACATTTATTATTAGAAGAGAGTTCTTGAAAGGAAAACATAACATCACTAGAAACATGAAACATTTTTAACTAGTAATTAAACAATCTACAGATTAATGAAAAAAAATTCTAAGTTTGATATTGTGCAGAGGCTGCACGAACGCAGGCCTCCACTACCACAAATTATGACGTACGCTCGACCACTTGGGCCGACCTTAGACAGGCACCCCTCAAAAGTGCAATGGATGTCACCAACCTAGGCCATAGACCTTCTTAATCGTCTATTTACATAACATGCTCAACTACCCTATTTGTTTTCCAATCATCGATGTGGGACTCTAAACAAAAAATTAAACGCACCTCTATTATTATTGAATCATCCCATTTTCATAAACTTAAGAACTCAAGAATGAGAAACGATAAGATGGTAGGTTGAGAGGGTGAACGATGGTGCCTTGCAACAAGCTTTCGATTATATAGCAGTAAGTAAGTTGATCGTCTTCAAGAGTTTCATATGTACGTCCATCCCATAAGGGGGTGTGTTTAAAATACATAAGTTTAAGAGTTCAATGGGATATTTTCTTCACTCGCGTTTATAAATCTAAAAGTTTAAATCACGTGGATTAATATACGTTTGTGTTACTCTTTTTTTAACGGTAAACACATATCTCTTAAAATCTATTTTTAAAATCTAGTTGTTATCTATTTTATAAGACTCAATCTCGTACCACTTAAATAAGATAAACACTAAATATCACTAACTCATTACATCCGTAATTAAGACAGTTGATGTGCTTTTTAAATTAATGTCTCTAGTAACTCACGACTCTACTTTTTTACACCATTTTAGTAATCGACAACTGATTATTAATGATGCCTTACTTATTGTTATTTGATAAACAATCTAAAATAGCAACAAGAAAGTCGTTGTAGTATAGTGGTAAGTATTCCCGCCTGTCACGCGGGTGACCGGGTTCGATCCCCGGCAACGGCGTTATATTTTTTAAATTTCTTTTATCTTATGTTCTGTAGTAAAAGTTGTAGTGTTGAGTATTTTGAAATTGATTGTGGTATTTATCTTGCGTTTAGATGCTATGACATTTTTTCGGCGTAGACATATGTTCGTGGTTTCTCGAAGCATGTTTTGGGTCACATTTAATGTATTGGTGTTTTATAATTTCTAGTTGTGTTCTTTATCTAAAAAACTTTTAAATAATTAAAGAAAAACTCATAAAATTGTGTATGTTACTTTACATTTTTTGTAACTTCAGATATTAGGCGATTGTCTTGTCTCCCTCATGCTTATAGATTGAAGGATTCACTCCCCTCTCGTGAGCATGTAGGCCCGCTCCTTCCCCCCGTGCGCAAGGTGGGAGCTAGGTCGGGATTCGTGTCCTTTGTAAATGATAGAGGAGTTAATTGATATTATGAATACATATATAAGCAAAGAATTGAAACCAAGCTCACAAATGTATGCTATAAAACATATATAGGAGAAAGACATGATTCAACGTTAGAAGTGGATCTTAAAACACTTCTCTAGGCCTGATATTTATTATTTTAGTGCAATGCAAACATAACAAATTTATTAAACATAGTACACACGTAACAAACACAAACAATTTGACTAATCGAATGAAATCAAGCAACCTAAAAAATGATTATTTTCAACTAAATTCTAACATTTTTTGAAGACAAACTTGATTTTATTCGAAGAGCATCAACAAGCAAAAAGCTAGTGTCATGCAAATACATCACATATAAAATTTGTCGTCATAATTACAACAAACAACATTTTATCTTTCATCAAATTTTATCAGGGGTGTTAGAAAATATCCAAATCCGAGAATTCGATTCTAAAATCCAAAAATCCGAATCCAAAATATCTGAATTTTTGGATATCCGAAAATTCGGATTCGGATTCGGATAGTAATTTTCAAAAGTTTCGGATATTGGGATATCCGATTATCCGAAAACTAAAAAATATATTTTTTAAATTTTACATATATTTTTACTTTAAATTGAATTTTTTAATGTATATTATAACTTTTATGATATAAGTTGATTTTTTATATTATTTTTATAACATTATATGTCTAATTATTGTAAAAAATAAATATTATAAAATAATAAAAAAATAAAAATGAATTTCGAATATCCGAATCACTATACGAAATTTTCGGATATTCGAAATTCATATATCAAAATTTTCGAATATTCGATTTTGAACGCACTTAATTTTATTCAATCATTATGTTATGTCAACATATAATTTAAAAATATAAAGAAATAAATAAAATGTATATAAATTAACCCTTTACTCAAAAAAGTGAAATTTTGACAACTAATACGAAAATTCTTGTGGATCTAACATGAGCTTTCATCATCTTCTTCACCATACATTCTCAGCTACCGACAAACCCTAACAATGGAGAAACACATTCAAACCTTCATCAACAAGATCTCCTACCTCTCAATCACCATCGCCACACTCACCTTACTCTTCATCTTCCTCCTACAAACCCCACCTCACACCTGCATCAACCCTAACCCTAACCCTAACCCTAACCACAAACCCCACCCCAAATCCTCCTGCGACGCCGCCCACCGCCGCATCACCACCACCCACCGCCAAAACCACCGCCTCTGGTCCACCAACACCTGGCGGAAGTCCGTCGATTCCTTCACCACCATCTTCACCCTCCTCCAAACCCTAGATCTCATCACCAACCACACACGCGCCCTCATCCTCTCCGCCGGAGGCGGTCCGGCGGTGATGGCGTTGCACGAGATCGGACTGCGTGACGTCACCGGCGTCGAGCTGGTTGAATCTCCGCCGTTGGTGACCCGTGCGGACCCGCATAATCTGCCGTTTTTCGATGGGGTTTTTGATCTAGGGTTTAGTGCGAATCTTGATCAGGCGTTGTTTCCATTGAAGTATGTTGGGGAGCTTGAGAGGTGTGTTGGTGGTGGTGGTGTGGTGGTGGTGTGTGTGGATGTGTGTGGCGATGGTGGTGTGGTTGATGTTTTGAAGGTGTTTAGGCGATCGGAGCTCGTTCGAGCGAGTAATGTGACCGTTATGGGGTCGAAGATGACGATGATTGTTACCCGGAGAATTGAATCTGTTTCTTGAGGTTTTGGAGCTGGTTTTCATGTAAGTTTACTGTAAATTATGGTTTTGATTGTCATGTTGCTTGTTGTAGAATGTAGATGAGTTATAATGTTTATAAAAGTCTTGATTCTTTGCAATTGTGTTTGCTTGATTATGAGGTTTCATGGTTTCTAATTGATTGTATTATGTATACATGTTCTTGTGATTAAGAGTTACTGGAATATAAGCTATAAGGCTTTTTGATTTATGTTGGGTAGTCTTTGCATACCATTTGCCACATGGTTGAACCGATAATACGATGATAGAAGGCAAATTAGATTTTAATAACCTGTCTTAAGATGTCTAATAAAAAGTGAAAAGTTATTCGAGCCCTGTAGTGATCCAGTCAGTAAATCATCCCTTAAGCTCAAAGATCAGAAATTTAGTTACTTACTTTCAAAACCTATGTCCAAACACTCTTACATTTTTATGAAGTTTGAACCTTTGATTGTCAAATCATCTTAGTGTTTTTCTTTGATAATGTGTGATCTTAGGTGGGGTTATTCAGAATAGGTTAGTAACAACATAATCTTGGAAGAAGTTTTAACAATTGAATATATTTTATGCTTCAGTACTTCAGAAGTTGATTTCTGAAATGAAATTTTGCACTTCTAGAAGAGGTTTAGGCATGTGAGTTTTGTAACCATCCGATACTATTTGAGAAAGATAACATTCATATTTGATCTTAATTTTCAGCTGAATATTGCATTTTCACCAATAAAGCAGCAGAACATCCAAATAAACATCAATGCCAGAAGTGGCCTGATATCACTTTAACACCATAACTACACAAGTACTTGGTCCAAACCTGAACATCATGTGCCCAATTACACTATTTGTTCAAAATAACATAAACATCTAATGTAGCAACTACTGGCCGTATGTCTAAAGGGAAAAAAAGGATCTAATTCATGCTATTGTTTGCTTTTACCACACATCCACATAACAATATCAAGACTAAGCATGGTAAAACAGGCTGGTTGCTTTAGGTAATGCCGTGTTTGGGGCATTATGGGAGTTTAAATGGGCCATTTTGAAAAGGAAAAAAAACTGTTTGGTTCAGGTAAAAGAAAATTTGAACAGGGCATAATGGGTCCAGGTTGAACGGACCATCGTCAACGATTACTATCTCAGGTTAACATAATGTTGCCGCTTAAAGTGGAAGATGTTTGCGCATTATAAAAGGAAATGAATCGAAGGTTGATGATATGTTGTGACAAGAGAAAAAGGTAGTAAGGTAAGCAAAGAATATCAGTGGATCAAAAAAGGCATGGAGAGGTGGAGTCTTTAGAGGCGCCGGTGTATACTAGCCGGAGGGGATTGTCATGTCATCGATCTATAAAGTAGGAGTTTCCATGTCATTGATTCGCATGGATTGTAAATATCGGAGGCTGGTTATGGTGACAAAGCATACTGTTAAGTTCGTTAAAGGGGATCGGACAAGTGAGACAGGTATGATGAGGAAGAAGGTTAACAGAAAGCATGAATCTTAAGAAACTTATTGCTGACCTTGGTCAAAAGTCAACGCTGACCTTGACAAGAATAGTCAACAGGGTGATTAAAGGTGCAATCGGAAGGCCATTGAAGATCCAGTGCCAGAATGAGATTAGAATTTAGAAGTGTTGTAAATTGTAATCATATTTTATTGCTTTTCTTTTTTAACGTTCTAACTCTCCCACTAAATCTTTGTTGTTGGTTCATGGTGAGATCTAGAAAATTTTATTATGAGGTCGAAAAATTTTAGGGGTTCGGATGCGTCTCACTCCGTTTCAAATCATTTGGAGCGGTTCAAGTCATGTCGGATCACATAAAAAGATAAACCTTGATCCACCATATTATACGTAATAAAAATCCCACCATATTATACGTAATAAAAATACCACCATATTATACGTAATAAAAATACATCAATTACAGTATGGAATTATAAAAATGCATTTTAGCTTATGTATCTGTATATTTATTATTGTTGTAACCATCTATTCTAAGATCTTCAATTATAATATTTAATTATATTTTGTTTTTCATTTATACAACATGGTTTATAACTTTTACTTGATGTATAAACAAATAAGCTCAGATATAGAAGTAGAAGCTCTATGTAACTAGATATATAAGAAAACATAAAATAACTTCCATATTTTTTAGTATTATAATATGAAAACAAAAGAAACGAAAAAATGTTTGTATCGAAAGAAAGAAAACTATGCTAGACAATAAAAAATTTTAAAAATGCTAAACATTGACATAGAATATTCTCAGGAACTTTATTTATAATTTGACACATATAATTTGATTTTAAATAATAATATTAGTTTAGAAATAACTGACAACTACTTGTAAAATTTTAATAAACTCTTTTTGGTGTTATTTTAAAAAATCATGGGTCGTCAAAATTTATTGGAGGTCGCTCAAGTTCTGATTACATACGTTAGACATAAAAAAAATTGAGTGTCAGGTGATCCTCGTACACCCTTATTGGGTTCGCCCCTCCTGGTGCTTGTAGCCTTTAAGTACTTGGAAAATATATTATTTCAACACCTTGGTACTTTGGTATAGAGGTGGGCGTGAAAACTGGGTTCGGATTTGACCCGTTGTTCTGACCCGGACCCGGTATGGGTAGTACCCGATAGGAGGCATACCCGGGTGTACTCATTTAAACCCGTAGGGTTGGAACCGGTTTTAGTTTTCGAGTTTTTTAGCGAACTCGACCTGAATCCGACCTGGTTTAAACTCGAGTTGAACCCGGTATTGGACTCGATATTGGACATACACACAAGAAAAAAAAACTAAACCCAGTATTGGACCCGGTTCCGGGCCCGACCCTACCCTACACGGGTATGATGGGTAGGGGTCTCAAGTAAGTGAACCCGACCCGGGTTCGTACCCGGGTTCCCCAATACCCGGTTTCGTACCCGGGTTCCCCAATACCCGGGTTCGTATCCGGGTTCGTACCCAGGTTCCCCAATAACCAGGTATAAAAAACCCTGATTGGGCCAAACCCGATTTGAACTCAGTTCCGGGTATGACCCAATACCCGGTTTTGCGGTCTCTACTATAGTAGCACGCTCTTTGGGCTGTATTCGTTTTTTATTGTATTAGTTTGCATTGAATGTAGCCCATTCATACTTGGGCTATGATTAGGCCTAATTGGGTATTAGATTGGGTTACTCTTTTCCTTTGGGTCGAATTAGGTTTGAAGATTTTAATGGGCCGGGTTTGATAACCCATCTGTTAGGCCCAATAGGTAGGGTTTCTAGGTGTTAAACTTGTCTCGGGATGAGTCATCTGGGAAGGGCTAATCTCTTCAAATCTTGTATGCTGATTCATTCCTAATTAAAATTAGAAGAATTACGTGAATATATCCTTAGTAAACTTGTAAAATATATTTTTTTTAAACATAAGTTTTAATGCATAATGTATGATATTGTTAAAACATATTTGAGAAAATATGTAATTTTATAAGTTTAAAAGAGTATACATGAAATTATCTTTGATCCAAATTTAAGTGTGTGGATTCGTTTTATTGAAGATAATCAGGATAACTATAAGTAGATACTATCAAATTAAGCATCTTTCTAATATAGTTCAGCCTTGTCTTACATTGAAAAGGGCTAATTTCTTGTATATATTAGTATATCCCAACAAATTAAAGTTTCGTGGTGTTAAGAAATAGTTATAACACACTTTATTAAAAGCGTTGATTAAAATTAATTTTAGTTTTCACCAAATCAGACCTGACACATTATGAATACAAGTGGTGATTAAATTAACAATTTTGATTTAAACCAATGTCTTCAAGTCAATGTTTGAAATGTAGACACATGACGTTCTGTCATTTTTTCCATCTAAAGCAAAGTCATTAGAGGGAATCTTTATAATATTTTAAATTCTCTTTATCGTATTTAAAGATGCTTAAATTACCTGTGTTTTCATTGTTTATTTATGAAAATCATGTGGGAAAGAGCTTGAATATAGTTAATTTAGTGATCTTTTTGGAACTTGCAACAACTTATTTTTACAAACGTAACGTATTGTTTAATAAATTATAGATAAACAAAGTTATTAAATGCAACAAGTTTAATGACGTTTGTATTTTTTGGGTGCATAGTTAAACATGACTCACATAATTATTCATACTTGATACATCAATTATGTTTAAGATATACATAAAATCAAGCAATCCGACCCATTTAATTTGCTTATTTAAATATTCAAATGGATTTATAAGTCTAACTTAGTTGATGAATTTTTAGACAGATTCACATTAAACTCTTAAATGGAAAACACTGATTTTAAACCAGTTGACAGTTCTACATAAATTATACACAAAAAGTTGTTACAATGCTAAATATTAACGGTTTAACCAATGTTTTACTTTAATGCAACAAAACAAGATCGTTTTATCAAACAAGACAGACTATGAATTGAAAAGATACCATATTTATCCTGCGCTCTACACTATATTATTTAAAAACTAGTTATTCTATATGTGTGTATGTATAACATCAAATTTTAAATTCATTCTTTTGTGTTGTAACTTTGTATGAATTAGTCCTACCACCACTAGAATTGTGTGGCCTATCAATTTCAAATTTGTACCATGCTCCCCTTGTCACTTTCATCACAATAGATCTTCTTTCCACTCATCAATTTCCCCAAATTCCATACAAGAAAATTACAAAAAATAATATTGAGATCTTCAACTTTGAACATTATTGACCCTTATTAATCTTCGGTAGTTCAAATTCCCATTTTCATTATAATAAATCTATAATTAATTCATCTTCTTCTTCTCGTGATTTCCCACCACCTAATTCACACTTTCAATAATCATTGTTTATCACTCATCTCTAGGGTTCTTATCATTGATCCATTCAGCAAAACTTCAAATCTTGCTGCAAATTCACCCACAATTTCACACCCATTTCGCCAATTTAGGGCAATTTAACCAAATCTTGAATCTTTGAATCTTGTTGTTCCAATTTCTCAAACACCCACTTCGTACGACGATTCAGATCATTCTGATTGGTGAAACTTTGAATCTTTTTGCAATTTTTCGAGCACCCAACTCGTGATTGGATCAGGGTATTGATTTAAGGTTCATGTTGATCCAAATCATCCAATATGGTATCAGAAAGGCAGGATCTTTATGTTATTAGGTATAGAGTTTGATTAACTGCTAGCAATGTTCTGAAAATGAAGAACAGAAATGGATGTTAGATCTGAAAACAGTAGCATAGAGGTTGTGAGGTGGGCTAAGTTACCGGGTCAAGTGATCCAACGAACCAGGTTACAAGTGTGGTTCATTAGGGTGTGTTCCAGTATCTTGATTTGGACTTGTTTGGTTCAGCTTGTGGCTGTTGGTGAGCTTGGCACCCGAAATTGTTCCCGGGTTCTTGAACCCTATTAATGTATCCACCAGACTGTCCACTGAGGCTGCAGCCACTGTTCCGACGCCACCGCCGCCACCTCCGCCACCTCTGCCACCGCCAAGTGAGTGTCGTTTGAATATCGTTTTTGATTCGTTAAGTGCTTTGGTTTCGAGCTAATTTATGTATGCAACATTGTTCAGTTATTAGAAAGTATTACAATTCATGCTCATTTTATTGTGATATGTTATATATTACTGTATTACTATGGTAGATTGTATAAGACAATGATGGTTAAATAAGAATCATAAACCTGAAACATTAGTCATTATGCCTCCTTTTATGCTATAATTAATTAGATCAATCATCAATAGGTATGTCACATTAATATTTATAATGGATATGATATCAGAATCACTTTTATTAGCAATTTCTACCAATGTTTTATGGAATTTGTTTGATTATAATCCTTTTGTTGTGCAGGGAATTACATAAGTAACGGCTTTCTTAAGGTTTCTTGTAACGGCGGTTTAAATCAAATGAGAGCTGCGGTTGGTGGTTCTTCTTTTGCTTTTTCGTGTTTACACTCACATCAATTATTTGTATATGTATACTTCAATTTGTTTCTTTCAGATCTGTGACATGGTGACAGTCGCTCGTCTTTTAAATCTCACTTTGGTTGTTCCTGAGCTTGATAAGACATCTTTCTGGGCTGATCCTAGGTAAGTTTGATTTTTTTTTCGTAAAATAATAACTTATATTTATCGGCATGTTATTTCTGTATGTTTGAGTTATGGTGTTTGCGGCAGTGATTTTGAGGACATTTTTAATGTCGGACACTTCATTGATTCACTAAGAGATGAAGTCCGGATTGTCAAAAGATTACCAAAGAGATTTAGCAAAAAATATGGATACCAACCGTTAGAGATGCCACCTGTCAGCTGGTCGAGTGAAAAATACTACCTTGAACAGGTGGTTACTTTTAGAACTAGCATACCATTTTTGAGTCAAAATAATTGAATCTTATTTGATGATTTGCTTTACGTTCTGTTGTTGAATAATATGATTTCATGGTTACAATTTTATACCAAATTGCAGATTCTACCACTTTTTAACACACATAAGGTGATACACTTTATCGAACGGATACACGATTAGCAAACAATGGGATTCCATCTCATCTTCAAAAGCTTAGGTGTCGTGTCAATTTCCAAGCACTAAAGTTCACACCTTCTATTGAAGCTCTTGGGAATAAACTGGTGCACCTTCTCCAAGAAAAGGGACCATTTATGGCGTTGCACTTAAGATATGAGATGGATATGTTGGCGTTTTCTGGTTGCACACATGGTTGCACCATTGAAGAAGCCGAGGAACTCAAACGGTTAAGGTAACAGCTTTCCCTTTTCGATCCCATCAGTACATTTTTCTATTTAAATAGGTTAATTTAGGTTATGTTTCTTTTGAAGCACTTCAAAATACAAATAAAAAAGGACTATCTTAAAAGGAAACAAATCAAAGGGGTCAAAACTCGTGTATTGACATGCTAATCATCAATAAATATTTACTTGACCACCCGACCCATTCATTTTGATGGCGATTGTTGTGTTTAGGTATGCATTCCCATGGTGGAGGGAGAAAGACATAAATTCAGATGAAAGGAGATCACAAGGACTTTGTCCTCTTACACCCGAGGAAGCCACATTAATTCTACAAGCGCTCGGGTTTGACCATAACACACAAATTTATATTGCTTCTGGTGAAATTTACGGCAGTGAAAAAAGACTTGCAGCTTTAAGGGCTACATTTCCTCGAATAGTAAGTGGCCGCCCAGGCATGTTATTACCCTAAATATCCTTGAATAGTACATGATTGCCTAAGGTAATTGGTCTTTTTGAAGTAAATTTTTGACTTTTCATTGTATTTTAAGGTGAAGAAAGAAACATTATTAGATCCAGAAGAATCGAGACAGTTTCAGAATCATTCATCACAAATGGCGGCTCTTGATTTCATGGTTTCGGTTGCTAGTAACATTTTTGTTCCATCTTATGATGGCAATATGGCGAAGCTTGTGGAAGGTCACCGAAGGTATGTATGATTGTATATTGTATGCATGTCTGAATAATGCACACATATAGACATACGGTTCGTGATAAAGAAACCTATGGTGGTTTTGACTTTTGATTGCATTCCTGAGTTATTTGACTATGGATGCAATTAGGATATGCAGAGTGGTAGTTTTCACGTCTTTCCTAGGGTAATAAAGTGATGAAAATCAAATGTTATAAATTTTGTGGTCAATGCTAAGTATGTAGTTAAACTTTTAAGGCTGCAGGTGACAAATTTGACTTGTTTATTACGTATCGTTGACTTGGGCTGTGTTTCATCTTAAACGGCCCAATTTGACCCATTTCAACCTGAACCCATTTGTGTGTGATATTCTTGTATGCATGAAGACTATTCAACTAAATATGTACTTATATTGTATGTATTATTGTAATTCAGGTACCTCGGCTTCAAAAAGACTATTCAACTAAATAGAAGAAAACTTGTAGAACTGATAGATTTGCACCAAAACGGGACGCTATCATGGGATGAGTTTTCAAATGCTGTGAAATCATCACACGAGGAAAGAATGGGCCAACCAAACCACCGCACAATAATAACAGAAAAACCTAAAGAAGAAGACTACTTTTACGCCAACCCTGAAGAATGCTTTTGTGAGACGGAAAACTGTAGCAACTCACAAGTTTCACCAGTAAGTAACTCGATACAAAAGATGCCTGATTCATAACCATGAAATTAAGCCAACCGTCATATGCAAATAGCAAGATCGCGCTTAAGTGACATGATTTTGAAATGGCTGCAAATAGAAAATGTCAGATATGTTCATACTTAACGGGGGCGCGAAAAGGAAGCACCTTTCGTAAGTAGTCTCTCTGGGCATAAAGATTTGTTCTTTAATTTTGTTTATGTGCTTATTGTTTCTAGTACAAAGTTTCTGCACTTTGGTTAAATAGAAATATATAAGAATGCATATGTTCTTTGATAGTTCTACTAATGTCACCATTTGTCGATAATAATCCATATCATCAATTTGAGCAATGATAGAAATTACTTTTGTTATTGTTGCAAACGACAATCCACTTGTATTTGTATAATTATCATAAATTGTTAGTTTTCACTTTTATGATATTTTTGGTTACAGATTTGTTATTTATGATGATAAGGGTTGGTCAACAAAATTAGCGTTTGTAATTGTTTTTCTAACTAAGAAAATAACATTATTTGTGATTTTGTAGTTTTTGTCTGAGAAAAATCTAACCTAAGATGTTGAGCATAACTCTGCAATGAATTAGATGTATTGTTGCATATGATAAAGTTGTTCAAGTGTTTTTCATGATGACCCTTTATAATATATCTATTAACCGTCACAATGTGATGCATCGTTAAATATTTCATGTTATGTAACACCGGACTCATATGAGCTAACATACAAAGTGTACAGAAGGCTTGCCAAACAAGTTGTTAAATACTCATATGGGTTGTATGAAACATAAGATAGAATGTGTGAATTGATGGTTTATCGAAGTTAAATACTCATATGGGTCGTATGAAACATAAGATAGAATGTGTGAATTGATGGTTTATCGAACCCTAGAGCATCTAAGAGTGTCCTAAAATTGTAAACTTATGTTCTAAGACTGATACAAACATTTGGTTATGAATATTGGTTTACCTTGGTGTAAATGCGAAATGAGTGATAACCGAAACCTACGATTAACTGCATGATACGTTAGAGGTGAGTTTTAATGGATAGTCTTACAAGTTGGACATGAAAATTAGCGCCTCATGTGAGATAAAAATAATAATAAATTGCAACTAATTTGAGAGAATTATATAACATAGAAATGATTTGAGGGTTAGATTTAAGTATTTTACATTATCACTATCATATAAAGCTAAGAACTGGTCTGAAAGTTGACATATTCATATTTGTGTTGATTGAACAAACGAAAACATCTTAGAAATGACCCAAACTTTAGTTAAACGATAGCTTAGGCTAGTAATGAAATTACAAGACCCATAAGCAACCGAAGGAAACGTCAAGCCAGATTATGTGACCAATTGCCTATGACGATTTCTTCCGGCTATCACAACTAAATTCTCTCATAAAGAGCCCTAATTTCATCAATCAAGAACTTTCTCAATTAAGACATCTTTAGACTTTAATGATTAACATGATTTTTGTCTCCCTTTTTACCTAAAAAGTGTAATTAATGATTAACATGATTTATGACTCTATTTATAGTCTTAATTTCAATGATTGCTATTCAATTTTAAATTTCAAAACCACAGTCATATACAAAATCCACCAACAATAGGGCACTGTTGACTCGTGTAATGGTCTAATCATCCATTTTTGTATCAATCTCTTATTTATTTAATCAACTTAAATTTCTATTTAACTACATAACTGTCTCTATGTACTTCACGGTACATGTTCTAAGCAAAATGCATTCAAGTCAAAAAGCGTCGTTTTAAAAGGTAACAATTTGGTTTAGATTAAAAGATGTCCTATTAGAACAGATCAGCATGTAATGAATTCGGTTTGATAAGTGGGGAAATTATCAAAATGGGTTCATCAGATAGCGATATTGTTTGGGCCGATAGCAACTATAAGTGGAGTGATGGGGATGACTATGTAGCAGCGAGTGGTACTTGCAACGACAGATAATGGTGTTAGGGATGGTAAGTGGTGGTAGTGGTGCACAAAAAACCTGGTTTTTGACCCGGACTTGACAACCCAACTTAGAATGGTTTTTACTGCCTAACAAAGGAACCAGTTAATAACCAAAAAAACCCGATGGTTCCTACCCAGTTCCACTTTTTATTTACTTAAAGTCGATTCCAAACCAGAAACGATCCTACCCGGTATTACCATTTATTTCCCATTTTTCAAAAGTAGTCGTGTGGTTAACAACATTATAGCTGTATAGAGTCGTGGTGGGAGTTGTTTTGAACCCGTTTATAATTAAGTGGTGGTGCCGGTAGCAGTGATGGAGGGGAATCGGTGGCAATGGTCATTGCCATTGAACCCGTTTATAGCATGTTAATAAGAGTGATTTGTTTTGATCCGTTATATAATTTAAGTAGAACTTAATTAACCCATTCTATTATTTTAGTGGACCCATGCTAACCTATATACAAATTTGTTTTCTTTTTGTCCAAATCAATCCATTTCATGATTGTCACCCATACACTTTGAAAGATTCAAAGATAAAATAACCACTAAACTTGGAGAGTGGGTTATGTTATTGCTGAAGTGCAATACATCTTTAAAAGAATCAAAAGTTTCATGAATGATCAAAACAGATAGATTGAAACAGAGAAATGTCAACCTCAGGTTCTGAGGTAAACATTTTTGGGAGTTCTGGGGATGTTCCTCGTTAATTTGGTCGTTTTGAGCCTTCGATTAGGTGTAAATAACTAACTGGGGCGAGTTTTTTCAGTCTCAGTTTGTGTTTTCCTCATGTAATGTGATTATATCTCAATAATCATAATCTCCTCACATTTGCAGTTATATCACTCTATAAGCCATTGAAATATATACAGATTTTTTAGTCTATTACACAAATTAACTCACTGAGCTTTGATTAAACATAGATGTGGCTAAAATAACAAGGTTACTAGACTTATATACTATTTTTGCAGTGTGGTAAAAATCCCATAGACGACAAGCATAAACACTATGAGCCTCGTTACCGTTGCATGCCCCATATGAGTTTATTGCCTAACTGTTTTGACCTTTCAATAATAGATACTAATAAGTAGAGGCTTACAAAACTCTAGAAAATGGTTAATCCATCTTTTATCGACCAACCAATCATCTTACGACGCACATTCAAATAACCACTCGTAAAATTAAACAAACAGCTTTAAAATGTTCCTAATGATGTACTAGTTACTACTCATTTAAGGCATTTCGCATGGTGTTAAAATGTTGTATTGTGGAGTCATGACCACATTAAACTAACAAGGAAATAATAAACACATCCTATTTCCCTTTCCCAATGTCCTCAAAAAGATTTTGAAGATTTTGATTTGTTTGTCACAACATTTATCCCATAAAATCAGACGAACAGCCAAGCTAGAATCTTGATTTTGTGAGCAAATATCAAGATTCACAATGTCTGTCCTAATGGTATTTGTTTCCAATTTGTCAAAGATTTTATATGCATGTGTTTATGACTCTTCACAAAACATATCATAAGATGACAATGATCTCTAGTCAAAAGCCCACAAGGCACCCGCTAGGCCCTCAGGCGCAGCCCAGGGTAACTCTTGTCGTCTCACTTTAAAAGCTCCATTTTCAGGCGCTCGGATGCATTTCCAGACCAAGTTCTGGCCAAAAAGTATCTGAACAGGTCTAAAATAATTACAGTATCCCTAAACAAGGCTGGAATTAACATAAAACAGCCTAAACTAGCCCAAAAGAAGCCTAACACATGTCTAAATATCCTAAAACTGGTATCTTTATACTATGTAGGCCACTTAATAAAAACCTCACACTTTAAGCGCCTTGCGACTAGGCCCAAGGCTCACACTTTACGCATTGAGTGTGCCTTTGCACCTTCGACAACTATGCCAATGATACAAGAGAAACTGAGAAAGCAATTAATTGCAGAATGTATACAGATTTCACACTTTATGAAATCCATGAAAAAGATCATACCAGAGCAATCTAACAAATCTAACATTTCCTGTATAACATTATCAATTTGAAGTAATCAAAACCAAGTTCACGAATCAGGACAATACATTTAACAGGTTAAAACAAGACAGCCAAGCAATCAATCATTTGGCTCTAAACTAAAGATCAAATTATAAGAAAATTCAGCATCTTTATTCCTAAAATCAATATAATCATGTAATTGATCCTCAATTGTTCATCATAATTACCTCAAAATTTCGATTCAAACTGTTCTTAATCTTGTTTCTGTTCGGATAAATTCGAATCTTCTGCAACATGTTCTTTCTGTTGATCTAATTGATTACTAACTTGCTGTTCAGCATCTTTCTCCGCCTGCAGAATCACACCATAATAATCCTGATGAGCTTCCATACACTTCTTCAAAGCTGAAGTGGCTTCATAACACTTGTTCACAATATCTTCATCGTTCTTCTCGCCTTCTTCAACGCATTTCTCCCAGTTGATGAACGTTTCCCTACACTCACCCCCTTTCATAAACAAGCAAAACCCACATTCGCCTTCGTCTTCCGCATCTTGATTTTCGTTTTCGTTGCTTGTTAGTGGTTGATCTGTTGATTCTTGATTAGGGTTTTGGTTTTCTGGGGCTTTTGGGGGTTTAATCGTGGGATCTTGTTCTGGGGTGATGGGGTTGTCAGATGGGGTGGAAGACGCCGCGGTGGCGGTGGCGGTGGCGGTGGCGGTGGCGGTGGTTGTGGCGGCGGCGACGGTGGCCATGGGTTTAGGGTTTATGGTGAGAATTTGATGGAGATGGTGGAGGTAATGAGTTTCTTGAAACTTTTCAAGATGAAATTTTTATCTGCGTTAAGTTTTGGGATTATTTTGCAGGTTTTTATAATATGAAGTTGTAGAATTTTAACAAGTGACTTGGAAATCACGAAACTTGTTAATTATTTTGAGTTTGAAAGTTTAAATTCCTTAAATATTTACACGTTTTAAATACATGATGTGGCTTGTGTGTTTTCGGTGAGTAGTAGGGTTGTAAACAACTATAAATCGGTTGATAGGTTAATCATAAGAAACACATTGTTATTGTCATTACTTTACACTTATGTCACAATTATTGTTTTAGTATTCGATTGGCAGATTATATGCCTATATATGGTGTGTATGATACTTGAGATGGAATGAAATAACAACTCTCTTGTTCTTATTTGTTCTTTCGTCTATGTATGTTGCTATTGAGCCATTGTTCTAAACACAAAGTATATACCTTTTTTTTATAACTCAAACATGTTGAACCGTTTAACTTTGATATGACCCGATTAAAATGAGTAGATTAAATAAGTTAACACGTGTTCTATTAAACTGTTACATCGACAATACTTCCATCCATAGGCTTATACCGAGATTTTAGATCCAGTCCCAAGCTTTAAGCATGCTCTAACCATGACATACATGTCGTTATAAAAACATTAAACACTTAACTTTCAAGTAAATTCAAACACGAAATCAAGTTCAAAATCACCCTTTTACGCTTATCATCATTATATATGGTTAAGTACAAAGCCATCACGTCTTTGGCACGTGTATATATATCTAAGTATATAACATGCATACGACTTTCTTATTTTCAGATTTATTGAACAATTCATATAATAAAACTAGCATCTAAAATATATATGCTTAGGGGTGTTTCGATATTCGAATTGGATTAAAAAATTCAAATTCGATTCGATTTGGAAATCACCATCAAATTCAAATTCAATTCGGTATATTTTATCACATTCGAATCGAATATTGAATTTGTGATTTTCGATTAGAAATTCGAATTGAAAATATACATATAGTTTTATATATGTACATAATATAGTTATTTATTTTATATTGTATATATAAAATAAGTTTAATACTTTAAATTTATTTTTCTAATTTCTAACCCTGTTTCTTCTTTAGTTATATCATATATTAAAAAATAAAAACAAAAATATTTTTTTTGGTTAATTCGAACTTGATTCGTATTCGATTCAAATTCGACAATCAAATTCAGATTGAATCAAATTCAAACACGTTTTGAATTTGAATTCTAATATGAGGCGATTCCTTCGAATCTAATTCGAATCCAGTTAAAAAAACAAAATTCAAATAATTTTAATTCAATTAACTCAAGAATTTAAAATTCGATTCGTCGAACAACCTTAGATTTGCTACTAAAGTGTTTCTCCGAACATAAGGTCGACCGAGCCAGGCATATGGCTTCTTGTTCGGAGGGACTCTCAAATTTAGCAGTTAATCTATACATTTCATTTCTAAAGAGCCCGTGCATAAAATACACTTGGTCCCTCTTAGCCTGTTCTTTATGTCACACGCCCATCTCAAGATTAGGTTTCGGCATTATGCTATTAAACCGACCTGTTTCTACTCTTCATATATAAAATTTCCAAATCCGCCACTGAAATAAGATTTGTATGTAGATTTTCTATCAAGTGAAACGTTACCTTGGTTGCTCGTCATTTCTTCTCCGAGAAGAGAGAAGTCAGCAATGCCAAAAAAACTAAACAATAGAACAGAGGCAAACAGATTATTGACTGATCATTTTCAGTCCTACAAATTTCATAATAAATAGGTAATCAAGGTCAGCATAACAAGTGATTCTATGTCTATCAAAGGATCTCAATATGATTGAAATGAAGCGGTGAGACGGTGATCAACTGGCGGAACCATTCTGTCCATCAGTGTCCCTAAGTCCACTGCAACAGAAGAAATGAGGCAGCTTAACTCGCCCACATACCCTGCAAGAAAATTATACAACGTTTAACTAATGATAAGCTTTTCATGAAATAAACAGACAAGAATATCATATATATGATGCAAGAATAACCCCATCATATGCAGATCAAAAGCTGTATATTGTAATCCTAGAAATGTAAATCCAAGGTATTACTTGCAAGAAATCAAGAATCAACGTCCAAGCTTTTTAACAATTTGGCGATTTCAACCATTTCATGAAATTTAATAACTAGAACATCTTCTCTAAGACGCAAGAATCAAACCCATCAATTGCAGATCAAAAGCTGTATATCATAATCCTAGATATCTAAATCAGACGTCTTACTTACAAGAAATCAAGAATCAAAGTCCAAACTTTTTCACAATTTGATGATTTCAAAAAATTTAAGAACAATAACACTTCTCTAAGAAGCAAGAATCAAATCCATCTTTTTCCAGATCAAAAGCTGTATATCATCATGATGTTAGAAATCTAAAATGAGGTCTGCAAAAAACAAGAATCAAAGTCCAAGCTTTTTCACAATTTGACTATTTCATAAAACTTAAGAACAAGAACATCATCTCTAAGACACAACAATCAAACCCTACATTTGCAGATCAAATACGGTATATCATAATGTTTAAAATCTAAACCAGAGGTCTTACTTGCAGCGTATGATCACCGGAATAGGTTTCAAAGCCTTCGGTCCATTTCTGATTCCACGTTTGTGCGGAGAAGTCTGCATAAGACTCCAAGAAATCAGATATCATCAACATCACAAAACCCTAAACACTAAACCCTGTATCCTAATACCAATAACCCATAACCATACAAAACTAAACCGTAAACCCCAATACCAAAAACCCATATCTTCAACGCATCAAACATATCACAATTCAATGTAAGCATCTAACAATTACATATGCAATGATACAGATGCGATTGAATCTAACAGATTTAGGGAAACTGAAACTGTAAGAACATACAAGAAATTGAGTGAAATTAAATTCAGATGATACACCTTCTTCTTGGGTACGGCCATGAGCTCCATAGATCCGACCATGGTATCAATGCTTCTGTCAGATTCAGGCGAAACCAACGGTGGTGTTACGGCTGATTGGCTTATCGAACTTCCCATCGACGGCGGCAGTGCGATTGCGTGAATCCTCCGTGTGAAGGTTGAAATACAGCGATTATTAATCTCTCCGGCGATGCTTTTGGCTGTTGATATCCTCAATAACGCCATTGTTACAGTTCTGAAGCTACTGTATAATGGTGGAAGAAATAAGGAAGTTAACTAATAGCATACTATCATCTATCGCGTTACGTTGTAAAATGACGAAAATATCCTATTCATACGATAATGCGATAAAAGGCGTAAAGACATGAGTTGCGTCGACACATACCCGAAGTGCCCCTCTTGTGACCACAAACGTTATTCGAGGAGCATTTCGTTTATCTTGTACCTCATGTCAAATAAATTGTTCGATCTCATCCTCGTACACGAATAGGATAGGGGGCCTAAAACATCCATAAATGTCATATGAGCCAAATAAGAATTTTAAATATAATAGGATGTTTTACGAACTAGGAAAACTTAATAAATTAATAATAAAGTTTTATAAGTAGTCCAATCAAATTATTTATTTTAAATTATTACAATCAAGTTATTTAATTTAGAGATAGTGTTTTAATCCACCATTGCTACCCACCACCACTGTTGTCCCACCACAATCGCTACCCACCACCACCTTCTTCTCCCACCGTCGCCGCCCAACACCATGTCATCACCCCACACTCGCCGCCCACCACCACCACCGTCGTACCCCACCATCGACGCCCCCAGCCCAACCATCACCCCCAACCCCCGCCCCCCCACCCTCCCCCCACCCCCACCATCACTGCCCACCATCACCTCCTCTTACCTTTGACCCTTTATTTTATTTACTATTTAAGTTAAATACACAAGATTGAAACATCAAAATAAAGTTTAGTATTTTGATTGGAAATAAAATTGCGTGACCTAATTAAAACAATTTTAAAACTTATTACATTTATACAAAGTTACCTTTATAAAAACGCTCAACAGTCCTAAATTCTGATGCTAAAAGCCATCTGCCACATGTTTTAAAATGTTGAATTTATATCTTTTGAAACTAAATTGTATCCTTTGAATCTTAATTTGTGACATACATTTTTTTCACCTAAAAGAAAAAAATTAATAATACATTAGTTTATTTATTCCATTTAAAATCCAACATTTTCTCTTTATTTAATTAACGTTGCACGAATATTAACGACCAATAATGAGATGTGTATTTGTCAACCGTTTATTTTATACACGGCAATTGATATAGAGAAATGAGTTTAATTGATAGCCCAGGCTCAGAATAACTGACCAGTTGTGGCTGCAATGCAAAAGCGATGCCATGCCAAACAATGGATACTCATTTTTTCTTCATCATAACCTTCAAACGGTTACCTATTGTAACATTCACTATTTTCCGAGATAAAATCCAAACCCGAACTTTTTTTGAGTTTTATTATTAAATTATGTAATAACTGTAATGAATCAAATACATCAAATATGTAATCAACTTGTAATAACCTATTGTTTTATAAATAATTCTTTTTATAAAGTTATAAAGATTTATTAATCATTTTATAACTTAATAAATTTTATTAAAACTTAATATTTTATAACTTGATAAATTTTAATAAATTAATCATTTTAATAATTAGATTTATAATTATAATATTTTATAATTAAATAAATGGAATAATCATTTATAATTTGGATTTTATAAAGTATAGGGTTGGGAGTGTAATTATTAAAACTTTGTTTTTAATAGTTTTGGCATAAAATAATAACAATATGAAACATGAGGGACCAAAGTGTAACTTGGTTTATAACCAAGCCCCCTTCCACCGTTAAACATCTCCGGCCACCGGTCGGGTGGTGCTCTGGCGAGCTTGAAACCCCCCAAACCATTGGGTTCAACCAAATTAAACCATCCTAAACCTCTCGCGAACCCGTTTCGAACTTAAACCTCTGTTTAATTGCGATTACTCAAGCATTATCACACGAAAACAAAACCGAAGAAAGACATTCAAAAACTATAACCGATTTCGACTCAATTCGGGTTGAATGATCATAATTATCAAGCCATAACGTTCCTATGGTTACTGCGACCATAACACCTCAATCAATTTAACATATAACTGCTTAATTTTCATAATTTGAATCGAAACATCTAAACTAAACTATGAAGCCACTCGAGCTGAAGCCAAACATATTACACTTATTTAAATGAGGGAAAACCTCAAAATCGATCCCTTAAAGCTTTCTGTAATGTCAATCGTACAAAACAAAACACACAAGTAACCATTCTATCATCACTTTCATCTTCGACCTGCAACTCAATCGATACCTATGATCGAAGCGATATTAGTCACAATTGATAAGGGTTTTCTCATAATAAGCATCCAAAGAATCTTCATACGTGATTAATTGGATTATCATCATCATTCTCATCTCGAATCAAATCTACACAGATCGCAACTATCTGTCGCATGTTCGTTGTCAAATTGATGTTGTTCAGGTGAAACTAAAACACAATCTTAGTCGATTCCATGTGCCAATTAAAAGCCCTAACATTTCATTCGTTAAATTAACAATTTGGGGTTTAATTTTATCCAAATCGAATTAGGGTTCATGAGAATTTGGGGGAAATAAACAATCTATGTTTTAAAGTTTTAATGGGAGTTAGTAGCAGATCTGAGCTTTAGCCCAAACGGTTACCACATCACCCTTGAATGCAGGAGGCCTGGGGTTCGAACCCAGCCTCCAACATTTATTTTTAAACCTATTTTATGCATTTAAAACTTTAAAAATTATACTAATATGTTATTAAATCAAAGTAAAAATTATTTTGTTAACTAAAACATTTCAGAAATCATTAAATTAAGTTTTAAAGATTTTAAAACTTATAATTCTTAAATTTCATTATATTAAAAGAATAATAATGGCTATAAAAAATATTATTAATTCTTTTATGTAATTTAAATACTATAAATCTCTTATGGTTCAAATTAGGTTATTTCAAACATTATAAATATATATGCTAAATATTTAATTATCTAAATAGTTATTTAAATAATAATTTAAATATTTAATTATTCATCTATTCATTTAATCATGTTATATATAATTAGTTAATAAAGTTATTCCTTAAATTTTATTTAAGTTATTAAACTTATAAAAAATATAACTTTCTATTATACTTTATTCTTATTTTTAAGGCTTGATATTATAATAATCATATAAAAGCTCAAAACTCTATAAAATGATTTGTAGAAATTTTTTAAGTCACTTGAACAAATATTTAATTAATTACCTTTATCAAATCTTACATAATTAATTATAAAAATAAATATTTCTTTTCACAGGTAATATTTAAATCTTTATTAATGCAATAAAGTAAATTATTGAATCTTTATTTTTAATTGATTTATTCCAACTTTATTGATCCAAAACATAATCGATTGCTTTATTTTATTTTATTTTATTTTATTTTATTTTATTTTATTTTATTTTATTTTATTTTATTTTATTTTATTTTATTTTATTTAGTTATTAAAAACCCCAAATTTCCAAATAAAACCGTAATTCATATTTACTCTTGAATCTTAACTTTATTCTAATTTTAAGACACCAAATCTTAGGTTGAATCGTGAAGGAATCATTGGAACCCATCTTACTCTCTTATCGTTATCTTAAGTGCATCTTGTGAGTTTTCCAGGTGAGTTCTCCATGTCTCCTTTTTACTTTATTTCACACCTTTTAGGGTGGTACATGTTAACCTTATAAACTTACACTTGTAAACATCTTGATACTTTTAATGCACATGCAATTCATCTTTACCTTTGTCATGGTTATTTGTGTTATTGTAAGTCTTATATGAGATACATATTTTGTTTACAATCATTAACTATTGCTAGCCTGGCGACGTCTTAGATCTTTGGGCCTGACAAGCCTATTTGGTGCTAAAGCCGATGTATTGTTGGCTCCTGATGACGTATGTTTGTTCATCATGGGAACCAAGTACACTTAGCCAATCTTATAAACTTGTAATCAAGTCGAGGTTTGGTTGTAACTATATGTGTTCTATAAACTTGCTAACTTATAACCCTTGACATGAATTGCTACTTGTAAACCTTTATATATATATATATATATAATAATATATATATATAATATATATATATATATATATATATATATATATATTATATATATATTATATATATATATAATATATATATATATAGAGGCTTTCAAATGAGAACCAAAAATTGGAAAAAACCAAAATAACCATTTATAACCACATATTCTTATTTTTATTTTTAAAAAGTTAACTAACTTTTTGTAAAATACCAAAAGAACCATTTCTAGCCACATATTTTATTTTTATTTTTTTAATTTTACTCAAAGCATATTTGTTTATAATATTTTTTTACCATAAAATTACTAATTATTTTTAATCAAAAGTCTTATACACCGTTTAAGTTTTGATTCCCATTATGAATTTGTTCATTTATGTTTTCGCTTTCCTATTAAAGTTATTTTGTATTTTAAAAATACACTTCAAAGCTTGTTTTGCATTGAATTTTATGCATAGATGCACATACACATGTATGCATAGATGCACATATTCATATATGCATACTTTTTCACTTACGAACACAAACAATAGTCAAATTATTGAAAAATTTATTTCCTGTGAATTTTCACGTAAAAAAGTAACTAAATTAACATAAAAAAAGTACCATAATACCCTTACAAATAAAAAATTTTGAAACTAAAAAGGAAAAATGAGTGGCTAAAAATGGTTTCTTTGGTTCTTTACAAATTTTTGGTTTTCATTTGAATGCATCCCTATATATATATATATATATACACATGTGTGTGTGTGTTTAACTCATGGAAACTCACCAACTTTCAAAGTTGACCATTTATTTTTAACCTGTTTCAGGTTTGATACTTGAGGAACTCTTCTTGCTCATATAGGACATATACTTAGATAAATTATTTTTCTTATGTTGTTGTTTATATTTTTGTGTATTGTAATGACTTAATTGACTTGTATTGTTCAATGAATAATGATATTTAATATTATTCAAACTAATTTAGTTTCATGTGCTATGAACAATCGTTTCACATTCGTCCGCCCCGATGATTCCGCCGTCGGTCGGGATGTGACACCTATGCCTAAGGCAACCGGTCAGGTGCTATGAAAAACGATTTGACATTGCCAACATACCAGCACCACCAAGACAGGTATGTAGAAGCCCATTAATCGTCGAAGATCAGTAATGAAACGGGGTCTGAGAGACTGATACAACCAGATCTTAGATAAGCTACAGTAACCATCATCGATCATATAGAAAAATGGCTCAAAACAGCTCTTCCCAACGGATATCACTCCTATTGAATCCTGAAAATGTTCACATCGCCAAAAGGCCGTCATTGGCGGTAACCATAATCAATTGCGCATCACGTCGAACCAAGGGAGTACCACTATAATAGAGGAAGTGGCGTTCAAACCTCATTTCGCACCACCTGATCGCCGAAAATGGGCAGCCAAAAGGCGAATGCCCTCACTCGACGGCAACCCCCAAAACCCATCTTAACCAACGCCGATGAAACCATGCACCCTCTGTCAAAAGAGCTCACAAACAAGTTCGAACCCGACAGCAGACCCAACAACCCTGACCGGTGATCAAACGGTTGAAAAAGGGTTTCAGAACTACATAATACAAATGAAGCACATGTACATCTGTGTGTCTTGAAGAAGATAAGGGCGCGTGGATAATATAAGTAGATTGAAAATTCCATAATTGCCCTTCAAATATTGTTCATCAAACTTCTTTGGAGAATTTCATTTAAATCCAACTTTAATTTCTTTTTTTAGTTAATTTCTTTTTCTTATCTTTTTATATATTCTTCTTCTTTTTTCTCTTTTAGGTTTTTTATACATACTTTAGCTATTATATTAATATCTAAACACGTTTTCTTGATCTTTCATAACATTCAATGTATAATGCTTTTAAAGTTCAAGTATATTGTTTTTGGCGTTGTATTTACGTTTTGATATTTAACATATTGTAACATCCTGTATTTTTTCGTTAATTAAAAGTTAGCATCGTTTATTTTTGTAAGGACCATTGTTGTCAATTATGAAACTTATGGAATAGTCATACTTATTTCCTTATTGTCTTTAATTCTTTTAATAACTAATAATAATAACTTTAATAATAATAGTAATAATGCTAGAAACAATAATAATAATAATGTTAATAATAATAATAATAGCAATAATAATAACATTAATAATAATAATGTTAATAATGATAATGATAAAAATAATGTTAATAATAAGATAAGTTAAAAATATTAATATTAATAGAAGTAATAACTAATAAAAGTTAAATATTTAATAAGTTGTAAAATAATTAAAACTTAAAGTGAATTAAGTTCAGGGAGTTATTTTGCCAATTTTGAAACTTTAAAAGAAAGTTTTAAACATAAAATGTTAAACTGAAAACCAAAGGGACCATTTGTGTAACTAACAAAAACTCAAACCAAAAACCCCCGAACCCGTTTTTTCCGGCCAGTTTCCCAGCCAACCTCCGGCCGCTTCGAAACTCACCCTTTTCTCCAGATTCGAACCCCAAACGCCCCTAACCGTTTCGTGACGTGGTTCGAACACAATTATGACCTTTAATTGAGTTAAACAACGGTTATGGATCCCAAACAATCCGAGTAACCGAACCTTTAATCTTAGAGTCGTTCAATCATTAAATCTCAATAATAATCTAATTAGCTCAACATAACGATCATCTATCAACTCTTAATCGTTTACAGCTTCCAATTTCACCTGAAACTCACACAAACGTCGCATTCGATCAACATTCCTATCACAACCTGCAACTTAATCGAAGTCCCTATTCTGAGTTTTCTAACTTACAATTGACATAGGGCTTTTCATCCTTGAAACTATTAGAAGTTTTCTGTAGAACGAATTTGAGTATTATCATCGTTTACAACTTGAACAAAACTGTGACATGGCCGCGACCTGTTTGCAACTGTCCATCACCAATCCATCTTCAAATCGGGTAATTAAACACATGTATATGCTCGAAATTACTTAGGGAATTAAAGCCCCATATTTATTACAGTAATCTAATTCAATTTAGTATCCAATTTTTATCAAATTGAAACTTGGGTTCTTGAGAATTGAGGATTCTTTGAAGTTGTATTTTTAAAATTTAAAAGTTGTTCCATACCACGGCTACGCCCCTAGTTTAATTGTTACTCACTCAAATTCAAAGCTTGAGGTCCAAGTTCAAACCCGGGCACCCTCTACATATTTTTAGGCTTTTTTTTGTCACACCCAAACCTTGACGGCGGAAACATCGAGATGTGAGTGTTAAGCTCGTTTACAGTCACATAACGCTATTAATAAACCAAAATATAATATTATAAGTTTTAAATGTAATATTACAAATATAAGTCTCAATAAGGTCATCAACAATGCATAATAGGGAATAACTCAAGCCATTCATTTATTTAACTAGGTCCATTCCTAGGTGTGAATAAGCTTCAAAGATGGCTTTCAAACTTGCGCATTTCCTGAAACATGTTAAAAATAAAAGGTCAACAATATGTTGGTGAGATTTCCATAGTTTTCAATACATAAGTATATAAAAGATGGCAATTCATGTCATAAGTTAGAGAACAAAGTAACTAGGGATGTAAGACAGATGTACAATCAAACCTTGACAGTTTACAAGTCTCAACATGTACAAGTTTATACGATTAGCTAAGTGTACTTGGATTAACCAAGCAGGCTTGTCAAGCCCACAAATCTATGACGTCGCCAAGCTAACAATAGTTAATGATTGTACATATAATCGTCAATATACGGTAATTACTAAGATCAACTAACCACTACATACAAGTGAATTGCCATAAGTTTACAAAAATCAAACGTTTTACAAGTGCAATGGTTATAATGTAACATGTTTCACCCCAAAGTGTAAAAATATGAAAAAGGGGTATAGAAATACTCACATGATCAATAAATATATAATTGATGGTTAGTAAGAAAATAATATGCGTCGTTCTAATATAAACCGTCTCAAGGCACCTAAATATACATATTTACAAGGTTTAAGTTTAATAGTAGGTTTAACGAATTAACGAGAACTAGGGTTCCAATTTGGCATTTGGGGTTTTAATAATTAATTCTAACTAAAATGGTATATTTGATCATGTTTCGAGGCAATGAAAATGAAATACACTATCTAATTATCTTAATAAAAAGAAAACCATTTGTAACAAAGTCTAAGTATAGTTTAAATAAACTTTTAATTTTTTTAACTATCCATCATTTAAACATTAATAATATATATAGTTAATATTTGAACAAATAATAATAATTGTTTAATATTTATAAGAAGATAAACTACATATATCATTTGTTTAAAAATAATTAGTAAAGTTATTTTAAGAAATAAATTCCCAGAAAAATGCTTAGGTGGTTTTAAAAATATTTAAAGTTTATTAAAGAGAATTTTATATAAATTTTCTGAAATTGTTTTGGGCTAAAACCCTTTTAAAAAAATTACATGTTGGTGCCCGGGTTTGAACCGGGACCTTATGTTTGGTTTAACTTGGTTTTTAAAACTAAAAAACACCACTCCAAAGATTTTCCCCAAATTCAAGAACCCTAGAATCGGATTAACACTAATTGAACCCAATTTCGTTGTTGATAATGAAATCAAACATAAGGCTTTTGTTCCCCACATGAAAACAAATATATGAAAATGTTTAATTACCCGCTTGAAGATAGTTTCAATGATGAACAGGTACAAGAAGTGTCACACCCCAACCTTGACGGCGAAAACGTCGAGGAGTGAGAGTTAACATCGTTCACAGCCACATAACGCTATTAATAACCCAAATATATATATTAAACATAAGTTCCAATTGTACTATTACAATCATAAGTCTCAAAGAAATTAAAATAAACATAACAAGTCATTTTATTTCACTTATTTATCTAGGTCCATTCCTAGATGTGTAAGCTTCAAAGAGTAGAAATCAAGCTTGAGTATTTCCTGAAACATGTTAAAAATAAAAGGTCAACAATAATGTTGGTGAGATTTCCATAGTTTGTAATACATAAGTATATAAAAGATGGCAATTCATGTTGTAAATTTAGAGAACAAAGTAAACTAGGGATGTAAGACAGAATGCACAATCAAACCTCGACAAAGTTTTACAAGTCTCAAACGTTTAAAAGTATATACGATTAACTAAGTGTACTTGGATCAACCAAGCAGGCTTGTCTCGCCCATAGATCTATGACTTCGCTAGGCTAGCAATAGTTAATGATTGTACATATATTCGACATTACATGTTAGCTACAAAGTTCAGCTAACTACAACATACAGGTGAAATGTCATAAGTTTACAAGAATCAAACGTGTTTACAAGTGCAAAGTTTATAAAGTAACATGTTTCATCCCAAAGTGTAAACATATAAAAAGGGGTATAGAAATACTCACTTGATCAAATAATATATAGTTGATGATTAATATGAATAATAATAAGCAACATTTCAACGTAGTCTTTCACAATACACCTAAAACAAATATATATTTACAAGGTTAAAGTTTAATAATATAATTAATGGTTAAACGAGACTAGGTTTTCAATTTGGTATTTGGGGTTTTGACAACAATTATATTTAACGAATGGAAAAAATTATATTATTTTGGAATAAATAATAGGAAATATATTTATTTTTATATAGAGATATGAATAAGAGCAATATTAATAAATAATTAGTAAAATTTGTAAAATTTAAAATTGAGTTCTATAACTAACTAAATGAAATAAACAAGATTAAAATAACAATTTAAGGGCAATATTTGAGACAATAATTTATATAATTATACTAGTATTCAAAGGTTAATTATTTTCTCTTTTTTATAAAGAAATAAGTTAACATTAGCTTTAGGATATTAAATAAAAATATAAGATTATTTTTATAAATAATCTACAGAAAAATTATTATGTGGTTTAAAATTAACATAGCTTATAAAATAGTCCTTTATAATTTTTAGAAATTTTTAATAAAATTTTGGTGGCCAAAAAGGCCAAAAAAGAATAGGTGAGGCTCCCCGGATTCGAACCGAGGACCTCCCTTGTAGAGGTCGAGTGTCTTTCCAGTGAACCAAAGGCCTCAGCCGCGTTTAAAGATGGTTTTTAAAATGTTAAAAATATTATACACAATCTACCCCTAAATCTTATGAACCCTAGATTCGATTTACCCCAAATTAAACCATAAAATGATGTTGTTGATCGAATTAACCATGGGGCTTTTCCTCCCCATGATTAAACGAACGTATACATGTGTTTAATTACCCGAATTCGTGAGGAATTGATAGACAACGAGCACAAGAACGGGTCGCGGCTACGATGCAGTTCGTTCAGGTTGCAATCGGTGATGAAAATCAAATTCGTTTTACAGAAAGCTTCAAATGGCAGAAACGATGAAAAGCACTTTGCCAATTATGGGTTAGAGGGTTCGAAAAGAGGTCTACGAGTGAAATGCAGGTCACGGCGAAGTGTTTGATTGAATTAGTTTGTTTGTGTGATTTCAGGTGGAATAAGAGTTGGAATAGGTTAGAGATAGTTAAGTGATCATTTTTGTTCGATTAATTTGATTATTATTAGACTTTAATGCGTGAACGGTTTAATGATTAATGGTGGTCGGTTACCGAGCTCAAACGTCTCCATAACCGACTTAACACCCAAATTAAGGTGCACTTTGAGTTCGAAACGGTTACAAGAAGGAATTGCGCACGGTTTCCGATAAAAAACGGTCGATTTTGGTGGTTTTGGTGCCTCACCGGACTTGGTCGGAGTCCGGCCGGCGAGGTTACCGGAAGAACGGGTAATGGGCGGGTGGTTTGGGTTTTTTTATTGAATTTACACAATTAGCCCCTGTACTTCCTTTTTTTATTATTTTATGCACAAACCTTGCATTTAAAGTTTTAAAAATGACAAACTAACCCCCTAACTTAAATTCTTTAAGTTTTTAAACATTTCAAAGATTAGTAAATCACTATTATTATGATATTATTATTATTATTATTATTTATTATTATTATTATTATCATTATTATAACTTTTATAATTATTACTATTTATTATATAGACATTATTATTATAGTTATTAATATTATAATTATTATTTTTCAATTTAATAGTTATGTTATTAAGTTTTATATTAAATACTTAATGACCAATAAACAAATAAACATAAATAACACACAAATTCATAAAGAGGCATAAATAGCCCTTATAAGAATAAACGAGGTTAACTATTAATTAACCAAAAATACAAGATGTTACAAGAATAGACCGCGACCACGTAGCACTGGTTTGATGCTCAAACGATGATGATAATCAAATTCGTTTTACAAGTAGTTTCTAATGATCTTAAGGATGAAAAGCCCTCTGTTAATTTCAGAAATTGAGGTCCAAATGATGGTGTTCGAGTGGGGTGTGGTTTGCAATATAGAGTAGGATTGAATTGGTTTGATTTGGTGTTTTCAAATGCAATTGAGTGTTGCACCTGATTAGAATTAGATAGACGTTCGATTTGGTTTATTTAATTGAGTTATTATTGGAGTTTAATGCCCGAACGTTGGGTGTTTGATACTCGGCGGTTACTCTAGCTCGATAGCTCTTGTAACCGATGCTTAACTTAATTAAAACAAACCTTAAGGTTCGAATCCGCTTCCCAAACGATTAGAAACCAATATTTCAAGTTGAATTCCAAGAGTTCCACGCTTTTTGGCCTCGCCGGAGCTCGACGACTTCATGGCCGGAATTGCTAGTGAAAGGGGAAAAGGAGTTTAATTTTTTAAAGATTTACACTAATGGTCCCTGCAGATTTAAATCTTTATTATTTTATGCCCAAAACTTCCATTTTAAGTTTTTAAAATGACAAACTAACCCCTTAACTTAATTATTTTAGTTTTACTTATTCTTACAACTTATTAATTGTTTAACTTTTATAAATTGTTAACTTTTATTATTATTTTTAGAATTTAACATAATAAGCAACTATTGTAATTGCTTGTATAATTACAATTATTAGTCTTATTATTATTATTATTATTATTATTATTAATACTATTATTATTATTATTATTATAACCCATTAGTAATATTATCATCATTTTTTATTATGATCAAAATACTTAAGTTATAAGCTTTAAATTTCTAAGGTTTAAAGTCAAACTACGAAACAAGCATATTAACCCATAAGTTTCATGAATGGCAACGATGGTCCTTACAAGAATAAACGATGCAAACTATTAATTAACCAAAAATACACAAATGTTACAGTCTCCCCAACTTAAAATAATTTCATCTCGAAATTAACTAAGAATGAACTAAGCGAACAAATAAGGGTGCTTTGCCTTCATATGGTCCTTACGCTCCCAAGTGAACTCTGCTTCACACTTATTCTCCCAACGAACCTTGACAATTAGGGTAGTTGTGGTACTAGTTTTCTTCATAATGTGATCCATAATTTGAACATGTTTCTCAACAAAGTGTAATGACTCATCGATCCGGATGTCCTCCAGCGGAACATGCAAACTCTCGTCGACCAAACACTTTCTCAAATTTGAGACATGGAACACAAATGAACTCCACTAAGGTCGGAAGGTAGTTCCAGTCTATAAGCCACTTTCTCAAATTCGTTTTACAGAAAGCTTTGAATAGCAGAAACGATGAAAAGCCCTTTGCCAATTATGGGTTAGAGGGTTCGAAAAGAGGTCTACGAGTGAAATGCAGGTCGCGGCGAAGTGTTTGATTGAATTAGTTTGTTTGTATGCTTTCAGGTGGAATTAAGAGTTGGAATAGGTTAGAGATAGTTAAGTGATCATTTTTGTTTGATTAATTTGACTATTATTAGACTTTAATGCGTGAACGGTTTAATGGTTAATGGTGATCGGTTACCGAGCTCAAACGTCTCCATAACCGACTTAAACCAAATTAAGGTGCACTTCGAGTTCGAAACGGTTACAAGAAGGAATTGAGCACGGTTTCCGATCAAAAACGGTCGATTTTGGTGGTTTTGGTGCCTCACCGGACTTGGTCGGAGTCCGGCTGGTGAGGTTACCGGAAGAACGGGTTAATGGGCGGGTGGTTTGGGTTTTTTTATTGAATTTACGCAATTAGCCCCTGTACTTCCTTTTTTTATTTTATGCACAAACCTTGCATTTAAAGTTTTAAAAATGACAAACTAACCCCCTAACTTAAATTCTTTAAGTTTTTAAACATTTCAAAGATTAGTAAATCACTATTATTATTGATATTATTATAACTTATGTTTAATATTACTTTCATTATTATTATTATTATTATTATAACTTTTATTATTATTACTATTTATTATTATAGACATTATTTAGAGTTATTAATATTATAATTATTATTTTTTAATTTAATAGTTATGTTATTAAGTTTTATATTAAATACTTAATGACCAATAAACAAATAAACATAAATAACACACAAATTCATAAAGAGGCATAAATAGCACTTATAAGAATAAACGAGGTTAACTATTAATTAAACAAAAATACAAGATGTTACAGTCTCCCCAACTTAAAAGAATTTCCTCCCGAAATTAAGAATAAACTAGGCGAACAAATACGGGTATTTCTCCTTCATATGATCCTCACGCTCCCAAGTGAACTCAGCTCCACACTTATTCTCCCAACGAACCTTGACAATTAGAGTAGTTGTGGTTCTAGTTTTCTTCATGATGCGATCCATAATTTCAGCAGGTTTCTCCACAAAGTGCAATGACTCGTTGATCTGGATGTCTTCCAATGGAACATGCAGACTCTCGTCGGCCAAACACTTTCTCAAATTTGAGACATGGAATAAAGGATGAACTCCACTAAGGCCGGAAGATAGTTCCAGTTTATAAACCACTTTCCCAATCCTTTTCAAGATTTTGAAAGGTCCTACAAATCTTGGAGCTAGTTTACCCTTCTTTCCAAAGTGAACAACACCTTTCCACGGTGAAACCTTAAGAAGAACCATGTCGCCAACTTGGAACTCCAATGGCTTACGACGCTTATCGGCGCAACTCTTTTGTCGACTTCTTGCCACTTCAAGGTTCTTGCGGATTGTGGAGACTTTATCGGTCATTTCTTGTATAAGTTCAGGACCGGTGATGAAATTTTCACCAACATCGGTCCAGCAGATCGGTGATCGGCATTTACGACCATACAAAGCCTCAAATGGTGCCATCTTGATACTCGAATGATAACTATTGTTATATGAAAATTCCGCGAGCGGTAGATGCGTATCCCAATCACCACCAAAGTCAAGGACACAAAGACGCAGCAGATCCTCGAGGGTTTGGATTGTTCATTCAGTTTGACCATCGGTTTGAGGATGGTAAGCCGTACTTAAATCCAATTGACTACCCAAGAGTTCTTGCATCGAAGACCAAATGTGTGAAGTGAAACGAGCATCTCGATCGGAATTAATATGTAAAGGCACGCCATGACGACTCACAATTTCATCAATGTAGATTCGAGCCATCCTTGAAACCTTGTATGTATCTCGTATGGGTATGAAATGTGCTGTCTTGGTCAAGCGATCAACAATGACCCATATACTATTATGACCACGAGGTGTACGAGGTAACTTGGTTATGAAATCCATGGATATATGTTCCCATTTCCACATAGGGATTTTAGGTTGCTCAAGTAAACCACTTGGTCGTTGATGCTTGGCCTTGACTCTTGCACACGTGAGACACTTGGAAACATAAGACGCGATATCCTTCTTCATTCCAGGCCACCAATATTGACCACGCAGGTCCATGTACATCTTATCGGAACCAGGATGAATGGAATATCGGGTTTGATGAGCTTCGTTCATAATGAAGTGCCAAAGGTTATCTCGATTCGGAATCCAAAGTCGATTCAAAAAGTAACACATGCCATTTGGTTTTGTCTCCAGTTGTGACCGAATGTTAGGCATCGAATCTTCATCTTTTCCTTCGTCGGTTAGTGCCGCTTGTTGAGCCTCGCGAATGCACAACTCGAGGTCACTATCGATCCTTATGTTTTGAAGCATGATAGTAGCCTCATTGACATCCACATGAATCTCGATATCGAATTCTCCTAGTGTATCAAACCACTGCCTTCGATCTTGAATTTCTTGGAGCGAGACAGTCTTGTTGTGGACTTTGCGACTTAGCGCGTCGGCTACAACATTCGCCTTTCCAGGGTGATAGCAAATGTCGCAGTCGTAGTCGCTAATCAACTCAATCCAACATCTTTGTCTCATGTTGAGATCCTTTTGGTTGAACACGTGTTGGAGACTCTTGTGATCGGTGTAGACTATGCATTGCGTCCCATAAATATAGTGTCGTCAGATCTTCAAAGCGAAAACCACAACACCAAGTTCAAGATCATGAGTTGTGTAGTTCACTTCATGAACCTTCAATTGTCTTGGCGCGTATGCTATGACTTTTCCTCGTTGCATGAGAATACAACCAAGACCTTGATTAGAGGCATCACAGTACACGGTAAAGTCATCATTTCCATCAGGGAGTGTTAGAATAAGAGCGTTACACAATTTGCCTTTCAATGTCTCGAAAGCCTCTTCTTGTTTGGGTCCCCATTCAAAAAGTCCATTCTTTTGGGTTAGCACTGTTAATGGTTTAGCAATCTTTGAAAAATTTTCTATGAACCTACGGTAATATCCCGCCAAGCCCAGAAAATAACGAACCTCAGTTGGGGTTGTGGGAACACACCAATTTTTCACGGCTTCTATTTTAGTAGGATCAACGTGAATTCCTTGGCTATTCACCACATGCCCTAAGAATTGAACTTCTTCTAGCCAGAACTCACACTTGGAGAACTTGACTTACAGTTGCTCATTCTTTAAAAGTTCGAGAACTTGTCGCAAGTGCATCTCGTGATCAATTTTTGTCTTGGAATAAATAAGAATGTCATCAATGAACATAATCACAAACTTATCCAAATATGGTTTACATACTCGATTCATGAGATCCATGAACATGGCACGTGCATTGGTCAAGCCAAATGGCATAACCATGAACTCGTAATGTCCATATCGAGTACGAAAAGAGGTCTTTGGAATGTCGTCATCGTGAACACGTAATTGATGATACCCAGAACGTAGATTGATCTTTGAGAATTGGGTTGCTCCTTGAAGTTGATCGAAGAGATTATGAATTCGAGGAAGAGGGTATCGGTCTTTGATGGTAAGCTTGTTGAGTTCCCGGTAATCGATGCACATACGGAATGAACCATCTTTCTTCTTCACAAACAACACAGGTGCACCCCATGGTGAAGAACTAGGACGGATAAATCTCTTATCGGTCAACTCTTGCAGTTGGATAACTCGTTTTTGCATTTCAGACAGTGCAAGACAATAATGTATTTAGCCACAGGGTTTGCACCGGGGATTAAGTCAATCTTGAATTCAACTTCTCGCACGGGAGGTAATCCCTTAAGATCCGCAAGAAACACCTCGGGAAAATCTCGCACGACAGGAATGTCTTTCAGTTTCTTACCCTTAGCTTTCGTATTAACTACATACGCCATGAAAGCTATGTAGTTCTTACTTAAGCACTTTCGGGCCTTGATGCAGGACATAAGTTTGAGTCCTAGGGATGATTTCTCCCCAAAGATTTTCAAAGTATCACCCGAAGGTAAAGGAATTCGAATGCACTTCTCGAAGCATAGAATTTCCGTGTGTTGCTTAGCTAACCAATCCATACTGATAATAACATCAAAGCTTCCTAGTTGCATAGGAATGAGGTCAATGAAGAACTCGTGTTTGTTAAGACTCAAGGTGCAATCGCGTATTACGACGTCAACGACGATCGATTTTCCATCGATGACTTCGACTATAAAGGTGTGACATCCGGTAAATTTCCGTTACCAAGCTCCGTTAGTTCCGTTAAGTCTTGTAAACACGTGTCGTGAGCACACACTAGTTGTCGTTGAACGTTGGTGACCTAATAATAATGATTAATGTTAATCTGTTGTGAATCTAAGTGATTATGTGAAAATTGGGTTATGTTTATGTGTTTACACATTTATAAACAATTAATTAAAGAATTTATCGCGTAACGCGGAAACGTGTCTATTTATTCGTATGTCTTGTGTTTTTATAAAGATAAGATATATAATGAACTTTATAAGTTTATATCTTTATATTTTGAAGTTAAAAACACTTTACAAAGAGTTTAAAGTTTAGTTTTTATAAAACACCAAAACACAAGGGTTTAAAGGGTAAATATGTAAATTAAATTAATTAAAACAAACCCTAATCTCCTAAACATCACCATCGGCCGCGACTTCACCCTTCATCCCTCTCCATCTTCGAATTCAGCCTAGAACAACACAATACTTGCGATTTTGGATCGATTTCAAGGCATACATCTCGTGGGAATCATCAATTGCAAGTTATTACAAGTTTAAAGGTTAGTTTTTGCGAGTTTTCGTGAAGGGTTCATCATGGCCGAACCCTAATTCGTAAATTGGTCTTTGTTGGGTCGAATTGGTTGTTGTTTGATGATGTTAACATGTTAGTTAGATTGTATACATGTTAGTTAACGTTGATTATGCAAGAAAGTTGGGATTTTGATGCATTGTTCATAGGTTACTAAGAATAGTAACTTTATTTTGCATGTAGTAATGATCTAGTGATGGATTGATGTTATGGATGGGTTCATGATGATAATTAGATGCTAGATTGATATTATGAATGCTAGAAATCCTTAATTTGATGATGTTGATCATAGCTTGCCAAAAGTAGAAACTTTTGTTTATGAAGATTGTTGGATTGATGTGTTTAGTGTTGTTGATCATGTCTAGATGTTAGTATGAGCTTGAATTGGTATATTATTGATGAATTCATGCATACCTTGGATGTTTGATAGATTTTGGATGTTCTTTCCCAAAAGGGAAACTTTATTTGTGTAAATGTTGAAGTATGATGTTGTGATCATGTTTGAGATGATAGGAACTTGCTAATATGTTCAAGGATGGATTCTAGTGTAATAGAACGTGTTAAATTAGTTGTATGGCATGTTTGGATGATCATGAGTGATAATTGGAATTGGTAATCATGTATGGTTTGGATGTTGTGTAGTAGTAGGACATCATGCTTGGGTCTGGTAATTGATTGTTGTGATGTTGTGGATGCAATGTATATGCTTAAAGAATTTGGTTGTGATCATTATACACGCGTGCGGATCTGAGGCCCCTACTTAGTGGGATTGGCAGGGTTTAGGATGTGAAGTCGTGAGTGGCTTCACATGGCATGTGATGAATGGTTGAACCTTGTATGACATGTTAGTTGTATTGTAGCTAATGGTTATGTTAATGTGCTAGATTCGCGTGACTTGTATAGTACTTGATTGTATGATGATCTAGGTGATACACCTGGTTGATATAGCATATGTATGATACTGTTTGAATGCTTATCATGTATGTTGTATGTGCTCATTGGCTTTATTTGAATTATAACTCATAATGTCACCAACGGGTCAAATGGGTCAACTAGGTCAAACGTGTCTTTTTGTCTGGAAGCTTGAGTCTTTGATTTTGGTATGATTAGGGTTTCACATGTCTTTTATTTAAACGTACTTATGTACTCACATGATCTAGGTAACCTGTGAAGGTTGGCTATCCTCCCGTTTCTCAAAATAAACCCTAAGTACCTTTGCATACATCAGGTGAGTTCATGCCCCACTCTTTACTTAATCTCTTTTGGGGGAGATAGCATACTGGTATTTATATGAACGCTTTTATGATTTAAGTTGTGTATAATATTAATAGTGTTGTTTACCATGAGAAAAGTCCTCACACTTTTGAATTGTTAATATTTAATAGCGAGGAAACTTGGGTAGTACTACTGGGTCTGACGAGCCCCACCTGTGTGACTCGAGGTCAACCGGGTGCAATTTGTCCTATTGATCATTGTCACGACATGGTAAGTCGTGACAGGAGGCAACAACTATCACAGTCAGCTTCAATTGCAAAATCACTATGTATTAATATTTGTTGATAATAGACTAGCTATATATTACCATACACTGCTTATATTTATCGCAACTGCTTATATGTTTATTGAACTCAAACTCTTGAACTCACCAACCTATGTGTGACATTTTAGTATGCTTTTCTCAGGTCCTTAACTTGCTTGCCATAGGAGCACTGCACGGTTCACTTCATTTAAGACATTATGCTTCAAGACAATGTGACATTTTAACAATTATGGTTTACTTTTTGGTTTGGCACTTGTTTTGCCATAAGTTATACTTTATTGTCTTGGGTTGTTTTCAAAAACGCTTCCGCATTATTTAACGTTGGTATTTTGGTTGATTTGGTTATTTTATGGCATATAGAGTCGTTCTGAGTAACTATTGACTGTGATCCTGGTTTGTTCACACGCCTCGCGGTAAAACTCCGCAAGTGGATTTTGAGGGTGTGACAAAAGGATCTTTCTAGATTAACACGCGACTTAGAAAGTATAGGCTCGAACTCCAAAGATACGAGAATGGGGATAACAAAGGATAGTAATTTAAACAAGAATAAGCTAAGAGTCGTAAGGCATGCGGAATGATTCCATTTGGTAACTAATTACCATTGGGAAACATTGACACGTCAAGGTGAATTGACCTATTTGCCTTAGAAACTTGTATATATCGACCATAGTTTATCACTCATCCCAGAAATCCCCAGGTAAGCATAACTAGTCCCGTAGGATTTATGCGAATACCTTAGCCCGAAGGCCTGATGCCAGAAAATCCAGAATACAGGTGTCTATGTGTCACACAATATTTCTTAGGTTCATGAAATCAAAACCATGATGAGATTAGTGTGGATTAGACATAAAGTCTAAAGATCCAAGTCATAAACAATAAGTATACGATCCCATTTGTCGTCGAGAATAAGATTAAGAGACTTCATGTTTGGCGAGAATCAAAGAGTCAAAGTTAAGCTTAGGGGTACAGATAACAATGTTTATGCAATTTTATGATAAGGCATCAAATTGCACATAAGAAGGCATAGCATTATGTAGCATGCAAACCATATATTTTACAAGATAGAAATATAATTTTATAAGGTTCATGCATACGCTATAGTCTATGTCACCATTTCTAATAACCTAAATCCCTATAGTTATGGGCTCTGATACCAATCTGTCACACCCCAACCTTGACGGTGGAAACGTCAAGACGTGAGTGTTAAGTTCGTTTACAGCCATATAACGCTATTAATAAACCCAAATATAATATTTATAAGTTTTAAATGTAATATTACAAATATAAGTCTCAAATAAGACCATCAACAATGCATAATAGGGAATAACTCAAGCCATTCATTTATTTAACTAGGTCCATTCCTAGGTGTGAATAAGCTTCAAAGAGGCTTTCAAACTTGCGCATTTCCTGAAACATGTTAAAAATAAAACGTCAACAATATGTTGGTGAGATTTACATAGTTTTCAATACATAAGTATATAAAAGATGGAAATTCATGTCATAAGTTAGAGAACAAAGTAACTAGGGATGTAAGACAGATGTACAATCAAACCTTGACAGTTTACAAGTCTCAACATGTACAAGTTTATACGATTAGCTAAGTGTACTTGGATTAACCAAGCAGGCTTGTCAAGCCCATAAATCTATGACGTCGCCAGGCTAGCAATAGTTAATGATTGTGCATATAATCGTCAATACACGGTAATTACTAAGATCAACTAACCACAACATACAAGTGAATTGCCATAAGTTTACAAAAATCAAACGTTTTACAAGTGCAATGGTTATAATGTAACATGTTTCACCCCAAAGTGTAAAAATATGAAAAAGGGGGTATAAAATACTCACATGATCACTAAAATGGTATATTTGATCATGTTTCGAGCCAATTGAAATGAAATACACTATCTAATTATCTTAATAAAAAGAAAACCATTTGTAACAAAGTCTAAGTATAGTTTAAATAAACTTTTAGTTTTTTAACTATCCATCATTTAAACAATATAATATATATAGTTAATGTTCGAACAAATAATAACAATTGTTTAATATTTATAAGGAGATAAACTACATATATCATTTGTTTAAAAATAATTAGTAAAGTTATTTTAAGAAATAATTCCCAGAAAAATGCTTAGGTGGTTTTAAAAAATATTTAAAGTTTATAAAAGAAATTTTTATATAAATTTTCTGAAATTTGTTTTGGGCTAAAACCCTTTTAAAAAAATTACATGTTGGTGCTTGGGTTTGAACCCGGGACCTCATGTTTGTGGGGTGAATAACTTAACTAGTGAACCAGTGCCAAGGCCTTGGTTTAACTTGGTTTTTAAAACTTAAAAACAACACTCCAAAGATTTTCCCCAAATTCAAGACCCTAAAATCGGATTAACACCAATTGAACACAATTTAGTTGTTGATAATGAAATGAAACATAGGGCTTTTGTTTCCCACATGAAAACGAATATATAACAATGTTTTTTACTCGGTTCAAGATAGTTTCGATGATGAACAAGTACAAGAACAGATCACGACCACGTAGCACTGGTTTGATGCTCAAATGGCGATGATAATTAAATTCGTTGTATAGGTAGTTTCTAATGATCTTAAGGATGAAATGCCCTCTGTTAATTTCAGAATTTAAGGTCCAAATGATGGTGTTTGAGTGGGGTGTGGGTCGCGATATAGAATAGGATTGAATTGGTTTGATTTGGTGTTTTCAGATGCAATTCAGTGTTGTAACCGATTAGAATTAGATAGATGTTAGATTTGGTTTATTTAATTGAGTTATTATTGGAGTTTAATACCCGAACGTTGGGTGTTTGATACTCGGCGGTTACTCGAGCTCGATAGCTCTTGTAACCGATGCTTAACTTAATTAAAACAAACCTTAAGGTTCGAATCCACTTCTCAAACGGTTAGAAACCAATATTCCAAGTTGAATTCCAAGAGTTCCACGCTTTTTGGCCTCACCGGATCTCGGCCGGAGCTCGGCGACTTCATGGCCGGAATTGCGAGTGAAAGGGGAGGAGTTTGATGTGACAACCCGTACATTCGAGGTTTTGTTCCTCTCGTATAAACTAATTTCGTCACCTGTTATTATTAAATTAAATTTTAATAAATGCAATTACAATTATTATTATTGTTTAAAAACTCAAACTAACCTTACACAATATAAAGTTTAAGTATACATGTATGCGATTAGTGTTAATTGAGGGGCGTAATTGTCATTTTTTTTCAAACTTGGAAATTCCATTTGAAACCCCACCCCATATAACTCCCGTAACCCTAAGCTCCACCTGAGAAGTTTCATTGCTGTCGTTCCATTCGAAGCTATCATTGCCATTGACCGCCCCTACATCACAAGCTCTCCTTCGTTGATCAATTCCGTTACACAAGACCTTGATCGACCACTTCGGGACGAACGACCTAGCACCGAAAGTCGCGAGATCAATCAAAACAGCACGTTCGGTATGTTTCTCCTTTTTCATCATTCGCTATCGTTCAGTTTCGTGTACGGTTCTCCCATGTTCATAATTCGTGTTCATTGCGGTGCCCGGTTTCGGGTCATTGTGTTTGTGCGTGTTTCGGTTGTATTTAGGTATGTATGTGTTCCTGTGTGTAGATACAAGTGTGTATATGGGTGTATGTGGTCGTGCGTATATGTATATATGTATGTACTTTATGCAGTTTGTATGTATGTGTATTTTGCGTATGTATAGAAATGTTCTGGGTATGCATATTTTTTTGCGATCGTATATAGTCATGTTTGTATGATGTTTGGGTGCTCATGGGTTCGGGTGATCAGGTGTGTCATTGGGTGCAACTTTGGCCCCGGTTCATTGGCGTCGACTTATGTTTCATGTGTTCGGGTGTGCGTGATCATCTTGAGTATGTTGCTGCTTTATGTATGTAGTCCCTTCTTGCGAACACGTGTTTGTATTGTTATGTATTATGTGTGTTCTTGAGGTGTGTATGGTGTGCCTCGGGTGAAACCTGCAGTTTGTATGTATGTGTGCGTGTACATGGAAGAAATAGGTATGTTGGGTGTGTGTGCTTCTGAAGGTATGTGTGTGTGTGTTTTTTGCATGTGAAGTCTGCAGTATGAATGTGTGTGTATCCTTTGCATATGCATGTGTGTGGGGGGCATGGGCTTGTGTGTGTGTTATGCATGATGCATGTGTAAGTTTTGCTAATGTGTACTTTCTGCTATATTAAGTGTGCGCATGCATTTAGATGATGTTATGCGATGGTTTGGGTGTGGTTATATCATGTGTATTTATTAGTGTGAGTGTTGGTTATATGTTTAAATGTGTGGTCTTTTGAAATTAAAAGTCACAAGGTTGCAACATAGAAACAATATTGTCTATATATAACAAGTAAGTTTTAAATATTGGAAGTGGATTAGTGATTGAGTGTAATTGCTTATGAACGGGGGAAATATCGATAATCTGCACTATACCCGAACCGAGAACACGAAACCGTACGACCAAATTATTAGTATTTAATATTAATTATATATTAAATAAAATTCAGGTTAATAGGAGACCGAAATCTCTTGTGCTACATTATTTTGTTGCTGTGCATTTAAGGTGAGTTCTCAGCCCCATTTTCATATTATACTCTCATTTGGGGGGGGGGGAGAAGCATGTTGTTTTCATAAACATATAATACTTAGATTGGTAATACTGCATATATTGATTTACTATTGTGATACCACTACGCCTCTTCGGACCGTTAATATGTTACTAGCGAGGTGATTGTTAGTAGATCTACTGGGTTTGACAAACCCCATCCGGGCTAGTCGCGCTAGCTTGACTGGAGGTCAACGGGTGAATGGTTAGCTTGTTTTACAGTGTTGTGGTCTGGTATCCACAGCCGGGGCATTCATTATATTATTACTGTAAGCTCGGTCGCGAAATTCATACACATAGTGACTTGTTGTAGGCTAGCTACCTACTTATATGCTTTGATTATTTAATCTGGATTTCATTACTATTACTTACTGTTTTCTGATAAACCTGTGAACTCACCAACCTTGTGTTGACACTTTAGCATGTTTCTATCAGGTCCTTAAGCTGCGCACGAATAAGAGCGTCTTGCATTGCATTCATCATCGTAGAGTCAAATGAACAATCTACATTTTTCTATAAATTATATTTATTTGGTTTGCGCGTGTTCGCGCCATTTAAATTATGGTTTATACGCTTCCGCATTTATTTTCATGTTTCGTATTTAATCCTGATTTTAAGAAACTTTATTTAGTTTGAAAAATTATGTTTTGTAATTGTTGCGTCGTTTGGTGTAACTAATGGCTAAGATCCTAGATGTCACGCGCCTAACGGTATTACCTCGTTTGTGGAAATTGAGAGTGTGACATTTGATTTTTTAAAGATTTACACTAATGGTCCCTACAGATTTAAATCTTTATTATTTTATGCCCAAAACTTCCATTTTAAGTTTTTAAAATGACAAACTAACCCCCTAACTTAATTATTTTAGTTTTACTTATCCTTACAACTTATTAATTATTTAACTTATATAAATTGTTAACTTTTATTATTATTTTTAGAATTTAACATAATAAGCAACTGTTGTAATTGCTTGTATAATTACAATTATTAGTCTTATTATTAGGATTAATAATAATAATAATAATAATATATTATTATTATTATTATTATTATTATTATATTATTATTATTATTATTATTATTATTATTATTATAACCCATTAGTAATATTATCATCATTTTTTATTATGATCAAAATACTTAAGTTATAAGCTTTAAATTTCTAAGGTTTAAAGTCAAACTACGAAACAAGCATATTAACCTATAAGTTTCATGAATGACAACGATGGTCCTTAGAAGAATAAACAATGCATACCATTAATTAACCAAAAATACACAAATGTTACATTTTTAGCCACTAAAAATATTGAAAAATTTCTAAAAATTATAAAATAGTTTTGTATACTTTGTTTATTTTTAAAGCTATATAATTATTTTTTTAATTTATCATTTTAAATACTTTAACATTATTTTATAAAATATTATGCTTAGTTTATTTTTATAAAATAGACATTATATAATAGTTTAACTCATTAAATTATTATTGGTCACTATGCCATCTTTAATTATAGATTAATAATGATAATTATAAAATTTTACATACATTTTATAATTAATTTCATAATTATTATAAAGGATTTAATTCCTTTAAAATTGTCTAAATGGTATTTTTTTATTGGACTAATATATATATATATATATATACATACACACACACATATACATATATATATATATATATATATATATATATATATATATGATTTCATTAACTAGCATTATAAAAACCCCCAAATTTTTATCAAAACCCTAGTTCATGTTTAATCGTTAATCTTATCACTAAACTTAATCTTTTAATATATATATATATATATATATATATATATATATACACACACACACACACACATTTAGGTGCCTTGTAAAGGAATTCGTTGGAACATCGTTTATTCTTATTATCATCTTACATACGTATATATCAAGTGAGTTTCTTTGTCCTTTTTTATATTATTTCACACCATTTTAGGGTGAAACATGTTAAAACTTATTAACTTACATTTGTAAGCATTTTATACTTGTAATGCACTTGCAATTCATACTTATATTTTGTCATGGTTATTTGTGTTATTGTAAGTTTTATATGAGATACATTATATGTTGACAATCATTAACTATTGCTAGTCTGGCGACGTCATAGATCTATGGGTCTGACAAGCCTATTTGGTGCTAAAGCCGATGTATTGCCGGCTTGCGATGACGTATGACTTGTTCATCATGAGAACCAAATACACTTAGCTAATCATTATAAACTTGTAATTTTGATCTTGGTCAAGGTTTGATTGTAGCTATATATGTTCTATAATCTTGCATAATTCATAACCTATGACATGAATTACTACTTGTAACCTTTGATATTTATATTTATATTAAACCCTTGAAAACTCACCAACTTTTATAATTGACCTTTATTTTTTACAGGTTTCAGGAAATGCTCAAGCTTGAAGTTGTCTTTTGAAGTTGCTCAAATCTAGGATTTGAACCTAGAATAATAAATAAATTGTCTTGGATTATTTTAACTTATGTTTGTTTAATTTCATGTTGAGACTTATGATTGTAATCTGCTTTTGAAAACTTATGGGAATGACAATTATATTTAAAGATAACATTATGTGGTTGTGAACAATTTTAACCCTCACATCTTGAAGATTCCGCCGTTAAGGTTGGGGTGTGACACATATAGGTGCAATAAACACGCGGAAGTGTCCATTATATATATCACAATAACTAGTGAACATATTTTTGTTATACACGTACAACATTTAGAAGCAAGTGAGTACATGTACGAAGATAAAATGTGATAATATATGTACCAGCTCTTTATACACACGACAACTTAACTATCCACATGAGACAAAAGAAGACTAATTGGTTGTTGAAACAATAATTAGGCTATGTATTGTGAGATAAAGCCTCAAGTGGGGTTATCATGTTATATTGCGACATGTGATGTTGAATGGGTACCGGATAGACACCCTGATCAAGTAGCCAGACCTCTGTTGTGGATTAGGTGATCGGGAGCTCTAAATAAATCAAGAAATTTCGTTACAGCCTCTGATCACCTGATCCATAATAGGGTTAGACTACTTGATAAATGACTCTATACAGTGCTGAGTCAGCATCCAATCAACGCTACATGTCACAATATTACAGAATAACGGCACTTGGAGCTCTATACCACAACACAGCCTTAGAACCAATATGACCATGATTGTCATAGGATTTATGTTTTTGTAAGAGAGACATATTTATGACCAGAGCAAGTGACATATATGGGCACCATTATAGTTTCTGCATGACTTGAATGCTTATTAATCTACCACTATCTAGTACCTCTGCATATGTAAATTACTCCTTGTCTGTATCATCATTTGCTTCATATTATATCTTCTCTGGAACCCTATGTTAATTTATCCTTTCATAAAACCAACTTTAGTGACCTTTTTATGATATTAATTTGTAGCAATGTCATATTTTTTGGGTCGGTTCGGGACGAATTTCTAAGAAACCAACACCTCTCAAATTTAATTTTCTTTAGTTGGTTTAATTTTGTTCATGTGTGTTTTGAAAATGATTTCAGTTTCGTTCATATGATACTTTAGATGACTATAATTTATTTTCAATATCAACACTAACAATTTTAAGGTTTGTAGTATAAACACTTGATCTCTATACCATTTGGTTACATTACTTATATTTACTTGTTTGAGTTAATTTTAGTTTTGTTTCTGGCCTAAGATTTGATAAAAGTATAATTTTCCTTCCAAAGTTTAAAATATTAGTTTGAATCTAAAAGTTTAATAATTTGTTTTAATTTCAGCTTAAAAGTTTTTTTTGGATTTAAACTGAAACAACTTATGAAAAAATTAAATCGAATTGAAACAACTTATGAAATATATAAAGATAAATTGATGTTTTTAATATTTTTGAAGGAATATAATTATTTATATCAAACTTCAGGAGTAAAAGCGAATTTAAATCTACTTATTTAAATAGAAGGGGAAAGGAGATTATGTTGATAAGATAAATTTAAAATAGTGAGAAGGAAAGATAAAAAAAGCCATAAGGGTGTTAGAGTTAAAGGGCTTATGTTCTCATGCCTAAAATTAGAAAAATAAATAAAGCAAAGGTTCAAACATGGGACACAATGTGATGAAAGCACAACAATAACATATAACAAGTGAGACAATAAATTTAATTGTTAATCATTTTACGGTTTTATTATTATTAGGTTATGTAAATAGAAACATAATCTTGATGAGGTCACTTGACCTCTACTCTTAGAGCCACAAAACCATCACACTAGAACCCTGATTTTAACGATTTTCGATAATTTATCATAATCAAAGATCATTAGAATTCAATATAACTAGCTGTATAAATTTAGAACCAGAAGCATAACTTTTAAACTAAGAGTCGACATAGACTTTTCTTTACATTAAGTGTGTTGGTTAATTTTTATTTTTAACATTGACATACTGTAAACACCATAAAAATTGTTTGATTCTTTTTAATATGAGTTTAGTGAATATCTAAAGGTTTTATAATACTATGTTAACTTTTTTATTTTACTTAAATATTAGAAAAATATCTAACATCTAATAGTATATAAGAACCATAAAAATTTTCAAAAAAAACTATAAATTATAAACAAAACAAAGAACGGACATCGGACTTAAAGAAATCAAACGAAACAGGAAAAGTAAATCACATATACAATGAATTAAATAAACTAGTAAAAGAAAAATAAATAAAGAGTATGAAGAAGCTAACAAGGAGTAACATACAACAAATATATGAGATGCATGAAGATACAGATGGTTTTTGTTGGGATACTTGACAACATTTATTGCACACATTGGGGGTGAGCGAAATGTCCTAACGCATAAAGAAGTCAACACAAGCGAGATGATCATGTTGATTCGAATAACAATATCAATCTTCTAGCTTGTGGATATTCTGTAGCATCATATATGATGTTTGGATCTAGCATGCGGGTTATTCCATTCTTGATTAGAATAAGAATGTCAATGTTCTAGATCTAGCATGTAGTTACAATGTGTCTTCATTTTATGTAAAAGTGTAAAAAAGAATAAAAAGTCTGAAAAATTACAAAACTTATTAGCGAAACATAGAAAAACTAAATAAACAAACAAATGTAAATAGAACGGCTTAAAAACGTGCAAATGTAAAAATTTAGAAACTCATTTTTATAAAGGTAAAAAAAGTCTTAATATAACTCATTTTTAATAACATAAATAAAAAATGCCTAAATTTGAATTTTTTTATTAAAGGATGAGATATATGCAATTTTGAGTTTAAGTTAGGTAAATATACAATTTAAAATATTAAGTGAGGTGATATACACAATTTTGGTTTTAGGCTAGGTGAGTAAAGTTATCTTGAGAATCATTTTTTTTTAATTTTAGGCATCAATATCAACCATACATATTAGTCACATGCAATTCACACATCAATTTCATCTTTTTTCTAAATGTTCATAATTTTTTTATGACATTATTTTTTCAAAAAAAATTCCACCATTAATTTCAGTATTTTTTTATCTTTCCTACGCCTATCATATTGATATATTTTTTTAAAAAATTATCCAGTTGTTATTTACATATGTGTAAATCTGGTTGTACACATGTGTAATACCGGATTTACACATGTGTAAATTCATTATTACACATATGTAAAATGAATTTCGTAAAAACACAAGATTTTTTTATTTTTTATTATTTTTTATGAAAGAGAGAAACGAAAGAAAACATTTTTGTGGTTTTATTTTTTTATTTTTATGTTATTTTTTTATTTATAATTTTTTTAATATGTTTTTGTTAATTACAATTTTATCATTGAAAATTAGTGGTTGAGATTGGCTCTAGAGTTCTACAAAAAAGGAGTTCTCATTTGATTCTTCCCTAAGCTAGGTAATTAAATTTGCGTTTAAGAAGGTTATAAGATAATTGATAAGGTTTGTCAAGCCTAATAAAAAACAAATTAAATTTGTGATCTTAGCTCACCTAAGTAAATAGGGAAGTAAGGTCGTCTCCACAAGTAATACGTGAAAAGTGAAAAGCTTGATTTACGGTTTGAAAATTAATTAAAATGAATTGAAAAGAAAATCGATTTGAAAAGTAAAACTGATTTGAAATTGGATTGGTTGTAAAACAATAATTAGAAAGGTAATCCTTTCCTGGTTCAGGTTTACAACGAACGACTTGTCCTAGATGTTCGCTAATGATTACATAGACATAACCATTATTGGTTTAGTTAGACCTAATGAGATTGAACGAGACTATTGTAAATGAACTACTCAGATCATACTCAACTCACATTAACCAACCCAATCCTAACCCTCATGAGGTTTCTTGATGTAAAGAAATCTAATATACTCACAAAAGCCAAAACATATGTTTCAATCAACATAAATATTTTAAAAGTTTTAATTAACAAATAAAGTTACTTGGCTTCAGATGACTAGTTCAAAAATAACCTAATTGAAAATGAAAAAACAAGTCAAACATAAACAAACCCTTCCACCAGAAAAAATCAACACGAAAACAAAGAAAACATTAAGGAATCAAACTGAATGATAAAAATAAGTTCTTAAGCCTTGAAATCGCCTCTGGTAGCATTGGGGAATCGTTCTTGGGACTTGGAGACGGCTGGGAATGACTTGCTTCCCCAAAACCTAAATTTCCCGTCTTTTTATAAATTTTCAGTGTGCCTTGCACTGTAGGTCATGTGACCATCGTAAGTTACGATAGGGGCTTTCTGCCCGGTTTTTGCATTGCTGAACCATAGGTCATCATTCCACCGTAAGTCTTGGTGGACAACTTTTATCCAATTCTTATTTTCTTCATAATTTCTTTGTTCGGACTCCGTTTCCGTTCCCGTTTGTGGCCACATTCTCGTTTTTGAATTCTCTATCACCTCATCTATCATGATCTTAATTTATCATCCATGTGCATTCTCTAAGCCACATAAAAGCATTGCGTTTTAGCTATAAAACATCAAATCAACGTAGTTAACTTTTTCCATATAATTTCTTCTACATAAACACATTAAATACATTGAAGTTAACCACTTAACCATGATAAACATCATTCCAAACCCCTTACATAAATAATATATGCAATTCTTTCATGAAAATAAAATAGTAATTCCAAGTTTGAATAGAATATATATGCTATGTTGTGTGATAAATGACCTGTTAATAACCATTAAACAAATAAATAACAAGCTAGAATAAATCTAGGAGGGATGCCCCGGTGGTAACTTACCATGTTCCTAGCCTTAAGATTATGGGTTTGAACCCTATTTATCTCAGCTTGCCCCCTCTTAGGCCACCTACCCAACTTTGGTAGCGATATACTTGTGCTTATCGGTTGGTGGGGTATTGATAGGACATAGGTGTTTACCACGTAAGTGGGTTCCCCAGGCCCTGGTTATCGCATAAGTGGATAGTACATAACACAAATGTGCAATTAATGTATATGAATCAGGCTAGATACAAATAAATCTTCTTCAAATAATATATACTAAAAGAAACCTTCAAGCAATTAGAAAACTATCAATTAACATAAAATACCTTAATAGAACAACTAATTATCGTTACAACTGATATCGATGGATCAAAGTATCAAATAAATACGAAAGCATCAAAACTTTATTTAAACATATCAAACTTAAATTTTTAGATTTTGACAATTTCAAGAGGCCAACTTCGAACAACCATATCTCCCTCATAACAAATCTTTTTTTTTTCAAAAATAAATTCGAATTCTTATCTTTCTAACCATATAAAAAACATCTTCAAACTTATTTATTAGACCCCTCAAATGGCTCGTGACAGTTTAGTGCGCGAATTTGTCCAAAACTATCAAATCCTAAATTTGAAACTTTTCAAAAAATTTATAAATATAATATGAAGCAACTATTTTTATTATAAAATAATCAATACAAACATATTTTAAATAATAAAAATCCAAACTTTCATGATATTATGATTAACTATTAACTTTGAATTATGTTTTCAGGTAAAATTCTCCTTTTTTTTAATTTTAATCTTATTTTATACAACTTATTCATTCTCATCCATACTAGACTGTTATTTATAATTGTTCCTTTTACTTTTTAACATACCAAGCACACATTTAACTTAGTATAGCATACATTTAGAATCATTTCATCCGATATGTAGTTATATGACAAGCAAAAGATTCTAGCTAAGGAAAGACGGGGTACTTAAGTGATGAGAATCCACCAACTCTTTCCTCGAAATCTTTTTGTTGGATGTGCTACCCTAAGATGACATATATCTAGTATACGACAACAATTTTTGATATTTTACAATAACAACCCCTCTGACTAAATAAATTTACTTAGGGCAATCCTAACTCTAAGTTATTACAAGTTTCCAGATCAACTCATTGAGTTTACAAGGTGAGTTCATAGCCCATTTCTCTTTTGTGTTTTTTGAGAGGGGGGAAACATGCTTTTTATATCAAACAAAGAATTCAAATTCTAAAGTCAAAATTAGTCTTTTGTAAACTAAATGAAACTTTCTAATACCGGTAAAACTAAATTGATTATACATGTTAAATTCTATGAAAGTTTTACTACAAAGTCATTCTATTTTCTAAAATCTACGCAACCATTAACTTCGAACCATTTGATACTTGGGTTGATGTAGGTTAATCAATACCGAGCATCCTTTGAGTCAATGTATTCTTTTTGACTTAAAAGGAGTTGGATGTTCAGAAACTGCATGCTAGATAAACATACTAGTAGTCTAACCTCTTATGTCGAGGGTAGATGGGAGGGCATTTGATCTCTAGGATTGGTTATGGACTCATGTATAATAGTTTATTAACTTGTATTTGAAAAATTAGTAATTGGTTTGTACATCGTTATCTACTATATATATACTTCTAAACCTATGTCCTCACCAACTTTTTAGTTGATATATTTTAGCATGTTTTAATGTAATGGAAACTAAGTTTGTTGTTTTGCTCACTCTAAGTTTCAAAGTAGCTTTAGTTGGACATGGTTAGATTTTGAATAAAATGAAGACTTATTTACTTGGTTGGTTTATTTGTTTCTAGAATTGAATGTAATCAACTATTCGTTTTAATAAGTAATTTCCTTTGATATTCTTTATCCTTGTGTTATGATTCAATTTCATCCTGTCTTTGGTAATTCCGTTTTAGCCTGGGCGTGATATGCGATCTAATGTATATAAGATGATCGATATGGAGAAAATTATGGTGAACTTCATTATTTTTTGTATACATAACATTTCACTTCACATGTGACTATCTATGATCTTATTAACTTCTCATTATCATGTTTGTTATGGTCATGTTTATGGATACTACCATGTTTTCACAAGGGCTCTAGGAATTGCGTCTTAGTTCTAAACAATTCTATGTCACGCGGGTAATTTTCCATAACTCACCGAAAGTCATATGCTTTGTCTCATATAAGTTGCTCAAATAAGTTGCTCAAATAAGTAACTAAGCTTATAATAATTTCTCTTAGTTTATACTAGTAAGTTTTATTATCGAGTCTAGATATTGGGATTTTTCTTATTCTACGCAAGAACCAAGTAGTTATTGACTTAAGAGTTTAACACCTCGAAGCTTGTAAGTCGGATAGGAGAATTTCTCCAACTAACATCATTAGCCCATACAAGATCTTCTATTGATTTGTGGGATGCAATATAATTGTAGACATTTTAATGTAAAGGGATGCGTGCCATTGTTATAATCATCTCTTGATTTTTTTGTTTGTTTATTGATTTCTTTTGCTGTTGGTTTTTCTGATAAAATTGATTTTAGTTGCTACCAGTATTCAGTCCTCTCGCGTTGTGGCAGAGACTTAAAATTGTGTCAAGTAGTATTAATGTCATATTATTGGTGATACCATCATCATTAGCTACCACTAACATCGAAAAAACTCGTATTAAAAAACTATAAAATCGAAATATGAAACCAAATAAAAAGTAGACAATATAACGTTGAACCAGACACGTAAAACATAAAACATTAAAAGCAATAACAAAGTCAATCTTGCACTCGCACGTTGCGACGTGGTTGTTAACAGGGAAAAATATGTGTAACAACGTTTGTAACACCCGGTTATTTTTAAAAGTCAAGATATAAAGAATAAAAGCAAGAAAGGAAATAAAGTCCAAGTGGAGGGACTAAAAGTGTCCAAAAGGGGGGACAAAACTTTCAAAAGTTGGTGTAAAGGTGAGTATGGCTGCCCACCCTCACCTCACTTCACCATTTTTCTCGGTTTTAGAGAGAGAGCAGAGAATACTCTCGGATTGAAGAAGAAGAGGAAGAAGAAAAGTGAATTCAAGGTAAGAATTCAAGGTTTTTATGTTTTTATGTCGGGTTTTATCCCGGTTATGTGTTTATGTGCTTATGGGTTGAGTTTGTGCTCGGGTGTGTGTGTCTTTGGATGTTGTTTCTAGGTGTTTTGAACTCTTTGCAAGCGGGTTAAAAGGAAGAACACCCAAGTTGTACCAGGTGAGTTCTAAACCCCGGTTTTTACATGTTTTAAACTATCTTTGGGGCTGAAAACGTATTAAAATGATTTTACAATGTTTATGTGTGAATACCCGTATGTATTGTGTATGTTGGATGTTAGTTCTTGATGGTTTATAGGTTATTCATGTTTAGAATAGCCACATTATGCTTAGAAGAGATGGGTTTGATGATTAGGATTGAAAATATCCTAGAAATATGTTTTACAGAATGCTCATGCGCCTAGATAAGTGTTCATATGCCTGAAATTGCCTTAGAAAGAAGTAAGTGTGAGTCATGCGCCTAAACAGTAGCTCATGCGCCCAAAATTTGCCTTAGAAAAGTCTAAGTATAGCCCATGCGCCTGAACAGTGGCTCATGCGTCTAGAAATGTTATTCGGATGACTAAGTGTAGGGCCATGCGCCCCAATAGTGCCCATGCACCCAAGTGGCCCATGCACCTAAGTGTTCATGCGTATGAATAGTATCCATGCACCTAGATTGGGGCTGGAATTTACTAAGTGTTCAGACGTCCAGGATTCCCCATGCGCCTGAACGGTACCCATGCGCCTGAAAGTGGCCCATGCACCTAAGTGTTCCCCATGTGCCTGAATAGTATCCATGCGCCTACATAGTGTCCATGCGCCTAGGACTTAGAATATTTTTTTGATTTTTAGGGAAAATGTGTAAAGTAGGCTTTGACTTGGGAAATTCCCGGGGGACTATATAAGTTGACTTTTGGGGTCATAGATGGTATGAGGGGTATGCATTGTGATTAATGATGATGATGTTGCATGGTTATGCATGATGCATCTTATGTATGAATGATGCCTTGTATGATGATGTATGAATGATATGTTATGTTATGTTCCTATAATGGAATGTTTATCTTTCCATGGCTTTACGCGTTATGTTAATGAATGAACCGAAAGTGTTATGTAACGTAAAGTGAAAGATAATGAAAGAGGAACATGATGAATGAATGCATGCATTAACGAATGAATGAACGTAAAAAGTCTTGCAAGCAAATGTATGGAGGTCCACACCCAATGAAGGGTGTTAGCTCAACTGTGTGCGGGTTAGCTACCCCAGAAGGATGCACACTGGGGTCCAATCCTTGTGATTGACCATATGTATGGGATCCTTGCCGCTTGCCCCAGGTACTGGAGTCAGCTTCATGCATAATATTCGGGGTCTATGAAAGACCTCAGGCTTAGTAACCAGCTTCGTGCATAATGTTCGGGGTATAGCATATGGCACTGATCCGGAATGAAAAAGAAAAGATGAATGGTGAATGTACTTGCTCTAGGTACTGGAGTCAGCTTTGTGCACAATGTTCGGGGTCTATGAAAGACCTCAGGCCCAGTAACCAGCTTCGTGCACAATGTTCGGTGTAATGTACATGTCACAAGATGTAACGAATGAACGAAGGTTAACGAACGAAATGGAAGATAATAATAATATTATCTGTATGTACGTATGATGTATGATCATGAACGAAATGGAAGATAATAATGATATTATCTGTATGTACGTATGATGTATGATCACAAACGAATGAAATGTATAGTATGGATTCTGAAAGGAAATAAATAACGATTTTATGTATGTTTAATTATAAAACTAGAACTCACTCAGCAACGCTGACTTTTATACGTTTTTAGTTGGCAGGTAAATGTTGCTGAGGATGGCACGAGGCGGCTACTCAGCTCTTTTGGATGGCATCCATTTATTTAAGGCTTTTGTGATGTAATACAACAATGTAATTTTATAACCGACAACGATGCATTATTTTGCAAAAGCTTTTATGATGAAATGAAATGCCATTTGTTTTATGTTTCAGCTGCAATGTTTTGATGAATAAATACAAAGTATATGTTTTATGTGCGATGATTGACCAACTGTGAGCGTCCCGGGAACGGGGCCTTACAATGTTGAACCACACACGCACGTTATGACATGTTAACTCTCAAAATTTAGATTGAAATGTAAAATAAAATCTTTATAAAAAATAAAAAGTATAGAAAACTAAAGTTGAGAGTGAAAAATTATATGAGTGAAAATTGTAAAATATGTAAAAATATTGGATTTGATAACAAAATAAAATTTTAAAAGAAAGAAATCAAAAACAACCTTTGGACTTGTTTGATAGCATCTTAATGATCATTAAAAGACTATTTTTTAATAGTTCATAGTCTTTTAATAGTTAAAAGATAATTCTAATGTTGAATGATTAAGATATTAAATTTTAATAGTATTTTTTAACCATTCGATATTAATGTTACATCTAGTAGACTTTTAATGACCAATAAAAAACTATCAAAGAGCCCCTTAATGCTTATTGTATAACAAGTAACGGATTGATAAGTTGATAATTATATATTTAATTTGATTGGTGATTAATAATATTTAAATTGGTTTATAATGTAGCAATGTTTGATGATGAGAAAGTTCCTTATGTAACATTTTGTCGGTTATTGAGATGGAACACTATGATTGTTTTACTGTTCTCATTTATATCCTTACCCACGTACACACGCATGGGTACGTTCAAGACACTCTAGAATTTCGGCACTGCATTTTGATAACTGAAATCATAGTCGTAATTAAATATGAGTTCTCCACTGTGGATATTTAGTAAATAATATTATCAATCAATTTATGTATGATATGTTATTTTATAAACCTTTTTTTACATTTTATCATCAATTATATGTATAAATTAGTAAAGACATTCAATCTTGTATTAACTTATTCTTATAATTCTTTTCATCTATATATAACATGTGCTTTAATATGAACGTTATGCTGATGAATACATAATCTCTTTGAATATTATTCTCATATTTTATTAACCATTTAAGATTAACTCATTTTTGTCTAGCTTGATTTGTAAAATGTTTGGAGAAAAAGAATTTAATATTCATTTTAGACACTAAAAGTTCTAACTTTTTCTCAAAATAAAACTATTACGTGTAGAATTCTTCATGCATGGTATACTACCCTAATTGCCACCAGATCCTTTACAATAATTATTTATATATTTTTCCTGTTGTTGTCAAGGTACCAGGTACAGATAGACCCACAATGATTTACTTGTTTATAGAAATGGTTCTTTGGATTTTATATGTTTGTGTTTCAATAGATAATTTGTCATGGAAATGGTCCATAATGAAAATGACAGTGGATATTAACTCAGTTTGGAAACAATGAAAAAGACAGTGATGAAATATCTTGCAATAATAGCGTAAGAACCCACTAGTAAGAAGTATAAATTCAAATTAAAACTTCAATCAATACAAAGTAGTTGAAACTAGAACACGTTACACCGTCAACTTTTTATAATCAATAAATACGTTATACTCATACCAGTCCCTAAGGGTAGAAGTTAGAAATATATAGTTGGATGCCTTTTAATTTTTCAGAAATTAAAAAACAAAATACCTACAAAATATAATAACATGTAGACATCTTATTGCCACACATTTTTCTCAATTAGAACACACAAAACGTTTTATTGCGTACTTATTAACTTTACTAAACAAGCTAGTGTCAACTAGGAGTTAGATAAATATATCAACCACTAATTTCTGATAATCGATGCTATTTGTTAAGTGTAAACACAAAATCACTACTATTAGCATTTAGTTTTTATGTAATTAAAAATAAAATATTTATAACTAAGAGTATTACAACCAAGAAGGTCAATTTTGAAGGTAACTCTAACAATACTTTGATAGATAATACCTGTATGAGACACGAGAATCTCTATCGCTATAACATATTTGAATCATCAAGTTTTGTTAAAATAATTAGTTTCAATAGTATGATTTCTCCTAATTTGATAATTTATCTTTTTATTCATAGTGGCAGATTTATAATTTCCTAATAAATGGATTAATTGTAGAACTAGAGAAACCATAGCTAAATGAGGAATTTGGGGGTATTCGCTTAAACTTTGTTTTTCTTAATCTTAAGAGAATACACTTGGAACCAATGTCATAGTTGTACTTTTCTTTGTATTCATTGTCATAGTCTTCTATTGTGATTTGTTAGTTTCGTTTCAAGATTTGATCGAGTAAATTGATCAACCTACGTTGCGCATTGAAAAACAACGAAGTGTGACACGTACAAAACATAGGAGACTGCAAAGTTGTAAGGATTCTTATTAGTCAATATACCTGTATGATTTTGTAATTGTTATGTTCTTAAATGTTCTTGAGTATTTTTAAACATCTATTCTGATTGTGTGAATACTCCAACTGCAATTAACCTATACAACTAATTCAAAGACAAATATAACCAATCCAACAAGTGTTATCACACCTTTTTTTGAATCAGTTGATCGTAATATATTAACCCTACATAATGTTGTAGAAAGGCTTTAGGAATGATCGTCAATCATGGTATTGCATAATAACATGCATGAGAGCTTATTGCACTACAAACATACTAAAGAGTTATAAAACAACGAATTTATTTGTTCACCTATCTTTATATATATATATATATATATATATATATATTATATATATATATATATATATATATTATATATATATATATACACCTTTCTATTACCTTTGTAGCGCATTTAGAAATTTACTTGCTGATTACCTTGTAGAGCATTTGAGTGCTACTTTTAGAAACTTACGGTTAAGTTTAAATTTTATTTGTATACTTTTAAATAAAATGTTATTTTCATCCCTGAATTTTGGTCTATTTTATCATTTTCATCAGAAAAAAATTGTTTTCCCTTCGAGCTCCCTGACTTTTTAAGAAATTGTCATTCTCATCCATTCTCGTTAGTCAAGTTAATTTAAGTGTTAAATAGAGGGCTAATTATGTCTTTTTGTAACATTCATATTTATATTATACTAATGACCAAGTTTGTATGTACATTAGAGTGATACACTTTATTTATTATATATATTATTAATTATTAATTTATTTGTGCATTATGAGTTGTAGATAAGAATTAGTGGGTTGTACCCATTTTAGTTTTTTCTTTTCTTTTATAATTTTCTTACTTTTAAGTTTTGACCTAATATTTTTACATCTTTTAAACTTAACCATATATATTTTAACTTTACACTTTGGTATCCTATACTTTTCATTTTTTACAAATTTACGTTTTATGTTTCGGTTTAAATTTTACAAGTTAACACGTCACAACGTGCGCGTGTGGTTCAACGTTTTTACAACAACATTTTCCCCATTTAATGGTCCCTTTATAACGCATGAGTCTTAGATCGACTTAGTCATTGTATTTAATATTTTACGTTTCACATGCGGGGTTTAACGTTTTACGTTTACTTTTCATTTGGTTTTATTTTTCCTGATTTTATTTATTTTTAATACGAGTTTTTCTAGTGTTGATGGTCGTTGTTGATGGTGTAAAATTGGTGCTACTTGACATGGTTTTATGTCCTCCCACCAAAACGCGGAGAGCTTAATACTCGTTACATATATATTTATAACCCAGACCCCGGGATCATCTCGAAGGTCTGCATTTTTTGCCATATTTTGTTATATTATTATTATCATTGTAATATTATTATATTTTAGCTGATATTTCAGCTCATTGTTCAAACTTTAACTAGATTGAATGAGAACGATAATTTCTTAAAAAATCAAGGAGTCTGAAGAGAAAACAATTTTTTTTGACGGAAATAACAAAACAGACGAAAATTCGAGGACGGAAATAACAATTTACTCTTTACTTTTAGTTATTCATAACTATATTATATTCTTAGATCCTTTTAGTGGGAAAATATATATAAATTAAAATTTATATATTTATATATTCTATAAGAGAAGTGTTAATTGTTTCCTTCTGACATGTGTTAAATTATTAGCTTTTTATGAATGTGATATTAATTAATCTCAAGAGACTACTTAATGAAGAGAGGGGGATAAAGTAAATTATGAACATATCTTAACATCATGTTATTAGATAAATGAGTAGAACATATATTCACTGAGATATGAGAAAGACGTAACGGTCTCTATCAACTCGCTTTCAAATAATACGTTAGATTTGACATTAAATGCACTTTTACTCACCTGAAATATCATTTCGAAATCCTGCCTCAGGATTGTTTCATAAATGCAGCATATCTATCTTCATATATAGAAATTCAACCAGCTTTAGAATATGAAATAAGTTTTAGTTAAAACACATCAAGTAAGATCGATGAATATGAATATTAAGTTTTAAACAATAAATGGAAGACATAATTACCCCAAAACGTATACCATTTTACCCTAACCATATTCCGGGACAATATGACAGGAAGATGGTAGTTTTAAATTTACTTTTACGTTGACTCTTGTCTAATAGTATTGTTTATACATGTTAGAGAATATTACAAATTATGTCTTTTATACATATATAAAAGTATTACTAAAGTTCTTAAGTATTAAATTGCACAAGATTCATTATTTAGAAATTTTACATGTATTTTTGTCTTTTTCACTAACTTTTGTTAATTTTATTTATTTATTTCTAGTAAACTTACCATATTACCCTTACGTTAGCTTCATTTTAGTTATGGTTTGGTTTGTTATGTTACAAAGCTTTCACATATATCATACAACACTAACTCAGTAAATCATAATTATATTAGCACGAGTTACATATAATTATTAGTGTAAAATAAAAAAATCATTTTTCCTGTTCTTTGTAAAAATTATTTTTCATAATTATCCAATAGTAGCTTGTCTCCATTAAACATAGGCGTTCTTGTTATCTTTTCAAGGTATCCGATTAATGATTTAAAGCATCATTGAAATTACTTCAATATAAAAATGATAATAATAGGATATAGAAGAAATATCCATAAAATTTAAATCTATATAACCTACAAAACAGTGTCTCCATACAAAAATACCTCTCAAAGTACATGTAAGGCTTACTAACAATGGTTGATATGATAAACAAAATTCTTGAACATTATTATTGGTCTAGACACTAGCTAGGGTCATAGGCCTGCCAGGCTTACATATTTGTCTTTATAGCACTAAAATGAAAACCATTTTAAACTCATTTTCTATCATTTATTATCATTCTTGTTTACCAGGATAATTTATTAAAACACAGGAGAAGCTGGTGGTGAATAGATCATGGCAAAGTTATTAGTTACACTATTCCAACCACCATCCAGAACAACAAATTCTTCCCAGAAATCGGGGGATATCAAAGGATTGCCATTCATGAAGTTTTCATCATTAAAGCATTTGAATTGATCCTCAAAGGGTCCCATTTGTGTAATTTCGATTTGATCGCCATGTTTGGTGGTAGGAACTTGATCACATGAACCATTGCTTTCGACTTGGTTCAATGCTGGCATGATAGCTGGTGTTGAAACCGAAACATTTGGGGTCGAGATAAGTGATTGGAGACTCTCGTTGTTGATGGAGTAATTTGACCATAAGTTTCCTTGCCATACTTTAAGCACATCAAGGCATGGTAGATATGGCGGTGGAAGTTTTGTGGGTGTGTTTTGAAGCTCTTGGATAGAAGGTGGTGAAACATCATAGGTTCGTTGGGTTGAATAGTTCTTTGGCTTTTGAACAAGCCTAGCTTCCGCCTCTAACCGAGCTGCCTCCCATTGAGCCATGTGGCTGAGGTTGGAGCCTAAGAGTTGGGTGCCACTCTTTGGCTTATGAGTCATTGGATCAATACCCATTTTAGTCATCCTCTTTTTGATATGTGAGTTCCAGTAATTCTTGATCTCGTTATCAGTCCTTCTTGGCAATTGAGCGGCAATAGCTGACCATCTAAACATAATATAAGTAACATTAGAAACGAACCCTTCGAGATTCATAGGAACATACTCTTTATCCTAACTCAATTTAGTTTGTTTTTAAGAGGTTTCGTTTACTGGTTAAGAAACCTATTGGTAAAATGGAACGTGCATGTATAAGGTTATATTAGTGGCAACCCTTAGGGATGTGTATCATCAAATCATACCTATTGCCAAGAAGAGCATGGAGTTGAATAATGGTTCTTTCTTCTTCCAAACTAAACTTTCCTCTCTTGATATCTGGTCGCAGATAATTCGTCCATCTTAACCGACAACTCTTTCCACATCTCTTAAGCCCTACGTACCATTAAAACAATGTTTATTGATTTGCCTAAACAAATGATGCATGTGTAAAGTGTGCTACACGAGTATAAACTTGTTACTTAGGCTATTACAAAAGATAAATTAGAAAGGATTGGTTAAACCTATCTTTTATCATACATTTGAAACGATCAAATCTAGGGTTTTTCGTCTTTTGAAAAGAAGAGAATAGTAACGTGACAAGCTGTTGGAAGACATGTAACAAATAAAAAAAAGGAGTTATAGTAACTTTACTACAACCCTAGGTTAGTTGAGATCGATGAATGTGTGGGAGCTAGGTGACATGATATAATACCGGCTTTAGCAGGCAAAGAGCGCCAACTTCCATGGCCAAATTGTTGAATGTAGGACATTAGCTTTTGGTCTTCTTCCGGTGTCCATGGCCCTTTCTTCATACCGACTCCTAACCCGACCATATTACCATTGTTTTGTTTCGTCTTCTTCTCGGATCTTACCATCTTCATGCCTATCTTCTCCAAGACTTTAGAAAAGACCCCTAGGTATGTACGTTATTGTCACTACATATGTTTTACATGCAAGGATCTCTAGGTATTATGTTTAGGACACCAAAAACACATATGAGAGAGAGAGAGAGATGAAAGAAAAGAAGAGTGTATATGGAAATGATAGATGATTAGCCGATGAAATGAGAGGACTATATAAGGAAAGCTAAGGTAGTAATGTCAATAATGATAGCCTCATATGACACAAAGTAGACATAATTAAGCCCAACCATATAGTACATTCTAATTAATATATACACAATAGGTTTCCCTTTTAATAAGTTTTTTTCCTCTAAAAACCTAGCAAAGAATTTCTACCCACTTTTAAACCAATGAACTCTGATTAAAATTATTATTATAGTGACATGGGAACCGGTTCGTCAAATAAACCTTAAATGTTAAACCCTTAACAACTCTTATGCTAAACTTAAACCCTAAAAACCTTGAAAGTTCAAACTGAAAAATACAGTGTTTTCATGACCGGATCGGACCGGCCGGTCCAACCGGTTCGACCGGGGATCGGTCTGGCGGCCGGTCCTTTTGAGGGTTCGAACCGGTGGTTGGACCAGGAAATCGGACCGGTTTTTTATTTTTTATTTTAATGGGTAAAAATAAGGTCTTAAACTATAAATTAATGTATTGGATATACAAATATAGTTAAGTTTTATATATAACTATAAAATATATATAAATCATATATAAATTACTTATATTTAATTACATATATAAATATAATTAAAATATAGTTAAATCCGGTCCAACCGGTCCGACCACCAAACCAATAAGGCGTCCGGTTCGACGTCCAATCCGGTTCTAAAAACATTGAAAAAATAAGACGGTAGGGTTCGAGTTAAATCAATTTCAAAGCTACCAGAATAAGTTCAAGCGTAGTTCATTTGAACCGGTTTAGGAGCGTCTTGAAAACCATTTTAGCTTTGTTAAGCAAAATTAATTTTTTAATATTTGAACCTAGCTATGTTATATGTGTAAAGACACACATAGACACCTAACAGTATAATCACCAATAATTATCGTTCATAGCTACCAAGTTTTATAACTCAGGCAATGATGAGACAAATAAAATGCACCCCAACTACTACAATTGTACATGCACAAACTCTCATTTAACAAAACGTGTTTGCATGAATGCGGGCGTCATGATGCATTAATGGTACATGACGTAGGCAGACTCAATCAACAAACATATCGTACAAGTGTGGCAATATGCCAGTAATCATGGTAATTATATGAAACAACCAACTGCTAAACAATCAGTTCATCATATCATCTGTAATATTAACACTTTAACAAAATGAAGTAAAAAGGAGTTGTAGTTGCATTATTGTTTTCGATTCATTGTGTCTCGTATCGATTCACATGACTCTTATAACTTTTGACGGTTTGTCTGATTAATAGAATATTTACTTGCATTAACATGCAAGTATATGTTTGTTGATTGTACTTTTGTTAGTGATTATGGTGTTAATTGAATGTGTTTTGTTCTGGCCTACTGATCATGATGACTCATCTTAGCTAGTGTAATTAGGAAACGTCCCGTTTAAGTGATTAGTTATGTGATGGTAACGTTTCGTCACTCAAAGATTTCAGATGAGATTTTTGCCTGAGCTTTGCACGCACTTGTTAGTAAAATCATTTTGCAATGGGTTTTTTGGTAATCTATTGGAAAAGGTAGCTAACTATACATGATAACCAAACCTCAATTGTCTTCAAATATATAAATATATAATCGAGTGAATTATTATTTTCATCTTATGGTTTGGTTATTTTTGATATTTTTATTCAATTTTTTTGTATCTAGCTCTCCAATGTTTTAAAAAGTTGTCATTTTCTTTCAAAAAAGTTAACTTCATAATTTAAATTGTTAAACATATAAATTGACAAAATTATCCTTTAAACTACAAAATAAAATCCCTCAATTACATAATCATAATCAAGTGAAACTAAATCACTATATAAGGGAGATGACAACTAGAAGCGATGATCTCTAATATACATCCACTTCACAGTGGGTTCCCAACCACCACCAATTACGAAGTTCATTTATCCTCCTCCACCGATGAAGTCGACAATTATTGTCATGATTCAATCATATTAAAAGGTTTGAAGATAAAAAGATAAAATGTCCGACATTGGTTTTGTAAATTGAATAATAACACATGAATTGAATTTTAATAACAAAACTTTAACATAGTTAAGATTTTGTCTTTATATACCTATCATTTTAATGATAGTTGGTATGGTATTTAAATTAACAAAGATAACTTTTGGATGAAAATGATAAATTTTAAAACCTTGAGGAGTTAGATGCAAAAAAATAATATCTTTTGAATGAAAATGAAAGATATGATCAAAACTAATGTTTTCAAAACCGATCGAACGTCGAACCGAACGTATTACTGGTTTGATGGTCGGACCGGTTGGACCGGATTTAACTATATTTTAATTATATTTATATATGTAACTAAATATAAGTAATTTATATATGATTTATATATATATATATATATATATATTTTATAGTTATATATAAAACTTAGCTATATTTGTATATCCAACGTACTAATTTATGATTTAACACCCCGTTTTTAACAATTAAAATAAAAAAACGAAAACCGGTCCGGCGACCAGCGGTTCGGGACGAACTGGCCGGTTCGACGACTACAAAACGAATCACACCAGACCGGACCGGACAAGCCCCCGATTTGCAATCGAACCAGTCAGACCGGCCGGTCCGATCCGGTCTCAACAACAATGATCAAAACACAGAGAAAAATGACAATTACTCATTATAATATTTTTGTTCGATACCTATAAATACTCAGCTCCTAATTTTCTTTGGCTCCTCAAAACTATAACTACTCCTATTTTCCTTTATTCACATAATCGCATGCTCATAGAGTGAAACTGAGTTAGAAAATACCTCATTATCAGTGTTTTCACATCTTCTAGATTACATTGTTGTGGATATGAAAATATTAGTGCACGTAAATGTACTCATAATGTGAGGATAAAGAAACCCATGGTGTACGTGGTAAAACACGTCTATAGTTAAGATTTGTGAAAGTAATTTAGTAAAAAAAAGTATATGTGTATTTATTTGTAATTTGATTTATTAGGCACGGTGAGGCATTTCACATATTTGTATGCGAGATCTTAGAGATCGATGTAATTTAAAATCAAATGATTTTATTAGGTTATTCAGACCTTCTACTCTACTAGTCATCATACACATGTATGTAACACTAAAATAACTTGTTATGATCTAATGTGAATTTATGTAAGGTAAAACAATTCATTAACACATGATAATGTCGTAAAGTGATCAGTGTAGTAATCATCATTCACATGCTTATAACACCAAAATGACTTAAGATAATGTCATTTTGTGTAATCTAAAACAATCCACTAACATGATCTGGACACACTTGAGCAGTGACACCTTTCCTATGCTGCTAAACGATGAACCGTAATTCATCAAGATTAACTCCTACATCTTATATCCATTATTGAACCCTCGACCACTTGAGCAATGACACCTTTCTCCTATACCGCTACGCCACGAACCTTGATTTCCAATTTTTTTGTCTAGTTTATCTTACATTTATTGCAATACTGTTGTCAAAAGATGCACTTGAAGCATGAAGAACACTCCACTGTCCGGCAACAACAACCAGATTAACTAGAAATACTAGTAACAAACAGGAGCCTTGTAGACATAAAGAAGTTTATGATAATGTTTCATGTCTCATGGATCATTTGAAAGTTTTATGTCTGGTATATTTCATTTAAATGTTGAAGATTATTATTATTATTGTTATTATGTTTCTTGCTCAGTAAAATTTTCATAGTACCATAAAATCTATTAGGGTCCCATATGGGCTGCAATTTTACTGTGTTTTAGGTTTTCATCAATTTGGTTAGGACTGTAATTTTAATGCTTCCATAAGGCTTCTTACCTTCTTCCACCATCCTATTCAATGAAAATTTTCATATTTTATGTAGAAAAAAGAAAACTTGTTAGTTATCACTTGCACATTCTTTAAGTATACAACTGTTTTAGAGTGACAAAAACGTCAAATCTAATGCATTGTACAACTTCTATTGCAAGGGGTACTGTTGTTTAGTTGAGATATGTACTCACTCATTAAGAGCTTTACTATCAAATCTTGAATGGGAAAAGTTTACAATGAAGGAGCAGTCTTGTAGTTAGTGACACTGAAAAAGCATACAACACAGGACAAAAGGAAAATTGATATATAATTATACATATTATTAAAATCTTAACCAATTCATCAAACTACATCTGCAGTTATAAAACTCATGGGTCATGTCAAATTTTAGAGAATTGAAGTTGACAGGAATGTATCAAAATCAAACAATGAATTAAGTAAAAACCTATACCATCTAGCAATTATTGTAAAAAAGGGGTCTTAATAAATAGATACTCAGATAGATAAATCGACACCCACCTATACGTTGTATATGGATCCATACGTAACGTATAGGTCTCCTCTATAAATGCCAAACATTTCATGTCACATCAGAAGTTGTCGTGGAGGTTACAACAAAACTGATCCAAGTCTAATCAATCATTCAGCAAGGCTATACGCATCGTATGGACCCATACGCCACGTATAGCGCTAGGTCGTATAGGTGAGGTGTAGGTCCACCGACAATTGGTAAATGTACAAGTGGTAAATTTAAAAGAAAGCTTGTAGACAAGCAAAACTAAAATCATGAAGCATGATAAACTCCCGTTATTTGATTACGTACGAGGCAAGATTTCACACAAATCTCTTCTACATCATAACTAATATTCAAAATTTAATATAACCGTATTACAAAAGTATTATTTAACTTCTACATCTTCAGTAGTGATGGAAATGAGCATCCACCGTCAGACTGAGATCATACATGTTCAAAGTTAATTTAACACAAACTTTTTTCATCACATCGCCTCAGCCATTGTAAACATCAAATGAGAAGATAATACTATTAGTCCTCATGAATACCTAAAAAAACATACTCAAAACAGTCTGGATAATATTGGTGAGAACATAAGTTTAATTTCTAAACAATATATACTGATGCAACACAAATAAGATTACAACCAAACCTACTTATTAGCCAAGTGATATATAACTGTTACAAACACAAATCACAAAATCAGATAATATAGCATCACAACACTCATCCTATTGGTGTAGAAAATATTTTTCTGAGTAGCGCTACCTATATTACCATACGGTTGTTGGGTGTCGAATCCAGCAAATAAATTATGAAAATGTGAACCTACCGTCACACACACTAATAATAGTATGAGTGGAAGTAGGGTTCGTGTCCTCAGGGATACGTGTCAATTATTTTATACCAAAAACATTTTAGCACAGTTACTTTGATTGATTATGGACTAGGGAGGTGGGGGTTTAGCTACAACTAAAACTTAAAGTAATTTTCCAAAACGTAGAAAAAATTCCAGTGACCCGACACGGCCGTGTCAATACTGTAAAGGAAATTCCACGCGGCCGTGTTAAGGTTCTGCCAGAAAAACGAAAATTGACATTTTTTGTATTTTTTTATTATGAAAAAGAGATTATTGAAGACGTTAGTTAAATTATGAAATAAAGCAAATATAAAAACTAATTCCAACACTAAGGTAATTTCTTGATTTGATTTGGCTTACGATCATTAACGATTACAGTGTAGTGACAATATTTAATTAATGGTTTGTATCATACTAGACATCACGCCGTTCGGATATCTCCTCTATCCAATGTCCAATCAATCGCAATTCGTTGATTGGAGCCAACCTGCTACTCTAAGCTCACGCCGTTCGGATCTTAGTGTGCGGTTTGCTATGATAAAAGTGTCGATTATAATTAAACGCACAAGCCGTTCAGTATGCCTAACTAGATTGTGTGATTCTATAACGAGAATGAATTCATAGACAAACTCAATCCGTTAATTGTTCCTAATATCAAAAAGCAAAACTTGATTAGGGTTTTAAATTTTTGAAGAACTTTAATAGAAAAATTAATAAGTTGATCAGGTTTATTAACAATCTAATATATACCGGATTAGATCCGGGTTTAAGATCAAAAATCAAACAAACAAACCACTAAAATAAAAACAACTCATAAACGCTTCATATAAGTTCAAACCAAAATCATAGAAATTGAACCTTAATGTTGAAATCAAAAAGTGCCCTAGCCGGACATGGTGGCTAGGTTAATGAAAACAAAAACTTACGAAAACATAACCTCAACAATAATTAATTAATCTTCCAAAGTGGACAAAAGTAGATTCTTCTTTTGTCCTTTCTGCAGGTCTCCAAAATTTTTTTTTTCTTTCCTTGTGGTCGATGCCCAATGCAACCTCCAAGAATTCTATTCTTTTCTCCTCTGGTCAATGCCTCCTTTGCTGCAGCTTCCCTCCTTTTACTCTTGAGTTCTCCCCCTCTTTATACCAACTCTCCTCTTTTTTTGTTTTAAAGTTTGAATCTTTATCTCCTTTAAAGTTTAAATCTTTATCTCTTTTTCAGCCATTTGATTATTCTACAAAAACCAAAAATATACAAGAGTAGATTCCATCCTACTAAAAACTACTATTTTATAATTAAAATAAAAGATGCATGCAATTAATGCAAAATATATGCGGAAATACAACCTAAAATTACTATAATTCATGACTAAAAATATAACTAACAAATCTTCCCAAGCTTAAACCTTTCCTTGTCCTCAAGGAAGTCAAGACTAGAAATAACCCTAAAAGTAAAAAGAGAATAGATAGTTATATAATTATGATGTTGGCAATACCAATCTTAGCCCCGTGTAAGAATTATGAGTATGAAATCATCTTATTATGTTAATTTTCAGTTATCGTGACAAATTGGATTTTCAAGATTTTTATAAACAAATGTGCCCAATTTGAAAGTTATGATCCTCTATCCCTTAAGTTTCAAATTTATCGTTTCATATCAATTAAGCCGCGTTAAGTTAGTCATTTAAGTGTGCCAACACCTTTCTTCACACGTTGGAAACCTTCCTAACCTCAAGAACTATAGAGAGCAAGTGGTCAATTTTTCACCACACGATATCACAAATGATTTTTTTTTCATTTGCCATTATTGCGGCTTATTTATCACGTCACCAACTTCTTTTCTCTCTATTTTTTCCTTTTTTTTTCTTTTTTCCTGCTTTTTTTTCTCTTTTTTTTTCATTTGGACTCGGCTCTCAACCTATTTTTGCTAGGTCTCAGTTTCCTTATGTGATCAGATCGGCATTAGGCACAAATGGCTATTAGGTGTTTTATCTTTGTAAACCAAGAACAAAGGGCACTAACATAACAGAGCACATTTATCTATTTATTACTATCAACCTATTTGTACACGCAACCTACGATTAGCATAATAAAGGTAATATCATTTTTCATGTTATTCTCAAAATCTTACCCGAGGCTACGAAGATGTTACCTTTTTTTACATACCTAATACTATGATTAACTGTATACAATGTAGTCCTAATTGCAGTTCCTAAAACTACCATGACTATGATGCAACCCTAAATGCAATATGTAATATGTAGTTGAATGATAAATAAGATGAAAAAACAATTAAAATTACCTCTCCCCAAGCTTGAATTCAGCGTTGTCCTCGAGGCGTGGAGTAGAGAGTAGGATGGAAATTACTGAGGTAGTGGATGGGTTGGGATATGCGGTGATGGTGGTCGTCGAGGTGCAGGGCGGTACAAGTTGGGTCACGACGACGCGATGGTGGTAGTTTCCGCGAAGGTTGTCGGAGGAGGACGATGGTAGTCATGGGGTGAGTGAAAGGGTTAGTTTGATGGCAATGGTGAAGGTTTAGATTTAGGGCTTCTAATTAGATTTTCCATTCCCTTATATTTTCTTGTTTAAATCAGACAGCAGCTTGACATGGTCGTGTTAAATCTAACACGGCCGTTTTACCATTCTAGAATTTCTAAGTTAAACAAAATCCTGACACGTCTGTTTTCAAATTTTATCAAATATTTTTACGTGGTCGTTTTTAACTTATTGTTTGACAATGTTTGACAACACCCCCACCTTTTTTTATAAAGAAAGAAAAGAAAATTAGAAATAAAAAAACGAAATACGGGTTGCCTCCCGCGTAAGAAAAGAAAAATAGAAATAAAAAAGCGAAATACGGGTTGCCTCCCATGTAGCGCCTTTCTTTAATGTCTTTGGCTAGACATAATTCTTTTTTTATTGCTCGTAGTTTGGATTCTCCAATCCCATCAAATCACCTTTTTCTTTTTGGAATCCTTCATAAAACAATTTTAACCTATGCCCATTCACTTTGAACATTTTTCCTGTTTTCTCACTTGTAATTTCCACTGCACCATGAGCAAAAACATTAGTAACCACAAACGGCCCGACCCAACGGGACCGTAATTTTCCAGGAAATAACTTGAGTTTTGATGAGAATAACAAAACCTTTTGACCTATGCTGAAAGATTTTCGCGAGTTTACCTTATCATGATATGCTTTGGTTTTGTCTTTGTAAATTCGAGAGTTCTCAAAAGCATCATTACGAATTTCTTCCAACTCTTGAATTTGTAGCTTACGGTAAACCCTGGCTTCATCAATCGTCATGTTGAATTGCTTAATGGCCCAAAAAGCCTTATGCTCTAATTCAACCGGAAGATGACAAGCCTTTCCATATACGAGATGAAAAGGTGACATACCTATGGGTGTTTTATAGGCTGTGTGATATGCCCACAATGCGTCATCCAAACGCAAATTCCAATCTTTACGATTTGGGTTAACCGTCTTCTCAAGTATCGACTTTATCTCCCGATTAGAAATCTCGGCTTGACCATTCGTTTGTGGATGGTAAGCCGTTGACACACGATGTGTAACGCCATATTTCTTGAACAGTGCTTCGATCGTCTTGTTGCAAAAGTGTGATCCCCTATTGCTTATGAATGACCTTGGCACGCCAAACCTACTAAAGATATTAGCTTTAATAAAACCTAAAACAACTTTAGCATCGTTAGTCCTTGTGGCCTTTGCCTCTACCTATTTAGAGACGTAATCCACGGCTAGTAATATATAAACATTACCAAACGAAGATGGAAAGGGACCCATAAAATCAATGCCCCATACATCAAAGATTTCACATACATGAATGGGTGTGAGGGGCATTTGATCTTTAGCTTTTAAATTACCTATTTTCTGGCATCGTTCACAACATTTGCAAAACATATATGAATCAAGAAATATGCTTGGCCAATAGAAACCTGAGTCGAGTACCTTGTGTGCTATCCGTTTTGGGCCAAAATGCCCACCACAAGCTTGTGAGTGACAAAATTCTAGAATGGAAGGTACTTCACTCATGTCGACGCATCTTCGTATAACTTGATCGGCGCAATACTTCCAAAGGTATGGTTCATCCCAAACATATCTTCTTGCTTCCCTTTTTATCTTATCTTTTTGCGCACGGGAAAGATCGAAGGGAAAAGTATTTGACACTTTATAGTTTACAATATCGGCATACCAAGGAGTGGTGATTTGAGTAGCAAATAGATGTTCATCAGGGAATGAGTCATTTAAGGGCATTGGTTCCTCATTGTTTATGATCCTGCTTAGGTGATCTGCCACAAGATTTTCCTTTCCACTTTTATCTCTGATTTCCAAGTCGAATTATTAAAGTAGGAGCACCCATCTGATAAGTCTTGGCTTAGCATCCTTCTTAGTCATAAGGTATCTCAAAGCTGCATGATCAGAATATACAATTACTTTAGTACCCAATAAATATTGTCTAAATTTCTCTAAAGCAAAAACAATAGCTAAAAGCTCATTTTTAGTGGTTGAATAATTGCTTTGAGCGTGATCCAAGGTTCTTGAAGCATAATAGATCACGTGTGGTACTCGATCATTCCTTTGACCCAACACCGCTCCTACCGCATGATTGCTTGCATCATACATGATCTCGAATGGCAAACTCCAATCTGGCGGTTGGATAATCAGTGCACTAACCAATTAAGTTTTTAGGGTATCAAAGGCTTGCTTGCATGCTTTGGAAAACACAAATTCTACATCTTTTTGTAGAAGCTCACACATTGGTCTTGTTATCTTGGAAAAATCTTTGATAAATCTTTGGTAAAATCCTGCATGACCAAGAAAAGAAGGCACTTCGTGCACACTATTAGGATAAAGTAAAGATTTAATAACATTAATTTTTGCTTTATCAACCTCTAAACCTTTTGAAGAGACAACATGACCTAAAATAAGACCTTGATCAACCATGAAATGACATTTCTCATAATTTTAAAACAAGATTAGTCTCAATGCATCTTTTTAAAATCTTAGTCAAATTTTCCAAACATTCTTTAAAAGAATTCCCATACACGGTGAAATCATCCATGAAAACTTCAATTATCTCTTCAACATAATCAGAAAATATACTTACCATGCACCTTTGGAACGTGGCGGGGGCATTGCAAAGCCCAAAGGGCGTCCGCCGATATGCAAACATGCCAAAAGGGTATGTAAAAATTGTTTTCTCTTGGTCCTCTGGTGCAACGGGTATTTGATGAAAACCAGAATACCCATCTAAGCAACAATAGTGGGACTTACCTGCTAATCTTTCTAGCATTTGATCTATAAATGGTAGTGGAAAGTGGTCCTTGCGAGTTGAGGCATTTAGCCTTCTATAGTCAATACACACCCGCCACCCGTTTTGGACACGAGTGGGGACCAATTCACCTTGTTCATTTTCAGTCACAGTTATACCTATTTTCTTAGGCACAACTTGCACGGGACTTACCCACTTGCTATCGAAAATAGGGTAGATCATGCCCACATTTAGCAGTTTTAGAATCTCCTTCTTCACGACTTCTATCATTCGAGGGTTCAATCTTCTTTGTGCTTCTCTTGTTGGCTTGTAATCCTCCTCCATTAGGATTTTGTGCATGCAAAGTGATGGGCTCAAACCTTTTATGTCGGCTATGGTCCACCCAATTGCTTCCTTGTATTGCTTGAGTGTGTTGATCAACTCTTTTTCTTCCTCACTTGTCAGCTTATTAGATATAATCACCGGTAAAGTTTCTTTCTCTCCAAGGTATGCATACTTTAGATGATTAGGGAGGGCTTTAAGCTCTAGCTCGGGTGCCTGCAAATTAGATGGAACAGGCTTTTGGTTAGTAATTAGAAGTTGCATTTTTTGTGGTTCATACCTTGCTTTCTTCTGTTCTTTCATAAATGTCACTACTTCCACCAACTCTTCCCCAAGCTTGAACTTTTCGGTGAGCTCTTTTGCTGTTACTTCATCAATGCTTCTATTTAACACCATTGCTAGAACATCATGGTTAGATAACTCAAAACAATCATCAGTCAAAGGTTCAATAACATCTAACCAATTCAAAGAATAAACATTACTTGGATATCGCATAACATCATATATATTAAAATGGATAACCTCACCATCAAATTCCATTGAAAGAATGCCATTATAAACATCAATTTTTGTTTTTGCGGTTTTCAAAAATGGTCTTCATACAAGATGGAACTTGAATTTGAGACATCATCATCTTCCATGTCCAAATCATAAAAATCTGATGGTAATACCAATTCATTCTCTTGGACTAATACATCCTCTAGTACACCTTTTGGGTATACTATCAAACGATCGGCCAATTGAATGACTACCCCGGTCCTCTTTAACGCTCCTACATTAAGTGTTTTGAAGATAGAGTATGGTAGGACGTTAATAGAAGCTCCAAGGTCGAGCATGGCTCAAGGTATGCTAAGATTCCCAATTTGCAAGGAACCGTAAAGACACCCGGATCCTTACACTTTGGTGGTAATCTTTTTTTGTAAAACTGCAGAAATATTTTCACCTACCTTGACTGTTTCATTACCTTTAAGCTTTTTCTTAGATGTACAAAGTTCTTTTAAAAACTTAGCATATCTAGGAACTTGTTTTATAGCATCAAGTAATGGTATGTTTACCTCTACCTTACGGAATGTTTCCATAATCTCTTGTTCTTCCCTTTGTTTTTGTGTACCTTTTAGTCTTGAAGGGAATGGAGGTGGAGGAGTGTACTTTGCCTTAACTTCATCGAGTTTTGGTTTATCCTTCGTTTCCACGTCATTCTTCTCAACCACAATCTCTTTTTCCTCCTCTTGTATTACCAGATCATCATAACTCTTTCCACTCCTCAAGGTAATTGAACAAGCATTATGCTTAGGATTTGTTTCGGTTTGTGTGGGTAGCTTACCTTAGGACTCTATCTTGCTTACCGAGTTGGCCAGTTGAGTTATTTGTTGCTCCAAATTCTTTATGCTAGCCTTTGTTTCCTGCTGGAACATGTATGTGTTGGTTGCTAAACTCTTGACAATATCTTCTAAAGACATCCCTGAGCTTCCTGTTTGTTGTTGTTTGCGAGGCTGAAAGTTTTGTTGATTGTTTTGCATCTAAAAGGGAGGTCTTTGATGGAATTATGGGGCTCTTTGTGGATAACCAACATTGGGTGCTTGCCCCCAATTTTGATTATTTCTTTGTTGTTCATAGGTCTTGAATTCTGCCCCGGATAACCTCCTATTGCTTGTGCTTCTTCAACGTCTTCTTGAAGTTTGGGACACATATCAGTGAGGTGTCCAAATTGTAAACATATTCCATACGCTCGAGGTTTTTGCTCAACTTCCTTGCCTTTTGTGAGTTGCATTACAGCTATAGTCAACTCAGCAAGTTGGTTTTCAATGTGAGGAGTGCTCACTTCTTTAACCGCCCGTGGTACATCATCATACCAGCCATCTTCTTGTGAAGAATGTTTGGTATCTTTAGCTATGGACGTTATCAATTCTCTGATTTGGGTTGGTGTTTTATCAAGTAAAGCTCCTCCACTAGAGGCATTTATCAAACGCCTTTCTAATGGTGCTAACCTTTCACAAAAGTATTGAAGTAATTAATGTTCCAGATGCCATGTTGTGGGCATCGAGCACAAAGCTTCTTGAATCTTTCCCAGTAAGTATGAAAAGCTTCTCCTTTTGCTTGTTTGATCCCGATAATCTCCTTGTGTAGAATAGATGCTTTGACTTTTGGGAAGTACTTGTCTAAAAACAGTTTTGCAAGATCATTCCATGTGTTTACCGACCCCGGTGGTAGGTTATATAACCATTCTTTAGCTGAATCTTGCATAGCAAAGGGGAATGTCCTAAGCTTGATTTGGTCTTCAGTAATGTTGTGCGGTTTCATTCTGGAACACACAACATGAAATTCCTTGAGAAACTTATGAGGATCTTCATTCTCAAGGCCTCGAAAGAGTGGTAACAAGTGGATGAGACCGGATTTCAACTCAAAGTTCACCATAGCGGGGTAGTTCATGCAGAGGGGTTGTTGGGTAACATCATGGGTTGCCCATTGTCTAAGGGTTTGTTCGGCTGGAGCTGCCATGGTTGGTTCGGGTAAGGGTGATTCTTCATGGATAGGTGATTGTGGTGGAGTGGTGGTTGTTTGTGAGGGTTGTGGTGATTCGGTGTCGGATTCGGATTCACCCAACAAGGGTATATCTTGCCAAATGTCAGTGACCGGAGGTGAAGTAAGTGGTGTTGAGGAACTCGCTGACTTCTTTCGGAGCTTCGCTTGTTTCCTTAACCTCTTTGCGGTCTTCTCAATCTCCGAGTCAATCTCGAGTGGTGTACCTGTACGAAAAGATCTTGGCATAAAATGATTAGAATCGTCGTATCCCCGGCAACGGCGCCAATTTGTTGGGTGTCGAATCCAGCAAATAAATTATGAAAATGTGAACCTACCGTCACACACACTAATAATAGTATGAGCGGAAGTAGGGTTCGTGTCCTCAGGGATACGTGTCAATTATTTTATACCAAAAACGTTTTAGCACAGTTACTTTGATTGATTATGGACTAGGGAGGTGGGGGGTTTAACTACAAACTAAAACTTAAAGTAATTTGCAAACAAGTAGAAAAAATTCCAGTGACCCGACACGGCCGTGTCAATACTGTAAAGGAAATTCCACGCGGTTGTGTTAAGGTTCTACCAAAAAAACAAAAATTGACATTTTTTGTATTTTTTATTATGAAAAAGAGATTATTGAAGACGTTAGTTAAATTATGAAATAAAGCAAATATAAAAACTAATTCCAACACTAAGGTAATTTCTTGATTTGATTTGGCTTACGATCATTAACAATTACGGTGCAGTGACAATTTTTAATTAATGGTTTGTATCGATACTAGACATCACGCCGTTTGGATATCCCCTCTATCCAATGTCCAATCAATCGCAATTCGTTGATTGGAGCCAACCTGCTACTCTAAGCTCACGCCGTTGGGATCTTAGTGTGTGGTTTGCTATGATAAAAGTATCGATTATAATTAAACACACACGCCGTTCGGTATGCCTAACTAGATTGTGTGATTCTATAACGAGAATGAATTCATAGACAAACTCAATCCATTAATTGTTCCTAATATCAAAAAGCAAAACTTGATTAGGGTTTTAAATTTTTAAAGAACTTTAATAGAAAAATAATAAGTTGATCAGGTTTATTAACAATCTAATATATACCGGATTAGATCCGGGTTTAAGATCAAAAATCAAACAAACAAACCACTAAAATAAAAACAACTCATAAACGCTTCATATAAGTTCAAACCGAAATCATAGAAATTGAACCTTAATGTTGAAATCAAAGAGTGCCCTAGCCGGACTTGTTGGCTAGGTTAATGAAAACAAAAACTTACGAAAACAGAACCTCAACAATAATTAATTAATCTTCCAAAGTGGAGAAAAGTAGATTATCCTTTTGTCCTTTCTGCAGGTCTCCAAGAATTTTTTTTTCTTTCCTTGTGGTCGATGCCCAATGCAGCCTCCAGGAATTCTATTCTTTTCTCCTCTGGTCAATGCCTCCTTTGCTGCAGCTTCCCTCCTTTTATCTCTTGAGTTCTCCTTTTCTTTCAACCAACTCTCCTCTTTTTTTTGTTTTAAAGTTTGAATCTTTATCTCCTTTAAAGTTTGAATCTTTATCTCTTTTTCAGTCATTTGATTATTCTACAAAAACCAAAATATACAAGAGTAGATTCCATCCTACCAAAAACTACTATTTTATAATTAAAATAAAAGATGCATGCAATTAATACAAAATATATGTGGAAATACAACCTTAAAATTGCTATAATTCATGACTAAAAATATAACTAACAACGGTTCAATATCCGAATTAATGGTTGTAACATAATGACAGTAATCTCAAAATTTCACTTATAATAGCATCAATCATAAACAGTATGTTTTCCCCCAACAATCACAAATACAAAAAGGATTATGAACTCACCATTATACAACAAAAATCCAATAAAATATTTATAGGTTAGAAATAAATAATATTTCTTTAAAATTTTTAGCGCTTGTAAATAATTGTTTCAAAACATTTAATTTCAATTATTCGTATATTACCAAATTTTGATAGCATAAATATCAAACAATCCAAATTATTATATAAAAATTCAACTAATAACTATTTACAGTTATTTTTCTAAAACTTTTACAATATTCAAATAAATCAGTAGAAATATCTACGGGTTCTCAAAATTTGCCAAAATTTACCAGGATCTGTATTCTGAAATCTATATTATCCCATAAATTTTTAGGTTTTTAACTCATAATATTAATTTTTCTATGATTTTTACCAATTTTACAGTAATTAGCATAATAGCAAATCATCTTTGAAAATTCCAAATTTTACACAAACTTTCTAGTCAAGGTATCATATTTCATGTAAATTTTCACAATTTATCTCTCCTTTTTATTTCTTCATATTTTCTAATTACAGAAGATTCTAAATTATTAAACTTAGTCATATCTATGAATTAAATTATGTAATTTATTCAGAAATTCCTTCAAATTATAAGATCCATTATATAAATTTTTCCAGGTCTTTACTAGGTCCAGAGCTTCAAGATGATAATTTTCTTTCATTAGCTTAAATAAATTATTTAAATTAATTTACTTATTATAATTACCCCAAAATTCACCTTATGTTATTTCTAATATTTTCTAACAAGTTCCTAATTTTATTCTCATAATCATAATTATTTGAATATTTAATTCAATTCATCAAAAATATTTGTTTTTTATTCTTTTTATTTGTAACCTTTATGTTAAAGCATTGCTTATAAAGAGTTTTCTTATTTTTAAATCTCTATTCTTACTGATTTAAAAGAAAATCAAAGATGATTTGGTTTCATGATTATTCTTGATGATTTATTTTTTAAGAATTAGATCATATGTGTTTATTTAAACACATATGGATCTTTTAAAGATGGTTAATGATAGTTTCTTAGAATCTAACCTTTCTTGAAAGAGTAACTAAGGGTTGATGGTTCGGTTGAGGTAGTCTTCTTAGTGCTTGTTCTCCAAGCTCTTGAATTCGGGATGAAAAGATGATTGAAGTTGGTGACTTGAAAACCAAGAGAATAAGAGTGTTGATATCTTGGTGACAGAGTGATGGTTATAGTAACTTGTGCTTATGGTGGTTTACGGTGACGGTGCTCGTGGATGTGTAGAACCGAGAGAGATCAAGGATGGAATGATGGTTGTGGGTGTGATAGTTTAAGGTGGTGATGAGTTATGGTTGTGATGGTGTGTGTTTGAGAAAATGGAAGAGCCATCGGCCGAGCATTCATGTACTGGTGTTTGTCATGATTAAGTCTATTCCTAGATTGATGTGTGTGATAAAAAAGGATGCCTTGTCAACCATTAGAGATAGGTGGCGGGTTTGGGACATTGCTTAGTGTACGAGTAGTATTAGGTGGCGGTTTGAGTGCTTGATGAGTGTATGGGGCTATTAAATGGTAATCAAGTGAACTAATAAAGTTGAGGATTAGTCATTGGTTGAAGTGCTTTAATCAGGTTTGGTGTGGTATATAATGAACCGAGATTTAAGTGAAGGTTATGTTTATGTAAAGTGTTTAAGATTAGTTTGGTTTTTGAGCATAAGGTTAACTTGATATAATATGGTTTGATTAATCTTAGATTTTAGTATATTTCTTATAGTTAAAGCATCAAATATTAAGCTAACCGACCACTTAATCTTATGGTTGATAATTTATACATATAGTTTATTAATCACAAAATCTTACAAACATATACATGCATACGTAAATATTCATGTATGGACGCATGCATGCACATATATATATGCATAATCAATTGAACATATATAACTTATAGAAAGTTAGTCAAATAAAACTTATCATTACGATTCCTTAATAAAGTATTAATATATGTTTATTTTTAAGGTGATAGTTTGTCTAACCTTAGGGTCGTCACAACATGAATTGGAATACAGAGTAGTTTTTGATACTTTGTACCCTGGACAGTATAACGACTTACGTCACATAATAGATTGGCAACGTGTGGAACCTGCACTAGAAGAACATTGGATGATAATGCCATATACGGGAATAGTGACTGCTTAAAATTTTGGTGTCATTCTTTATCTATTGGTCAATAATGGTTGTCAAACATTTTTCCCCTTATGGGCTGATCCGAACAGTATGATGGCTCATCATGTCGTGTCGATTGTTCATGTCAACAATAATCATTCCTTCCATGTTAAGTTAGATAAACGTATGTGCTGCAGAATGGGAGATTATGTATAGGCTTCGTATCTCGAAATACAACACAATAATAGATAATAACCGAGAAACCCTTGCTTATATAAATTTATTTTAATTCAAAACTTGTAATATACGAATTATATATTTAATACGTACGTATTATATTTTATTATTGTATTCGTATATCTTGAATATTCAAATGTTAAAATAGTTTAAATTCAAATTTTCAAAAGTTTAATGAATATAAACAATTAAATTTCAAATGTTAAAATTTAAATAATTCAAATTTTTAGAAAATACAATTCAAAATTCAAAATATATATAAAAATTCAAAAATTTAATTATAATAAAATAATAAATGCAGCTATACACCGCGTATGGGTCCATACGCGACGTATAACTCTTCGGACCAGGTATGTATTTTGAACTTTTGGCATTTTGACCCTACCACACACTTTCAAAACCAAAAACTTTCTTGTATAGGTCGATAGTACACGTATTGTTCATCGATTTTTCTACATCCAAGTATGTATTCTTGTTTCTACATCTTTATTATGCTAATCGTTGACTAATTTAAAGGTTAAAGTAGTGTTTTACGTGTTACAATCACTGATTTAAAAACTGCTCATATGAACTATACGATGTTACAGACCCACGTATAGGCTATACGTGGCGTATAGCTCATATGTCCGTACTCGGTGTATAGCCATATACGCTGGGTATGGGTGGCGTATAGCTACAAATGAAGAAGGTGAAGAGGTTGAGCCCTATACGTGGGGTATGGGTGGCGTATAGGCTATACGCAACATATAGTAGGGGGTTGGATACGTTATACATGGGTATGGCACCATACGTGGGTACCCTATACGTGGTGAACAAGCCTATACGTGGCGTATAAGGGGTTGGTGGGCTATACGTGGGTACCCTATACGCAGCGTATAGGCCTATACACGGCGTATAGGCCTATACGTGACGTATATGGCATGAGTAGGCTATACGTGGGTACCCTATACGTGGCAAATAGGCCTATACGTGGTGTATAAGGGGGGTGAGTTGGTGACTAGTGATAAGTGACTATACGCGTTTGTTGGATCAAGAAGAAGGTTGGTGCAACCAAAACCAATCACTTAGACAAATTTTAGTGTTGCGTACAAAGGCTTCCGAAGCCAAGTGTGGAACTTCCGAAGGAAGTAGAGTTCTTCCGAAGATAAAACAAATGTTCCACTTCCGAAGACAAAGCTCTACTTCCGAAGATAAAGTATTCACTTCCGAAGATGAAGTCTCAAAGGAAGAAATCAGAAGACTACTTCCGAAGTATGAAGAAAGCAGAAGTTCTCAAGCCTCAGAAGAAGCAGCCTCTTTCGAAGTATATGTGGCTTCGGAAGTACTTGTTCTTCCGAAGCCATTTAACCTTCGGAAGACACTGCTATGAACTAGTGGACATAAGTATGGCCTCTGATACTCTGCTGTAGACCTCTGATATTGCATGGCGTTTTCTCAAAGATCCGTGTAGTTGACCATACTTTATTCCACTGTTCACCTTTTTATGTTAGTACAAGTTACCAACTTTAGTTGGTGACAAAAGGTAAGTCAGGGACATGTGCTGACTACCATATCTCAGATAAAATCTTATCTGGATACCTTAAACTATACCTTTGTAGTATTTGCTTTAGTTAGATGATTCCAGTTGGCATCAAAGTATATCCGGCTGTAGGTAGTATTATATATAGTCTGTCATTGTAGCTCATAAGAATATGCTTGTAAGAGTCTTGTAATATTTGAGTTGAGAAACAATATATGCAAGTACCTTGAAAATTACTTCTTGTGTTCTGTTATTACTTATTATATTGTTATCAACTCTTAACGATTCTGCTTTCATCGAGAGTGTTGTTAAGTGAGTTTGAGAGAAAACCAAGTGTTTAGTGACAAAAACCGATCCTGCAATTGGTATCAGAGCTTTTTAGGCTCTTGATTGTGTGATCTAACCATCCGAATCAACCTGTTTTTCACTCCTCCTTACAACTCTCACAAAAATAGCCCTTAACAAATCCGAAGTAGAGATGGGAACCATGACCAAAGCTCCCATCATTACTCCTGAAAACTTTAGGTCTTGGAGCAGAAGAATGGAAGGCTTCATCAGATACCAAGATAGCAAAATATGGAACTCCATTGTCAACAGCCCGTACAAACCCAAGGTGGCTTCACCTGGTGGATACGGTGCCATGATAGAAAAAGTTGTTGAAGATTATTCTGACGAGGATCGAAAGAAGATGGACATCGATAACAATGCTATGACCATTCTTATGACTGCAATACCCAACTCCATCATGGTGGGGTTTGAGCACTGTAAGTTTGCTAAATAATTGTTTGATGCACTTGCTCAGATGTATTCAAGCTCCAACGACTCAAAGAAGGACTCACTGAAGCAGCAGTTTGAGAACTTCACTTGTATTGTTGGAGAGACCCTCAGCCAGCAGTATTTCAGGTACATGGATATTATCTCTTCACTTCAGTCTGTGAAGATCACTCCTGAACTTAGAGATCTCACAAGAAAGTTCATGAGTGCTCTTCCAAATGAGTGGACATTCTACTGTGTCTCTATCAAGAGGACAGAGAATTTGAACACTCTTACCATGACTGAACTCTACGGCATCCGTGAGGGATACCGGTTAGAGATGGAGAGTAAGAAGGGGCCACCAAACAAGCAGACCTTTGAGTCTTTCTGCTAGCAACACTTTAATGGCTGTTGAAGGCTTAGTACCCCCACAACCTCAGCAATACCTGACATACAACCAACAGCCATTCTACTCTTCTAGACCTTACATCACTTTTCCTGAGACTCCAAGGTCTCAACACGCTTAACACAACTCCTTTCAGGACAATTGTGCCTTTGTCTCAGGAAGTGGGCACTCTGGTGATTTTCAATATTGTTTTGATGATCTAGAGTGTTTTAGTTCAGACAATGTGGAGTATGTGGACATTAACCAACAGATGGCTCTTTTAACCTATAGAGCAAAGAAGTTCTTTAAGAGAACTGGAATGCAATTCCCTCAAAACCCAACTTCCAGCAAGTTTGGGTTTGACAAGACCAAAGCCAAATGTTACAACTGTAACCAACTTGGTTATTTTGCTAGGGAATGCAAGGCTCCCAAGACCAATCTGGGAACCCCATAGGCCTCCACACATCCCTCAACCTCAAAGCCCATTGGAAAGTCAACTGAAATAGCTGCAATGGCTCAAGAAGTTGATTGGAGCTTCATGGTACAAGATGTGACTCCTGCTCAAGCTCTCATGGTCGGAACAGATGATAACTAGGTATATGAACATCTCTGTACTCCTGCCTGTATAGCTAAGGTTAAAATATATAAGGATTACAATATGGAAATTAGATCTGATATTGAGTCTTTGAATATCCTAAAATCTGATTTTAAAAGGGCTGAATCTGACTATCAAAAGAAAATTGAGGAGTTAGAGAAACTATATCCCTATTAAAATATGAACATACCAACTACAAGACTCAAATAAAGGATCTGATATCCAAATTGTCTGAGGCTCAAGCCCAGCTTGTCACTGCTGAGGCTCAAGCAAGGAAGCATGCCATTTCTGAGCAGAACTTCCAAGCTATTCTTGCATCATCCTCCCACTCCAAACTTTGTTATTAGAACAAAGGAGGGTTGGGAACCAATGAAATTACTCCACCACATTCTTATGAGTCAATAAGACAACCTAGATATGGTACTGAAGAGCAAGAGGTTCTAACTGCTGATCCTTCTTCACTAGAGTTGAAGGATGAAGCAACAATAGTGGCCACCACAGGGAAGGAACATGTAAATGTACCCACCTCTACCAGTGAAGATTAAATTCTAACCACCAAGCCAGAAGAAGCAGAGCTAAAGCTGCTAGAAAAACTGCCAAGAAAGTGGTTGAGTCTATGCTGAAGATTGACCCATAATAGAAATGTGTCTTTATCTCAGCTGGATTCCAGGTGATAGGTACTTCTGATTCAGGAAAGGATTGTAATACCAACACTCCTATCCCACCAAAGGAATTTGAAAGGAAAGGTTGCTGACCAAGAGAGAAAGACTAAGAAACAGCAACCTACAAGCTCCCAAAAGACTAACATTACATGCATCATGTGTGGTCTACAAAACCACATGGCTAAAAATTGTTACTACAATCCTGGTAGCACACATTATGCAAATAATGTTAGAAAAGAAGGAGTTAGGGAGGGTTTCTCGTTTGGACCTTATCAGATGGTCCAAGTAATGAAAAAGGGAAAGCTAGTTTCTGAAGCCAGGTTGTCTTCGGAAGAAACTCCTTCTTCTGAAGGGAAAATGGCTTCGGAAACAAAAGCTACTAAAGTTCGAAAGAACAAGAAAGCTCCCTTGAAACCATCCCAGAAGAAGACTGCTTCAGAAGAAAAGATGGTGAAGGTTTCTTCCGAAAAGAAAGAAGCTTCGGAAGAATGCCAAGCTGCAAAAGCTTTAACAAGCTCATCCTCTATGATCAACCAAAGGATGGATTGGAAGATCAAGGAAGATGATGCAGCCCAAACCTCTTCTTCAAAGACATCCAATAAACCCCCATGCTTAACTTTTGGTTCAATTATGTCACTATCATTGAAATAGCCCAAGACGAACAAGGCTTAGGTTTCCAATCAAAACTAACAATCTCATCTTATGTGCAGGGACATTCATATGACAAGAACAACAATGTCTGGATTGTGGACAATGGATGCTCCAGGCACATGATAGGGAACAGATCTCTCCTTCAACAGTTTCAACACTATGATGGAGGTCTTGTCCAATATGGAGGTGAGGCTGGAGGATATATTTCTGGTAGAGGGAGTATATCCAATGGTAAGTTAAAAGTTGACAAAGTTAACTTTGTCAAACAGCTTGAACACAATCTGTTAAGTGTTTCTCAATTCTATGTTCAAAAGCACCAGATGCTTTTCACAGAGCATGAGTGCATTATCCTCAAACCAGGGATGACAATTTCTCCGGAATTGGTGCTTCTTAGATCTTCCAGAAAAGGGGATATGTACAAGCTGGATATGAACAATACTTCCCTAATGGGTGAAGTATCATGCTTTCTTTCCAAAGCTGACAGTGATGAGTCAACACTTTGTCATAAATGTATGTGTCATGTAAATTTTAAGACAATGAATAAATTGGCTAAAAATAACTTGGTACATGGTTTGCCTAAAAAGGAATTTTTATGCAAAGACAACTGTGTTGCATGCCTGAAAGGGAAGCAACACAGAACCTCTCATAAATCCAAAAGTGTTAACTCCATCACTACTCCATTACACTTATTGCACATGGATCTCTTTGGTCCCACAAGTATAATGAGCATTGGAAGAAAATCATACTGCCTTGTGATAGTTGATGATTTTACAAAATTTACATGTGTATTCTTTTTAAGAACTAAGGATGAAACTGCTGAAACATTAAAATTTTTATTCTTAAAATAGAAAATCAAATTGATCTTAAGGTTAAGATTATTAGAAATGATCAAGGACTGAGTTTAAGAACTTCGTTCTTGACTCATTCTATAACTCAAAAGGGATTGACAGACAATATAGTGCTCCCAGAACTCCTCAACAAAATGGTGTTGCTGAGAGGAGGAACATGACACTTATTGAGGCTGCTCGAACTATGTTAGCTGATTCCAAACTACGTCTAACATTCTGGGCAGAGGCAGTCAGCACTGCATGCCATGTGCAGAACAGAGTTCTTGTAGTTAAGCCACATGGAAAAACCCCTTATGAGCTATGGAACAAGAGACCACCGTTCATTGGCTTTCTGAGGTCCTTTGGCAGCAGGTGTACCATACTTAACACAAAGGACAATTTAGCAAAATTTGCTGAAAAGTCGGATGATGCTATCTTTGTTGGATACTCTTCTAGCACCAAAGCTTACAAAGTATACAACATTAAGAATCAACAATTTGAGGAGGCATCTAATATAATTGTTAATGAGCACACTCCTTGTGTTAGAGGGAATTGCCGTGATCATATCTTTGATTTAGAATTGTTTCCAAACTATTCTAAACCTTCTTGCGAGAATGTTTCAGTTGGAACAGGTGCTCAAAATGATGCTGATGTTGCTGCTGATAATCAACTGTTTGAGCTACCCAGACCTCTTCCAAGTTCTCCAAGAGCTGCAACAATCAACCTTCCACTATTCACAGATTAGACAGCATATCCATATCCAGGAATAGTGAAGCTTCAACCAGTGAATCATCTACGGATCCTCAAAACTCATCAGGTGATCCTATATAACACCTAGCTGATGGATGTAGCATCTTGAAAGAATAGGCAACTGTTGATGCTACTCTATAGCCAACCATTGATGATGTTTCTCATTCATTCAATCAGTCCTCATTGAATGACTTTGAAACAACAACTGGACAAAGTGTTCCAGTTCCTGAGCAGAATATGTCCAACCTGGATCTATCTCTACTACTGGAAGTGATTCCTCGTCTTAGGATTCATAACACTCATCCAGCTGAGAACATCATAGGGGATGTCTCTAAAGGTGTGAGAACAAGAGGGCAGACTCATCATGGAATGTTTGCTTGTACTCATGCTTATTATCCTAAATGGAACCCAAGAAGGTGGAAGATGCCTTGAAGGATAGTAGTTGGGTTGAATCGATGCAAGAGGAGCTGCTTCAATTCAAAAGATAGAAGGTTTGGAACCTATGCCCGTTACCATCTGGTCAAGTACCAATAGGCACTAAATGGGTGTTCAGGAACAAAAGAGATGACAGAGGCTTGATCATCAAGAACAAGGCAAGACTCGTAGTTCAAGGATATACTCAAGATGAAGGAATTAATTATACTGATGTCTTTGCACCTGTTGCAAGACTTGAGGCAGTTAGGATCTTCCTTTCTTATGCTGCTTCCAAGAACTTTACTATCTACTAGGTTGATGTTAAGTGTGCCTTTCTATATGGGGATATAGACAGGAAGTGTATGTGTGCAACCTCTAGGATTTGAAGACCCATAATATCCTCACTATGTGTGCAAAGTGGATAAAGCTCTATATGGGCTACACCAAGCACCAAGGCTGTGGTGTGAGACTTTGTCTCAGTTTCTCCTGAAGATTGGCTACACCAGAGGACCATTGACAAGACTTTATTTATAAGGAAGTCTGGTAAGACATTTTACTTGTTCAAGTCTATGTTGATGACATCATATTTGGTTCTTCAAATGACCAAATGTGTAGGACTTTAAAAGCATTATGAAGAAGAAGTTTGAGATGAGTTCCATGGAAAAAATGGACTTTTTCTTTGAAATTTAGGTGAAGCAATTGAAGGAAGGCTTCTTCATCAATCAATCCAAGTATGTCAATGACATCTTAGAAAGATTTAAGACGAAGGATTGCAAGCCAGCCAAGACACCCATACCCAGAAACCATAATCTTTGTCCTGACCTTGAGGGGGAGGATACTGATCAACATCTATATAGGGCGATTATTGGTTCTCTGATGTATCTTACAGCTAGTAGACTTGATATTATGTTTGCAACTTGCATCTGTGCAAGATATCAGGTTGCTCCAAAGGTGTCTCACCTAGAAGTTGCAAAGAGAATCCTTAGATACCTCAAATGAGCACCTAAATTAGGTCTCTGGTATCCAAGAAATAGTGATTTTAATCTCTATGGATACTCTGACAGTGACTATGGTGGCTGCAACACTGACAAGAAATCAACATCAAGAGAATGTAAATTTCTTAGTGGAAGGATCATCTCATGGCAATGCAAGAAACAATCTTGTGTCTCTACATCAACTGCTGAAGCTGAATACATTGTTGCTGCTAGCTGCTGTGCTCAGTTGCTGCAGATGTTAGACTATGGATTCAACTTTATGAGCACTATCCATATTGACAACAACAGTGCAATCTTCATTATTGAAAATCCGGTGAAGCACTCGAAGACAAAACACATTGATATCGAGTACCATTTCATTAGAGATATTCATGAGAAAAATCTAATTAAACTAATCAAAGTTGATTCAAATGAACAATATGCTGATCTGTTCAGCAAAGCTTTTGATGAACAAAGATTTAAGTATCTTATAACAACTATTGGGATGATAAACATTGATTAACTTACCTCTTTTGAAAACCTTTTAATATGTAATGTCTTATGTCAATACAACTTAAGCCCTGTTACAAAAGATCTCTCTAAAATTTTCTAAGTATAAATTTCTTTCGAAAAGAAATTAATCCTCGGAAGTTATCTTCATATCTTCCGAAGCAAAATTTCTCCAAGGATAATTTTCTTTTCGGAAGAGTTTTTAGTCTCGAAAGAAGTGATTGATTTCATATCAGATCTACTTCCGAAGCTTAGAAAATCTCTCCCTTCGGAAAGCAATCTCTACTCTCTGAAGTTACTTTTTACCTTCAGAAGTAGGAATTGCCTTCGGAAGACAAATTACATTTGGAAATGTTTTGTATTCGGAAGAGGGATTTTACTGTATAACGGAAATCTCTTGGGCCCCACACTGTAAAAAGCAGAGATTTTGTTAATGATATCAGATTATTTAACTGAATTAAACATTACCGCCCCTGTCATTTCATCCACTAAACTGTCATTTCACCTTATCCTAACACTTTACCGCCATTCCACCCTCTTTTAAATAATCCTGACTGTTCACTCTCATCTTCTTACCACAAATTTTACAGTTCTAAAAGTTTCCCTGCTTCCAAACTCACCCAAACTCAAACTGCTTTACCATCACTTTTTACACTAGCCCTAAATCCTCAACACAACCAAGTCGCACTTCTTGATTCTTCAAGAGATGCGAACTTCTCTAAAATCATCTCCTTCCTCACCCAATCATCCTACTACACAGACTTGACTGTTAATCCCACAGTTTACCTCGACCACATGATTGAATTTTAAGGAAACAATCAGGTCGAAACCCTAAATGGTGTTCGTGTAATACAATCCCGCATTTGTGGCCAAGAGTTGGTCATCTCTGAACAACTCATCAGGGAGCATCTAGAGCTTCATGATGAAGGAGCCCCTACTGAGTTCCCTAAGGCAAATTTAGACAACACATACATCCTCATGGGATATGATGGAGATGTGACCAGGTCGACTGTCTACAAATACAACTTCTCCTACAACTGGAAGTTCCTCCTGCACATTGTCCTTCACTGCTTGTCAAACAAATCTGGGGGATAGGATCAAATCCCATATGAACTAGGGTGCCTAGTTCATGGATTGGTGAGAGGCCTACGCTTCAACTACTCAAGATTTGTGCTGCTCAATCCCATTGGAAATCTTCAGAGGGAAACATTCTTTATGTATCCCAGATTTCTTCAGCACATTTTTAACTGTGAGTTGGACCAGAGTCGGCTTATCCGTGCAGCCACTTTGTCTGTCCCTTACATAAGGCCAACCATCTTCAAGACATTAAAGAGGGTATCCACTAACTTCACTGGCAGGTACACTTCTTGACCTACTAGTATGACTGAGCACATCGCTCCTGGTGACATCCATGTTCACCCCACAGGTGATGAACCCACACCAGCAACTGCAACCACAATGCCAACACTACCTTCTCCACCCATCACCATTACCTACACAAGACGCCCCAAACGAACCCTTTTTCAATCTACTCTGATTGAACAAGCTCCTCCTGTTCAATCTAAAAAGGCTAGAGTGGAACATTGGGCTCCCACTCAGTCTGAGGTCTTACCTTCCTTCACCATTGACCTTAATATGGATTTTGAGTCTCCTCAGTCTCAACCCCATGAGCCCATTACCCAATCTAAAAGCCCTCAGAGTGAGTTTTTACACTCCTCTGAGCAGCCAACAAGGGACAGCCCCACCAGAGGCTCAATGTCTGTAGACATTGACCAAGGTCCTGGGTCAGTAGGTTTAACCTCCTTATCTTTCACTGACCTTCTCTTCAAAACTAATTAAGAGATAACATCTCTCCATGGTAATGATGTTGATCTACAACACCCTCTCCAAGATCAACAGAGCCTAGAGAGATCCCTTATCTCTAGCCCCCATCAGCAACCCATAACTGAGGTGAGTCCCACTGATGTGGAAGGGACTCATGCAGATTCAGCTGCCACTACGGAAAGTACCTCAATGGACCTTATGGATAGTGGTAACATCTCTGAGACTGAATATGTGGCAACCATGCCTTTTGATGACTCTGCAAGAGACATCACTAAGCAAGGGAAACCATGGTGCCAAGAAACCACATCTGGTGGTGAGGCTGAACATACTAGGTATGTTACCTCATCTCCCCGTGATTCATCAAAAGAAGATAAGGGAATCATGAAACTCTTCATTACAAACCTACTATCTAAAGTCTCAAACCTTGAATCCAAGGTTAGGACTTTAGAAGAAAGGTCCGCCACTCAGCAACTTGAGATTGACAATCTCAAGGCTCAACTAGCTGTGAAACAGATTGAGAGATCTGTTAGGCATGTACCTGTTCAGGTCTCCTTGACCTCTTCCTCCAGTTCATCTACCTCTCAAGATGATGCTACCAAAAAGGAGAGAGTGTTCAGAGACAAACATATGAGGACCCGCAAAGCCAATCTTCAACTTCTAAATATTCGGCTCCTATCATAGCTTCTTCTGAGCCATCTCAAGTCACTCTAACAATTGATTCAAGGATGATCAAAGATCTCTACAGCTTCTTTTCTCAGTTCTTGTTGAGATCTGCTCGTGATCAGCCAAGTCTTAATGCTGCCATGATTTACTTTGGAGCTGAAGAATTTTAGAGGCTTACTGCACCTTCTACCACTATGGAAGAAGTTGGTCAATCTAAGATCCATATAGAACCTGAGATTCAATTCGAAGGGAAAATGAGGACTAATGGCCCAGCAACTGAAACAGTTGGGACAGAATCTGCATTCCCTCTTACTTCCGAAGCCGAAGTTAAAGCCTCGGAAAAACAAGCCGAATCTTCCGAAGCTAAAATGGAAGCTGCGGAAGGACTGTTCAAAATGTCCGAAGAACTGATCATCACAGATGCAATCTTTGAAATGGCATCTGAGGTGAACAGTGAGGACTTTCTGGATCAACCCCCTGTCCAGACACCATCTCTACCTCTCGCACAATCAGTATCCACTGTCCAAGAACCACCAAAGTCAAATTCCTCAAAAGATACCAAAGGAAAAGGGAAGATGACTGTGGAAGAGCTTCAGGAAGAGGAGAAGATTGAAAAGCTGAAAAGAAAAGGGACACTTTCAACTGGGAAGCTGTTGACTACTTGTACAAAAGCAGCTGCAGCCAACCAGGAGGCTGTCAACAACAACAGGAGTGAAGAGATCATTGACCGGCTCATCCAGCTCGGAGCTGCCAATGAAGAAAAACTCCTGCTACCATTAGAGGAGTTGGTGAAACTGGAAAGGAAAAGGCAACCAAGCTGTAGCAGGAAGTAGCAAGGTTGGCCTCAGAGGAAGAGAAGGAAAAGGAACAAAGGGAAGCTGACACGTAGGTAAGGAGGGAAAGGATAGATTTCCTAACCTCCAGAGGCTTCTCTCTTCAAGAACTCTCTCCACACAATGATGAAACGATCCTTTGGCTCGTCAACAAAGAGCAGGATCAAATGGAGAAAGAAAGAAAAAGAACTGCAAGAGAAAAGTTAAAGGAAAAGAAGAAAAAAGAGGAAGAACAAGGGCATCTGCAACCAGGAAGATAGGTGACAAAGCCTGGATGAAAGACTATCTCCGGGCTCACGGCTTCTCTAGAAGGCAGGTAGGTCCCATGTATAAAAGGACACTCCAATGAATTGTCAATGAGATCAAAGCTGACATTCATTTGGGGAAAAGAAGAGAGATTACAGAAGGGTACAGGGGATAACCTTCATACCTACCTCTCAACCCCAACCTGAACCAATTCCCTCTCCCTTCACCATCAAAACCAAACCCTACACTCCTGAACTCACACCTTTACCTTCATCTACCTCTTCACCTCAACCACCAAAAATACCCATCCTTCAATCCAAAACTCTAACCCGAACCACCTCACCACATCCTACCCCACAACCTTCTCAACCATCCCCTCAGCCTTCTAAACATCTCTCTCTGGAAGAGTTTAAAAGCATCAAGAATAGGCTCATCAATTGCACAACCCTGAGCGACATCTCCTGTGAGGAAGACTCCATCAAGCTAACTTATGTGGATGGATCTTCATGTTCCCTCACAAGAGATCAATTTCTTGATCTACCTAGAGGAACACTAGACCAGGCTGCAGTACTTCTAGGAATCAACTCAGAATCATTAAATGATGAAGAGAAGAAACTAAGAAGGAAACTAGTGACTCTACTGATACAAAGAAAGATGATAAGATTCTTAGTCAGTCTCTTGTGCCTAGAAAGAATATACTCCGGTGGAGGTTCGATGAAGCTACTCATAACTTTGTTATGGAAATAGAGAATGGTGAAGTTAATAGACTGAATGCAACCTCTCTGCTACACTCCAACAGGTTTGATATTGTTGAGTTAGCAGGAAACCATTCTCTAACCCCTCAAACTCTGAAGCTGCTACTCACATCAAGAATCATCTCAGCAGTCTTCATCTGGCTGAGTTAACAGTAAAAGCCAAGATTGAGGAAGAGTTAAGATTGAGAAGAAAGGAAGACAAGGATAGATATCCCACCAAGGGCACAACCTTTCTACAGATGGTGGAAGGTCCTGAATTGGAGCCTATAGTTCGATGGGAATATGATTATATCTCCCATCAACTAACTCTTTTTAGAGGACCACAACAAAGGATACATATCATTCAAGAAGACAGATTGGAGATCCTGTCAACCAGAGATTTGTACAAACATCTCAGCACCACTTCAGGGAAGAACAAAGAGACTGATAAGTATTTACTCTCTCTGGTGCTGAAAGTTTTGAGGAGCAGAAACAAGTGAGGTTTTGGTAGCATCAGCCTAGGGGGAGTTTGTTGGATCAAGAAGAAGGCTGGTGCAACCAAAACCAAATCACTTAGACAAATATTGGTGTTGCGTACAAAGGCTTCCGAAGCCAAGTGTGGAACTTACGAAGGAAGTAGAGTTCTTCCGAAGACAAAACAAAAGTTCCACTTCCGAAGACAAAGCTCTACTTCCAAAGATAAAGTATTCATTTCTGAAGATGAAGTCTCAAAGGAAGAAATCAGAAGACTACTTCCGATGTATAAGAAAGCAGAAGTTCTTAAGCCTCGGAAGAAGCAGCCTCTTCCGAAGTATAAGTGGCTTCGGAAGTACTTGTTCTTCCGAAGCCATTTAACCTTCGGAAGACACTGCTATGAACCAGTGGACATAAGTATGGCCTCTGACACTCCACTGCAGACCTCTGATACTATATGGAATTTTCTCAAAAAGCCATGTAGTTGACCATACTTTATTCCACTATTCACCTTTTTATGTTAGTACAAGTTATCAAATTTAGTTGGTGACAAAAGGTAAGTCAGGGACATGTCCTGACTACCATATCTCAGATAAAATCTTATCTGAGATACCTTAAACTATAGCGTTGTAGTATTTGCTTTAGTTTGTGGATTCCAGCTGGTATCAAAGTATATCCGCTGTAGGTAGTATTACATATAGTATCTCATTGTAACTCATAAGAATATGCTTGTAAGAGTCTTTTAATATTTGAGTTGAGAAGCAATATATGCAAGTACCTTGAAAATTACTTCTTGTGTTCTGTTATTACTTATTATATTGTTATCAACTCTTAAAGATTTTGCTTTCATCGAGAGTGTTGTTTAAGTGAGTTTGAGAGAAAACCAAGTGTTTAGTGACAAAAACCGATCCTGCAGCGTTGTATTCGTTTTAAATTATATTCATTTTCTTATGCAGATATGTCTTCCGATTTAGAAACTAAGGCTAATGTTGTTGACTTTATTGCCAATCATCCTTGGCTAAAGTTTGAGCCCAGGTTTATTGACTATGCGAAGTGCTTAAAATTCGTACGTATGAAGACCGGTCATCAAAAAGCAGTTGATTGAGAGGTGATGGCCGATCTCGGAGTGCGCGATAGACTTGTTAGTATTATCGGAGATGATACGCCATGGAGTCGTTTATTTGAGATCGTGTTCTTACCTTCTTACCGGGATTTGATAGTGGAGTGTTTATCCACCTTTACCTATATTTGTCCTAATGAGATGGAGGAGGATGATTAACGTTTTGAGATTTCATTTATGCTATGTGGACATTCACATTAGATGTCCATTGAGCAGTTTGCCATTATCTCGGGACTTTATTTTGAGCCAGAGACTATTACCCCTCTATTCACTGAGAGTATTACTGAGATTGAGGAGACTCAATTGAGAGATTGGTGGCCTTAGATCGTCAGAGGTCCGTTTCAGAGGACTAAGGGCAGGGTCACTTGCATTAGAGATCCTCTCATTCATTACTTGCATTGTATCTCGGGACTTTATTTTGAGCCAGAGATTATTACCCCTCTATTCACTGAGAGTATTACTGAGATTGAGGAGACTCAATTGAGAGATTGGTGGCCTTAGATCGTCAGAGGTCCGTTTCAGAGGACTAAGGGCAGGGTCACTGGCATTAGAGATCCTCTCATCATTACTTGCATTGTATGATCGCCACCTCCATCACGGGACGTGGCAAGAGTCGGGAGTGGGGTACCATTCCCAACTTATTTTATTTATATTGTTTGCTTACAGGGACCATGTGCAACCTAGTGAGATGCTTGGTAGAGTATTTTGCTTCGTATTATCATCGACAAGAGCGAGGAGCGGTGTATGCCGTATACGGCGACGCGTACATCATGGTGACTGCACGTTCTTTACCATCTTCCTCACCATCTTGCTAACATATCTCCTTCGATCGAGCCGGTGAGATTAGATCGTCGTACGTTATTTGGCATGTGTATTATACGCTAGTTTTCGAGTGGCATACGATTCCCTCTACAACTCGATGAGATCTGGCAGCCGACACCTGTTCAACAACTTGGAGTTGACGATCCACAGTAACAGCAGGAGCATATTCCACATGATCGGCCGTTATCTCAGCCATAGTTCCCTGACATATTTATAGATATGTGAGGCTGCTTGCATGTTTATTGAGAATCTTATGGATTGGTGGCCTTGGAGTTGACGATCCACGGTAATAGGAGGAGCATATTCCACATGATCGAGCCGACATATTTATTGCTACAGGTTTATTGGACCAGGGTCGTCGGCTCGATCGAGTTGAGAATCTTATGGATTGGCACGTTCAGCTTGAGATTGCGCGAGCCCATGCTGCTGGTATTGATTCTCTAGAGTTGCCACCGCCTCGACATTACCCAGATTCACCGTAGTTTTTTATTTTGTTAACTGTAACTTTTATTTTGTTATGTATTTAAAAACTTTGTTATTTATATTATCATTCTATGTTTGTCTTATATGTTTTATTGGTTAATTAAGATTTAAAATTGTCGGTTAATAAGTTACAAAACATCTTATACGTAAAATCTCAAGCTAAATGTGCAAATATAGTCGACCCATACCCATACGCGAAATTTTTTATAAAAAATATATGTAAAAATAACACAAAAATATAAACACCCCCCTATACGTCGCATATGGGTCCATATGCGAAGTATAGGTTCATCATGCTTCTTAGCCAAGACAAAAAAAAATTGGAACCTATACGCGGCGTATGGTACTATACGCGACGTATAACCACCTCGACAATTTGTCTGACATGCGTTTGACATGGACATGCCTGGGAATGTTTTTATTCCCTATACGTTGCGTATGGATCCGTACGCCACGTATAGGGAATGAAAGCATTCCCTGAAAATCCACCCTATACGCGGCGTATGAACCCATATGTGGCGTATAGGGTACCCGGGTGTTAATTTAAAATCTGGGGGTGTCTATTTAACCGGTTTGTAAGAAAATTTCTAAAATGTTTTTTCCCTAACTTTTCTCTTATAATGTCACTTCAAAATTATTTCTTAAAATATCCACTTCCTACAAGACGTCGACGCCTTTACACATGGGCGCATGTACGACATAATGAGTCACAAATAGCTACGTGTGCCTACGCAGATGGGCGTCTGCTTAGAACATGTGTTCATTTGTGACTAGTTTTGTTCTATATGTGTTCACTTCTACTTGTATAAGGCGTCAAGGTCTTGTTTAGTAGGGACTTTTGAGCAATACATTTTTATTAGATACTTAAAAGAGAAAATAGTCATTTTGAGAATTTTTTTATTATTGCATTGCTAGACCTTTGCATTAACATGTTTCCAAGTCGAAAAGATAAATTCAAGAATAAAAATAAACATATATCTTTGGAATTCTTTGGATAAGTGAGTAAGGCTTTTAATATTGTTGTTGAACATTCAATGTAGAAGAATCATACTTACACACAAGATAAAATAGATAGAGTGTGACATTAGAGAACTAGTTCTCACGATTGTTAGCTAGGGACCATATAGCGAATGTAGATTGGGACCATCTAGCAAATGTTGATTTGATTGTAGCACTCTTTTACTTGTAAGTCCCTCCACAATGGTAGCCCCACACCTTGTGCGGGACGGTGACATGGCGTGCGGTATCGTGTGGCAACACCTTGACAAAATGCAGTGAAAATCTATCCCAAGTTAGAAAAAATATAAATTATCACTTACTAAATTCAATGTTGGGTTGTTAGTGTGATTTTCATAGTCTTAACAGGAACCTAACTTGCATTCATAAACACAAACAAAGTTCTAACACTAAGTCTTATTTGCAAGGTTGCGATGGCCTATGTGGTTAATTTGAACATTTTGTATTTATTTCTTTTAACATTTGTTTATAACTATTTCTTTATCAATTTCACCTATTCCTATTTCCATATCTATCTAGATCATGTGATCTTTTTGTGTTCGAACATTTCCCTTTTACTAGTTCTAATGTAGCATTACTACGATGTGACTACACATATGATCATGAGTATTATCACATAAAGATATGTTATAAGATCTAAGAGGGACCTCATTCCATGTAGGATCGTTATTATTCACCAAGATGTCTTACATTTTACTACGAAGAACCTTATCGTTATTTGCACCTCAATGTTCCAAGAAGAGCACCATGATGATATTCAAAAGCTTAGAATTAGCATTAAATAAAAACTCAAATGATCGAGCTTTATGGCAATGATCCACGAAAGGGTGCATCTAGCATCATGACATTCGAGAAAGAGCCATGTAGATATAACTATTAGCGATATATATTTAGCTGTATAGTTTTGGGAGATATATGACAATCAAATACAATATATTTAATACAAATATACAAGTAAATAAATGAAGAACGATTCATGTCGGTTGATGATATTGATAAATTCGAATCATTGCTATATGGGAAGCCAATCGTGAAAGCTTGATGATGAGATAAAGGATCACATCTAGCAGTTAAGGTTTTATTTTAACATATAGGATAAATTAATATAACAAGAATAATCTTAACATGAAAAGTTAATACTCATTCATGTTGAAGACCAAACAAATTACATATATGCATTCTTGTTGGATCAAACATGTAGTTTCTCATATTTAGAAACCCACACCGAAAAACAACAACATACAATAGAGACATTACATGTAATTTCCTTTAACATAAAATTCTTAATTTATTTCATCATTGGATTCCATTTATAATTGCAACACTATTTTTTTTGGTAGGATATGCATTGGCTTGTATTTATTATCATCATCAAACGTATAAAGTGTTTCTTTTAGTTAACAATCGTAGGTATTTATGATTCATACTAGTGTTGTAAGGACGGGACGATACTCTTTGAGCACTCTTGATCTGTCTCATTTGGGCCAGTCAATTATGAGCTGATTGGTTAAACCAGTGAATCAGATCGGTGATTGAAAAATAAGAATTTTAAATAATATATTAACCATTTACTAGACTTCAGGTTCCGTGTTGTATATCTTATTAATCTTGTAAATTCAAAATAAATGTAAATGACTTTCATATGTTTTAAATTTGTTATAAACGTCATAAAACATTCAATCATGTTATTTTATGCATTATGTTTGAATGGAAGGTCACGTGTGAATTGTACAAATGGAAATTATGAAACTCACCAATATACATCCCTTTTATTTATAGTGTGATAGCGATGTTGCAGAATGACATGTTAAATGCATTTATTACTGAAGAATTTTGTCGTACAAACCACCAAAAATATACGCAAATTATGTACAACTGATTGTATATTTTTTCTGATATCAGTATTTTTATTGAAACAATATTACATATTTTTTATGAAAAAATAATAGTAGTTTGAGTGTAGTCCACATTTAAAAAAAGGCTCAAGACACGTGAAAGATTCAAGCTTAAAAAATTGGTGTTATGACAAAAGTTGAAAAAGGTTAATATGAGGAGCACTTCTTGTATATTGATAGTTTGCACCCGACCTCGCACATACAAACGTGCACGCGTACGCATGAGGTGGGTTCATTCATATTGTGTTGTTTTGTTTCCGCACTTTGCACTATTCAAGAACTTGAACATGGGGTGTGGCTAAGGAACTAGAGGCAGTGACATCTATACAGTACAAACAACTCAAGCAACGGCTTTAAACCCCCGAATTTTAGGGGCCCCTAAATTGAAAAGAAAAACTTTGATTTATATTCTAAACTGAAAAATGTATGTGATAATACAATTAATATTTGTTTTTTAAAAGATAAATAAGAATGATAACAAAATAATTGAAAATTTATCGAGGTAACTTACAAAATTTGATTTATTGAAACCGACTTATGAAATTTGGTTCGTCAAAAGTTTATTGCATGCTCACTGTAGTTTATTTAGATGCGTCAATTTTAAATTTTCTTTTGTAACTAATCATTGAACAAGAGGAAAATATATGCTTTTTAATGGCTAAATGATTGATATAGAAAAACAGACAAGAAAATTAGTAACCAGGGAAGAAGAAGACAATTACAAAGTCATAACTTACTTTTTGGCCACTCTATCGATTTTATCTTAAACTTACGATACATACAAGTAAACCACACATTGTCGAAAATGATATCGCGAGTCATTCCTGAACCACGAATTCACCGACCAAATTGTCATGATAATAACTTCTATTACCAACTTCCTTTTCCTTATTCGTTGAGGCAATGTCAATCAAATACACCATGTCGCACTCACCAAGTAAGTGATCCGACGTTTCCAACTCCATGGAAAAGAATGGACAAATGGACTGTAGGCATGTCCAACACAGGATTTGCCTAAGTTGATTATTGTTGGAAGCGAGTCTAATAACATTCACCACACGAGAATATTCAACTTCCTAGGAATACAATGCCACCACCACCAACATTAGCTCCATCACCTACAACACTAGCTATCAGCACAACAATCTCTTCACTACACACCACCTTTGTCGTCACCAATAGTTGCACCGTTGCAATGACACCACCAGCATGAACATCACCAGATTGATAATTTCTTGAAATGACTCGTGTTTATGCTGATCCAATTGGACATAACCTGTTTTTATCCGAACCCAGTTTAACCCAAACTGTTTTTACCTAACAAGACCCGCCTGCTCGTTTTGGTAGACTCCATCTTAAATTAATTTCCACTTAATAACAATCTAAAACTATACTCTCCCACTGACCATCTTATAACAATCTGAAATAAGCATCATCTCAGAAGGCATATATCTTTTCTATCACAATGATGAAAAGTTTAGAAGTGCATTGGCTTGGAAGCAAGCTACCTTGAGTCCTTGACCATCTTCTGAAGTTCTAAATAATCGTTAATGCTCTACATTCAGCCACATTGAAGTGACCCCTGAAGCGATTTTATTCTTGTGGCAGGACAAAATACGACAGCCAACTGTTGGCTTTGAATAACCATTAACCACTCCAGCATGAAGCTCAATTCTCCAATAATGTAAGGTAACCAAGCAGGGTTGCATGCGAGCAAAGTGACAGATGCAGAAGAAAGCAACTTTAAATGCAAATAGTTACCATGATATACGAGATATGGTTAATAATCTATGGGTTTTCACTTAACTCAAACAATTCAATTACTACTCGTTTAGTTTAGTATACATGCGAGACATATGTGAACAATTATGATTTTTAAAAAGAACCCTGTTAAACACATGGCATAAGCGAAAATACTTGTCTAACTGATTCTTGCAACTATAAATTATTGTTTAAATGACGTTATATTTATAGAATATATGTTAATCTGTGTTGGTAAAGTTGCATCTTTTTAACAAAATGATAAAATCTTGTTACAGTAAAATGATGCAATAGGCTGTTTACAATTTACTCAAGCCTATTACAGTAAAAAACTTGCAGCTTTTTAATTTAATGTATGAATCAAAACATGCCCTCGGTTATTGCTTTCTATAGAACCTCAAAAACTTCTAATCTTTAAGACATTATACATATGATTCAAGTACAAGTGAAAAGAAGTCGAGTTGAGTTGACGCATCATTTGTAATCTTAATTCGTTTGCAGTCAGTTTCCGACCCAATGCACATCCCTACATAACACTTAAAATAAGTTACATCAGGAATGTTCTAAGTGGGAGTTACTGTTATGTTATGAATACTGGGCTATTGCTAGACAACAAAATGAGCCCGCATGTTATAATGAATCGTATAACATAAGTTCATGAAAATAAAATGTAACTACTTACAAAGTTCTTGTAACCGGTCTGGTCGCGTCTGGCTCAAAACCATTCCTCGTCCTAAACAAACTTCGGCCTGAAAAGGTTGCGCATGTGTATGTTAAAAAGAAGGAAGCCCGGCGAGCAATCTGAACTTTTCATAAGAAACCCAAAACACAAATTGCCAAGGACCGAGCCTAGCCCAGGTTGGAAAAAACCCTTTCCACAACGCTCGAAACCCTTCGAATCTAACCGTCTTCATCAAACAATCATAAGAATTTCTGTACTTGAGCTTCCCATCTTCATCAACCACCTGGTTCATCATTCTCGTCTTCACCACGTCAGCAGGGCAACTTATGGTTGTAGCAGTAAGGCCCGACATCATAGAGGCTAAAGTATGTGCGAAGATGTTATCGCCAGCAATCTGATTATGAATAACAAAATGTTTTGCATGATCATAACAAGCTAATTCACCCATGTTAACTAAAAAGGCCCTTTGAATATTAGGAAAAACACCCCTCCAAAGTCCTCTTAACCCATCAGCTTTAATAATTTTGTTTAGAGCATCAACTGTCCCGCTGTACCTTGGCTCGAGCCCTTGGCTAACCCTACGCCCATCGGCTTGCATCCTGACTTTAACAAGATCAGCAGGGCTAGCCACTACCTGAGTACCAATAACAAGATTTGCTTAAGGACCATACAAAAGTTCATATATGCTTTCTAAACGTGTGCAAGTTTTCTTCTGTAATCTATTTTCACTCTGTTCAATTTGGTAAACACAGTATATTCAAAACAGTTGGCTTACAAGAGAAAACAACATCATGCAGAAAGTGTAGGGTAGGGCTGTTCCAAAAACTTGTAGCTCGCTTGAGATCGGCTCAGTTTATAAACGAGCTGAGCCGGTTCGCCTCGGTTTCTAAATAAGCCGAGCCCAAACCAAGGTAAGCTCAACTCATCTCATTTGCTCCTTTTAGTTAAAGGCTAAATTACTTTTAGAAATTATAAACCAAACTCATGCCACATTTCTTTAGACTATAGACGTTTGATATTTTCTAATTAAAAACATTTGTAAAAGAAACAAAACAATTTTCTGTTTAAACGAGTTAAGTATATTTTGTTTTCATTTATATGAACACATGTAAAAGAAATAAACCAATTTTTTTGTTTAATAAACAAGTTGGTTCGCTTGTTAGCTCGGCTTGCCTCGTATATAAACAAGCTAAACCGAGCCGAGCCGAGCCCAAACCCACATTTTGAGTTCGTTAAGATAAATGAGCCGGCTCAACCGGCTTACTTTTGAGCACACCTTGCCTCGCTCATTTACAGTCATAGTTGTCAATAGCGAATAGCGGTAAATAGCGACAAACCACCTATATGTTACGTAGCGAATAGCGGTAAATAACGACCGCTATTTCGCGTTTAGCGATTAAGTATTATAATATGTAAGATTGTTTTACATTCAATAGATAAGCATGTTTAGTAATAAAATAGTATGAAACCTAAACAAAGACCCCCAAAATAGCTAAAATACTTGATTACTAATCATCTAAATCTCATATTTAACAAATAAATTATAAATAAATAAATAAATAAATAAATAATAAAAAATAACGTTATATAATAGCTATTTACAAATAGTGATTGATTGACGTCACGTTACATAGCGCGCTATAACGGTCGCTATAGATGTTATTTACAACAGGGTTTACAGCTAATAAGGTTGCGTAAATCACATCACATCACAAAAAGCAATACGCAAAGGGGGGCTAAAACAAAGCATGTGTAGCCCCTTTTAGGCCCTATGAACCCTAAACCCTAATTTCACTAAAAAAATCCCAAATTAACCAATTGTCTCCTAAATCGGAAGTGAATTCTGCATACATACACGTAATAACCACTCAACTACACATCAAACCAGGTTTTAACATCTCTCACCTGAGCAATAACGCCGGAGACCCCTCCAATGAGGGCCTTAGTAGGCAAAGAAATCGAACGATCATCGCTAGAAACAAAGGCATAACGCAATTGCTCGTACCCAACGGTTCGAATGGGCGTATAGAACAGGTGTCTAACAATGGCGGGAGACAGCCCCTTGTAGAGCCCCGTTACACCTTGTCGCCGGAGGATGTCTCCGGCGACGTGAAAGGCGGAGACGGGGCGGTCGGCGGCGTGTAGTTGGAGCCTCGTTTTGGTGATGTCGATGGGGAAAGTGGTGGTCTCCGCCACCATGGCGGATAACGACGCTAGTGCGATCTTGTTCGCCGCCGTGGACCGCGGTGGCGCTTGTGGTGGAGACATGGGTCTGATTGCAACGATAAGAGATCATATATGTTTTGTTATAAATTTTATTTGAAACTGAATAGTGTTAAATGTAATATCTTTTTTACTTTTTTCTTAAGTTTAATATTATATTCGTTAACATTTATTTTTGCAACAATAAGAGATCATGTAAAAACTATTGCTTTGAAACAGTTGAATCTTTTTTCCATACGGGAATATAAATCTCAAGGATGTGCGGTTCTTTTATAATATTTATAATATTTATTTATAATTTAATTTTTATTTAAAACCGAGCAGTTGGATAATAAGTCGCTTCTAAAAAAAATTAGTAAAACTAGAAAGCAAACTATGAATACGCAAAGATCTCATAGTTGAAGTGAGATACTCGCATCACTGTTCGAATAGCAAACTGGCGGCAAAATCAGAGTGATAACCTAATTTCCTACTTCAAATTAGGGTTCTTCAGAACTCCAATTAGCATCCCAATTCTTTCTTCCCTCTATTGATTTTGTAACTAGGGTTCGAGTTTCATTCAAACAACCCCTAATGACGGTAGACGCGTTATCATCCGTTTGTAATTTGGGGGTTTTAGATTCTCTCACCGAAGCTTCGATCTCTGAGATACTAGAGAGCTGGAACAGCTTCTGTTTGATTACAGAAGCAATCATCAAAGGTGATGATGATGATGATGATGATGATGATGCTAACTTATCGACATTTTATTCCAAGTTTCAGTCTGATGTTTCGAGTCTTTGCAAGTATGGTCTTCGATCGTTAGTCGAAGAACACTTCCTGAAATCTCTGCAGGTATGTGCTGTTTATGGAGTTTTTTTTCATCAGATTTGAAGTTACATAAATGTTGATGTTAACTAGTTTTGCTAATGTGCTCACTGGTCACCAATTCTGTGGAAATTTTCTGTAGTTGATGATGATCACATGGTTAATGATTATTTATGTTGTTATGAAAAGATTTTATCTTTTGACACTATGACACGTTTTGTTTGTAAGATTTTGTTCGATTAGAGAAAATGAGACATTGGTTCGATTAGAGAAAATGAGATGTTTTATTTACGGTAAAAGATATACCATAACTATAACAAGCATGAATTGGGAAGTATGGGATGTAGGCAAACGTTATCTTTGTACTCGGGGATAGAGAGGCCGCTTCAGGCGAGATCCATGGGTCCCACGCACAGAATAGTAGCAAAGCACCCAATAAGAAGAGAACACCATGCTTATTAAGCAATCAACTATGAGCAATTAATGTGAAAGATATATTGTTTAGAAGTGAACATAACAGCACTCCTAGTGACCTCAACTAGGATTATGTGCGCCTAAAGTGGCAATTCAATGGTGAAGAAAATATGTATTTATGTATGTTACAATTACTGAGATTTCTTTGTTGGTGCTGTTGCTGTGTTTTTAATATGTTTAAGCATGAATTTGTTGGTTATATAGCTGATACATGTATTGGATGATACTCTTGTTCTGAATCATTCATGTTACTTGATGTGAGCAGGACATGTTAGAGGAACACGGTGCACCAAAATTTTGGAAGAATTTTGATGCTTATAACAATACCCCAGTCCCAGAAATGAATGACAGTAGTGTATGTCAAACACTCACTCCCCATATTTTATTACATTCTTTATTCTTGAATCTTGATCATACCTGGTAAGGATTTTGGAAGTAGAACATCACAAAGTAGTAGCATTTACTTGCAATTAAGAATTTTGTATTTGGTGTATTTATAAACAGATTGAAGAGGATGAGGTCGAGTTACTACTGTGTAAAGCCTTGGAAGGAATATCACGGGAAAAACAATATCAAGAGAAGTGTTTATCTATGTTGGTTAATTCCTTACAGCTTTGCCAAGAGAATATTAAATCAATCAATGGTCACCCATTAGATATGGAAAAAATCTTCTTTTCTAAGTATCGATTAATTGTCTCTTCTGTTCTTATGACTACCATGCCACGTCATTTTAGTGGTATGTGTTTTTGGAGATCTTATTATGCACTCTCTTGCTCTCTTTTAACAAACTTTTAGTTTTACCTCAATTTGTTAAACTTATTTGTTAAACCTTTAAGCGATATTTGTTCTCCATCATGTTATGTTCTTTTATTGGCAAACTGCATAAAAAGGTAGCCGGCTTTTATCATTTTTTTGTTTCAGGTTTGTTTTTCTTCATAAGAAGGCTTAAACTTTAAAAAGTTTTGATTTAGGGTATCATGTAAATTAGCCATTTTTTCAGATGCCATGTTAGAAAAAAGTCATTATGGTTAAACTTAGCAAGACATCAACCGCCATGTCTTTGTTTTGACTGGGCAACTAGCTTATATTACCTTGTATGAGTTTTTTGAAGGTTTGAGCCTTGGCTTAAAAAAGCGCGTTTGAAGCCCGCCTAGGCGCAAGGCGACTCCTGAGGCGAGGTGTGGGGCTTTTTGTAACACAAGGCGCACGCTGTACAAGAAGCGCAAGAAAAGCGCGATTTTTTTGTGGGAAAAATCCCCCTGAGGCGCGCGCTTCTTGTACACGAGGTGTTTTTTGCTTAAAAATGCTATAAGTGTTGCTAAAGAAGTTATACATACATGTAATTTATACATTAAAGCATATATAAACATTATTTATAGCTATATTTTGGGTGGGGATGCTAAAAACCTATAGGATTATATTAAAAAAATTATATAAACACTTAGCGGTTCGCTTACGAAAAGCCCTCAGCTTTTGCGCTTCGCGCTTTGCACTTCGGTTTTAGACCTTGTCACCTCGGTGCGCTTGTAGCTTTTTTAAACCAAGGTTTGAGCCTTTTTGTGGATGAGTACAAAGTTGGTTGCAGGTATAAAAATTTGACCAGGGTTGGCTACCTTTTTATGCAATTTGCCCTTTTTTATTGGCATGATCAATAGTTGAAGACCACTATGATCACAATGAAATTTACATCGAGTTCGAATTCTGTTTTTTTTTCTTGACTCTTAACATGTATATAGAGATACTCCACCGTTATTTCAAAGGAAGATTAGAGGAGTTGAGTACAATCATGGCGGGAGATTACGAAGACAATAACGAATCACATGATAATAATAGTCTGCCTAGAAACATGGATATTGATGAAACCTACAATCAGATGAAAACCTTGGAGAACAAGTTAGTGAGAGGCATAGGAATGGTTGTCCATAATCTCAGAAATATTGGATTTACATCTATTACTGAAGATGCTTATGCTTCCACAATATTTTTGCTTTTAAAGGTGCATATTATGTGTATACTTGTTAAATACTGTATCTTCAATTCTTGACTTGTTTTTTTATTGCAAGTGTTTATCTTACATTATGTTTGTCTGATCCTGGCAGGATAAAGTTTATGATCTAGCTGGCGATGATTACAGGACGTCTGTTTTGGAGTCAATTAAGGGATGGATACAGGTTGAGGCATATAAATTATAATTGATTATTTTTTATTATGTGTTAAAATAACACCAGAAGCTGCTTTCTTCAGGCTGTACCTCTGCAGTTTTTACATGCACTTCTTGATTATCTTGGTGATTCTATGAGCTATCTTAGTCCAAATAGTACTAAATCACCATTAGCATCAACGCCATCATCATGCTATCAAAAATCTGGCAAACCATCTGAAGGAATAGTTAGATGGCAATTAAGATTGGAGTATTTTGCTTATGAAACCTTACAAGACTTGAGAATTGCCAAACTTTTTGAGATCATTGTGGATTATCCTGACAGGTTGTTATTCCAATCATTGTTATTAATTATTCAGTGAGCTCAAAATTATAATAACTGTTTATATTTTATATTTGCAGTGCTCCTGCTATTGAAGATTTGAAACAATGTCTTGAGTACACTGGACAACACTCGAAGTTAGTTGATTCTTTCATCTCGGCTCTGAAATACAGATTATTGACAGCTGGCGCTTCAACAAATGATATATTGCATCAATATGTCTCGACTATAAAAGCACTTAGAACAATAGACCCAGCAGGTGTGTTTCTAGAAGCAGTTGGTGAACCGATTAGGGAATATCTAAGAGGAAGGAAAGACACCATTAAATGTATTGTGACTATGCTTACTGATGGCACGGGTGGAAATAATAACGCCCCTGGAAATGGAGACAGCCTCCTTGAAGAATTAAATAGAGATGAAGAAAATCAAGAAAGCAACAGCCTTGATGATGATATCAGTACTGATGACAAGCAAACCTGGATTGATATCCAACGGTATGTTAAAGGTGGCAATTTGAGCTATGCAGTGAGTTGGGTAACCTGTCAAAATGGGTTCAGGTCAAGACACGTTGGGTCAGCTTGGGTTGGCCTAAAACTCCTTTTCAATTTTTGGTGTTTTATAAAAAAGTTAGTGGTTCAAACCTGGTTACAAATATTATATTACTAAAAACAATCAGAATTTATAATAAAAATCACTTCGGCTGACTTTTGACCCATTTCGACCCATCTAACTCCATTTCTTATGGCTTCTTTGCCTTTCTGATTTTACCTGTTTGACCTGTTAAAGATAACTAGATTAAAATTGCCACCTCTAGTGTGTGCAATGAATGGAAGATATGAAATTGTAATTATATAATCATCAGATGACAATCTTTTCCTGACATTTATATTTGTATTTAAATTGGCAAACACTTTTCAGATGGGAACCTGACCCTGTTGAGGCTGATCCATCAAAAGGGAGTAGGTATAGAAGAAAAGTAGATGTACTTGGGATGATTGTTGGTATCATTGGTTCAAAAGATCAATTAATTAACGAATATCGTGTTATGTTAGCTGAAAAGCTTCTCAACAAAACTGATTATGACATAGACACTGAAATACGGACATTAGAGCTTCTCAAGGTAGGTGGTTTGCAAGTAAATATTACGACTTTTGGTTATTGGTATCTAATAATTATAGTACGTGTCATTCTATCCAGATACATTTTGGTGAAAGCAGCATGCAGAAATGTGAAATCATGCTCAATGATCTGATTGATTCAAAAAGAACAAACACAAATGTAAAAGCCACCATAAATCAATTATCTCAAACAGGTAGATATTGCAAACTATAACAAACATCATCTTTAATTTGTTTGTAATTATTTTTTTTATGATTGTTTGCAATTTATTTACAGGTGCTGAATCTCGGGAGCATGAGACTTCATTTGATGTTCTTGATGCTACAATCATATCTTCAAATTTCTGGCCACCTATCCAGGTATGAGTTTTAAGTAAATGTATTTACCGTTTGTGTTATTCTAAATTATGAATGAAACTATAGGATGAGGATGTCAAAATACCGGAGCCTGTTGACCAGCTTTTAAGTGACTATGCTAAGAGATTTCATGAAATTAAAACTCCCCGCAAGCTTCTATGGAAGAAAAACCTTGGTACAGTGAAGGTCAGTCACAATTTATCAGTTTTATTATCCCTTTGGTCTTATATTGTTATTACATGTTAACATGTCTACAGTGATTGATTTTATAAGCTTTTTAAACTGACATTTTCTGACTTATGTTACAGTTGGAATTGGAATTTGAAGATAAAACTTTACAGTTCACAGTCACACCTGTACATGCTTCAATCATTATGCAATTTCAGGAGCAAACAAGGTAAGTCTTAAACTTTAGTCCCGATTCAACATAAAAAAATTATTTATCTACCTGTGTGTTTTATTTCAGTTGGACCTCCAAGAATCTTGCAGCTGCTATTGGGGTCCCTGTAGACACACTTCAAAAGAGGATAAACTTCTGGATAAGCAAGGTTGGTCATATCTTTCTAATTTTAACGCTAAGCCTAAAATCACTTTGTAAACTCCTTTATGTGGTGTAGGGGATTGTTGCCGAGTCGATATGTGCCGACTCAAATGACCATTTATATACACTGGTGGATGACATGGCTGATGGTGGAAAATCCGTAACTAACAACGAGGTGTTGGTGGCAGACGATGATGCTGAATCATCAGTGGCTTCAGTTGAAGATCAGTTAAGAAAAGAAATGGCCGTGTATGAGGTATATTTTAATGATGTAAAAATAAGGGCATTAGCAACGTGTGACTAATAGTCACATATTTCAAACGATGTTATAAATAAGTGCTAACAAGAACTTGAATCTTTTGGTGCAGAAATTCATCACTGGGATGCTTACAAATATTGGGAACATGGGATTGGAGCGCATTCATAACAGTCTCAAGGTAACAGTCTCTGTTATGCTTATTAAACAGTACTATGCAAATATATATATAAGACCATATACAAGTGAAATAACAAGATGTACGTTATGTTGTTGCTGCAGATATTTTGTGCAACTCATCCTGTTTATGACAAATCAATCCAACAACTGCAAAGCTTCTTATCAGGTTTAGTTGCAGAAGAGAAGTTAGACTTTAGAGACGGTACATATCATTTAAAGAAATAATAACAAACTTCAGGAAATGCATTTCTATATATTGTGTTAGGATATAGAAACCAGCTGGTAAGTGGAAATGGCAAGATACGGTATCAACTTACAGCAGCTAATATGTTCAAATTGATCATCGGTCAATATATGTAGCTTCATGTTGTTAATTTGGTTGTATAACTAGAAACATGCAAATTTCCATGATTTTCAGATGACTTTGATTTATGAAATTTAGGTTGTGGCTAAGTTGAGTAAATGTTTGGATTCTTTTGATATATTTATTGTATGATGATTTCTGTTTGTATTTTTGAACTTATGACACTTTTTGACAATTTTGATAACTTTTTGGCTTGCAGTTGCAGTTAACTAATATAACCGTTGCCTTTTTTAATGTGAAATCAAGAAATCTGAAGGTTTGGGTTGACAGAGTATATTGGTTCTGTAGAAATCAAGAAATCTGAAGGTTTGGGTTGACATTGATTTGGGTGAAAATGATGAAATAGTAATGTGAAAGAATTTTATGGAAAAAGTTGTTGAATCAACTTCAAATTGCAAAAGAAAACATTCTTTGATCTCAAAGTTAACAGTTGGGGACAATGGGGAGAGCTCTTGAGGTCCTGATGCAAGAATATTAAGGTTCCTGATGCAACAGATTGTGGTTTTTCAAATGGAAGGATTTATATGGGAGTTATATTAAGCATATTGGATGTGAACTTACTATTAAAGAAACATCAAGTAAAATGGTAATTACAATGAGGTCGGGAAACAGGTGTAAATATATTATACTTTAAAAGATGTAAAATATATTATTTTTAAAAGTTATAAGAGAAACTTTGTTATAGAAAATAAATAGAAAAGCGAGAGGAATATTGTAACTTTAGTAAACTCATGCTAAGATATTTTTAAAGGGTTCTAATAAAGAGACACTCACCCATATAAATCGACACTCTTTATATGTCGACACGGCGTATAGAGTCGAATACACTGAAAACGAGAAAAATTTAGGGGGCTGTCAGAGAGTTATACGGCCATTAGCCTTATACGACAAATATAGGGTTATACGACGTATATAGCAAATTTCGACATTGACTACGAGGAAAATTTCAGAAGGCTGTCAGAGGAGTTATACGCATCGTATAGAGCTATAATCATGTTTTATACCCCTATACAACCGCATATGAAACTATATGACCCATATAAAAATTTTAAAATGTTGATTTAAAATATTGAAATATCTATTTAATTACGTTTTTTTTAATTATTGCTTGAAACACTTAAACACACTTTTATTTGACGCTATGAATAGTAATATAAAAGAAGCGCCGACTTTGATTTTGTAGTCAATATAATTTTGTTTTATGTTTTATATATTAGTGTATATTTAATTGAAACTTGATTATATTTAAAATATAATATTTTTATATGATTAGAGACCGAAATTCTTTAGGTCGGATGCAATTCAACTTTTAATAAAAATTATATCAATATATAAATACAAAATAAAAACTAAAAGATCTATATGTCTAGATTCATATTAAATGTTACAATTATTAGGGCAAAACCAAGTTAGTTACTTTTATTAACTTTGTCATATATTTAAGCACTTTATTGAGTTGTAAGAAAACATCATTCTTTATTCTTTATAGTGAAGTAATATAAATTATTAATCAAGGGAAAAAATATCGTATGATTAATAAGGCAAATATCAATCATGATTTAGGAAAAGAATAAAGCATATGAGTTGTATATATATTTTCCTTCTTGATGTATACACAAAAAGGGACAATGAATTCATCCTCCACCACATCTCTAGTATTTCTCTCTAATCATTTATAAGTTGTATTCATTTTCACACTCAATTAGGTAACATAAATAATAAGTAAATATTTTTATTAACAAAATAACGAAAAGATGTCAAATAATATATGTTAGATGGTGAAAATCTTGAAACCAATTATTTGTCTAATATCAATGGCTATTAGACATTACATGACACATGTATCACCTTTCTATACTCTATAACAACACTTTTAAATCCGTTGTCGATGTGATATCTTGTCATATCATATTTCAGTAACGTATCTTCAGAATCCTATCATTTCAACATTAATTGATTGAAAATAATGTTAATCATGCTTGCAAATGTGTATCGTGCATAATCCCTTCTTGTCGTATCGCGAATGTCAGTAGTGACATAAATGTTCATTTTGCTATACATGATCATATATATTATCCATGAGTGTATGTTACATAGCATCCTTCTTTATCAGTAGAAAATAGCTATAACAACATGAGCATATACCATTTTAAAAATTTGATTAGTTTTATGATTTAATCTTGATATGTCATATGTGTTACCAAAGGTATTTAATGAAAACAAACATAAAAACCAAAATATCACTTTAAAAAACTTTTATAATTATTGAACATTGTAGATAAAATGACACCTCAATGGTTGAGGGCATTTGCATCAATCGCATAGGATAAAGTCATACAAGTTCATTGAACATACTTCACATTTCTTTTTCTCATGCAATCTAATCTTTTTTAGAAGTAGACCGAAAAGATAAAGGTTTCATCAATCATGTAACATTATGTTGTTTTTTACGAGATTAAAAAGAATAAATAAAGAACAGTAGTATAAACAAATGATAACACACGTAATTATAAGATATACACATATGTAAGTAGAAAACGTGTTATTTTAAATGTTGTGTAAGTAACTTGAGGTACACACTCTAAAGACTCAATCAAAATTTGTGATCATGTATGAAACTCGTAAATTTAGTAACTTGTTTTACACAAGTCTCGATCTCCCCTTTATTAACAACACACTTATACACATATATTGCATACACAAGTGCATACATATAACTGCAAGTGATAGTCATCTTATATAGAATACTGACTTGATCACTAAAGGATATCGGCTTAATAGTTGATATGTATTCTTGAAGTTTTCAATCTTGATATGTCTTTTAACGAGTTTTTTTACATGTCTTAACTCAAATTTCAACCTAGTAAAAGCTATCACCGATACACTTGACTCTAAGACTTGATCTCAAGAATTTGTAGCAAAATAAAGACCTAAAAGGCCATTACTCAATTAACATGTTATTAATTCATTTTCATTATATTGGTTGCATCGCCAACTTTTTAATGTAAGTTGTGACGCATTAAGCTTGAGTCCCCAAAAAATAAGGGCTTTTGTTTTAAAAAAATATAATAGTAGGTTTGGTATTATATGGCTCAATGAAATTTTGAAGCGGGAATAACACTTAATAGTTAAGTCCCAATGAAAATTTTGATGATTTAATAGTTATTAAAGAACAAAGTTACATAATTCACAAAGCAACCGATCATTCCTAAGTTTTTTTTTCCGATTGATTTGATCGACTTTGTCTAGCCCTTTTCTAATTAAAGAAATCAACTATCAAGAACTTGATTTATTGCTTTTGTTCAAAGAAATTTGATTATGTTGTTTTTGTTCAAATTGTGTTTTTTAAAAGAGCCTCATTTTTTAGTTCGATTGGAGCCCTAATAAACGTTGAGCCAGCGTTGATTGGTTGCATGAGATTTTAAATTTATTAATAATTAGTTTTAGTCATCAAACCTTTGACCTCAAGCAGTGGTTGTAATTAATTTTAATCAATCTACAATCACACCCTTGAACTCAAATAGTGTATCACCACTCTAACTTCAATGGTTTTATCATTGGATCCAAATGATTACTTAACATACATAGTATTAATAATATTATGTCATTAAATTCTTAACTATGCAATTACCACTATATCCCTATTCAGTTTAGAAGAAAGACCAAAACCGAAGGACTTCGGAGACGGATTCCTCAAATCTGTCATTAATGTTGTCATCACTTGAAATGAAGTTTTAAAATTAAATAGTAAAGCAATAACCATATTTAATTATTATATCGTGCTTGTTGGAGTAACTAATTGGATCAACTCGAAAATATACGTAAACACACATATTTGAAGTAACATAATTCAACTCTTTTCTTTCTATTGAACTCGACTTATAAAACCCAATACGAAACTCTATATTTATACTAGACATAAACTAATTATAAACTAACTCAAACACTATTTAAATAATCAAAAAGATAAACTAATAATTATCAAATCCTAACAAATCGATAACTACTAATTAGTTAAACCAAACTTTTGTTTTCACACCTTGATCTTTTACTTTGTTCAAATTAAACTTTTTAATTATACATTTCAAGATTATATCATTCATTGATCGTAGTAAAACAATTGATAGACGTAGAATAAATTAACATCCAGGCTGTCACAGTTTTACTTCCAACAACTCGTACAAACCTATCTTGAATTTTTATAGCAGAAGTGTTATCAAGAAAGCGAAGATGAAATTAGAATTAGAACTAAATAATACACTTCTATTATCTTTTGGAGAAAATAGAATCATCTAAGAAAGTTTAATAAGACGGCTATTCGGGTATGCGATCAACCAGTGACGGAACCAGAAATTTTATTTAAATGGGTCATTTTTTCCGGTGCTCGGTTTTCTCTCAACTCGATATTATAGTTTTCGGGTCGGGTTTTTATCACTAAATTTCCCATCAAGAACAACTAAAAAGACTAAAGTTCCGCAAACTAATTTCAATAAAGCTCCACGTTTCAACCAGTAATCAAGTATTACATATAATTTTTAAATTATTGATGGCTTCATATGTTCAACTACTATTCTCTCTATGCACAAAATTGAAAAACAAAAATCATTAAACAACTACAAACATGAAATCAAACCTTATTATCAAAACACACACAAAGCGATAACTAAAACTCTTTTCACTTTCACCAAGTCTTAAATCGGAAAATCTAAAAAAAGATTTACCTAGTGGTTGACTTTAACTTTTACTTTGGGTAAGGTTCAAGAAAAAGCCAGATCGCAAAACGATTTGATGTATGCAACATTACCCTGCACTTATGTGCAAGAGGTTGTTTCCATTGCTAAAACTTTTGACATCATTCTTCACAAGCTATCTCCGCCCCTGCGATCAAATCTAAGACTAGCTTCGGAGATGTTCACTATTTTGGACGAGTATAATTAGGTGATATATGCATGTTAACTCATATAATAAGTATATAATAAGTAGTATGTTAAAGTTTTTATAGAATTAAAATTAAATAAATCATAAAAGTTAAGTATTCATATTTCAAGTAAGTTGTTAAAGTAAATTTAACACGGGTCTAGGATAATAGGCATCCAAATATATCATTTTAATCACATAAGTTCATTAAACATAGTGTGGATACCTATTGAGTATTAAGTATGACTCTCACTTAATAATACGTTTTAGATATCCAACCCATTCTCACCTACTAGATTTTTTTTAACTATAGTTAGTTGGTTACTATATAAGGTAATATTCTATTAATTCTTGTAATTTTATACATTAAAGACATGTTCGATTAGTTCAGGTTGCCCGCAACTACTGGAGCCCATAAACTAGTCACATATCCTCCACTAAGATTTAATTTAATATAAAAACTAATTGTTTACAAATTAAGCTAATCATGTGTGGTTAGAGGTTAAATAGTATCTTAATCAACTTTCCATACAATATCCACACACCTTGTGGATAGCTACAAACATAATTATCCTTTATTATAATTGACATCTAATTATCTCTTTAATTATACTCTTGCCATAAAATCATTCTTTATTAAAGACATGTTCGATTAGTTATGCACTTTAAGTATGGACGTACCATTGTACACCTATGATCGTCCAACTTTCAAAAAGATTGGCTTTTATTCATCTTATTAGATATACTCAACTTGATTTGATCTTAACGACCTCACACATTCAAATATATGTTCATGCATGCATGAATAGGCATGTTCACATATACATTATATATTTTTGTTTCTCTCTCATATTAAATAACTATATTAAATATTAATGATATTATTTAAATCTTTTTGAGATTAAAATATATGTTTTTAATAAATTAAGAAAGAGATGCTTTTATAGATGTAACTTCTAAATAAACAAAATCTTAAAAATAAGAATTTTTGTTTTTAACACAACAAACATTTTTAAAAATATGAAATATTTTTAAATGATTTTTTATAACATAAAATAACTAAAATTAGAAGTTATGATAAGAAAGTTTTTAGTATTGATATTTTTTAAAACGGTTTGTTTTGTAACAATGATATCATGTTTATTATTTATATTCTTACTTATATGCAATTTCAATCATCTGATTTTATAATTAGTAAATTTTCATTACTATTTATTTAATATATTATTTTTTACAACATGTGCAATATAAAAGATACTAACCTAGTCTATACTAATAAAGTAAAATAAAATTTTCCCATATGTTATATTCTCATATTTTTCATACCACATGTCAATAACATAAAAAATTAATCAACTTGACATCCTCTAGACCTCTATAGATACAAAATAAAACTATTGTTAAAAGAAGTTACCACTCGTCAGTATCACTTGAGAGTTGAGGCTACATATCTTACATGAATTAAACATGAAATTTAAGATTGACTCGTTCAATTAAACAGAGCATGAAGTTAGATTGTTTCGAGCTCTATTTATTTTTCTAAACGTTAGATTTTACACTTAAATATGCCACACGATCGACTTGTACTAGTAAGGATTTGAAGCCATTGGAAGCAATCACTAATGCCCATAGATGATGAACAACTTTAATATTTTTTTAACTCGAACTTGACGAGTAAATAATTTTTATTCTTGGGCCTCAGTTATTTCAGACTTAGGCTTGGCTTGCTCAATGTTTTTTAAATCTTTAATTATTTTTTTTTTACTTTTTATACTTAAATTTCCGTAACTTTACACCAAACTATGGATATGGTCAACCAAAAAAAAGCCACACACATAAAGGTTAGGTGAAATTTTGGGCCATTCTTCTTGATATACAATATAATCATGCCACGTGGAAGCTGTGATCCAAATCTGGTGCCACATCACGTGGACATGTGGCAGTGCTTATGTGATGATCTGACTGTTAATCGCCAATAGGATCTCATGTCTGTGACGTGGCAGGATAACATCTAACAACATATAATTATTTCTACCCTTTATCCCATGTTTATCCACTTGAGTAAAGAAAATAAGGTACATATGCTACTAAACATGTGTGATGATTCGAAGTAATTAATAATGTTTAAGATAAATTTAAAAAAACTAATGAGGTTAACTCTCAGGTAGTTAGGATTCATTAAAAAAAATAAGTTTAAAGTTATGAATATCTGTAAATATTTCTTTAGTTGGGATTAATCGCGACCAATAAATGAAAATTGAGATTATTAAAATCCAATAACCCATAATCTAAATCAAATAAATTGTTTTTAAATAGTTTGATCCATGTTTGAAAATCGACTAAATTCGAATTATTGTTCTCTCTCTCTTGCACCACAAAGTTTTTCTTGATGATTAAGATTTCAGTTACAGGAATCAAAGAGGACATGTTTATGATTTTATGTGTAAGATATAGGGGTTGTTTGGCAGCGTCTTAATCAGCCTCTATTGGTTCAGATATTTGAAAGGTTCAACACTTAATGGTTTAGATTGTTTGTTTCGCGAACGAATATCTAAATGGTTTAGCCATTTGCCTCTGAATGGTTAAGCATTATATTAGTGTTGAATGATTAAGATGTCTTATACTGAATGGTTAAGACCTCTTATCTGAATTGGACAGACATTTGCATTTGAATAATTAAGCAATATACTAACTTTTAATGGTTCAAACTTTTTAATGATTCAGCACTTAGTGATTCAAACCTCTTATTGGTTCGACATTTAATCATTCAAAAGTTGTCAAACAACCTCTTATTTTTTAAATTGAGAATAAGATTATTCATGTTTTGAGGATTTTAGATTTTGTAAAAAAATATAAATTAAGTAAATATAACTTGTTTGTAGTACCATGCATGGGTATAGGTATATATTTACCTTTTATTTTTTGATAAGTTTGAGGGCTACAAAATTCTAAATTAATAAACCACGTAGAATATACTGTGGTCACTTATTCAACAAACGAATCTTCGTAATCAAAGTGCTAATCCATAAAATCATGTTATTTTTATAATTAAAAGGTTTTCAACTTTTGTTTAATAATTATATAATTCTCAACATTCCTCCGTGTGCAGTTACAAATGCCATAACTTTCTTTTTATTATGTACAAATAAGTAATATAATGTTTGTTTATAAGACTTCAACTAAAATTATTCCTTTTTCTTCCCATCAATGTTATTATATATAAACCATGTCACAAACACTATCTTCTATTAAAATCACTCACTTCTTTTTGTTTCAGATACAAATCCTACTTTGATTGAGTCATGTTTTGATTGAGTCAGCTTATATATATACGCCTTGTTACAGGAGACTTCTAAACCCGAAGCGGTTGATCCCTTTGGATTCAAGGTGTGACTTGATCTTGTGATGTCATAGATAGGTTTATTTGTTTTTGTAATATTTTTGTTTCGGTTTCGAGTTACACGGTCCGAGCTAATGAAAATCAAAGGACTACATATGTCACAATGTTGTATAATTAGGAGTTAGAATAGTATACTCACTCTATCAAATACCATACATTAGACAATTTGATTATGCATGCATTCATTTTCTAAAAAAGAACATTTTCAAATAAAGATAACTGAAATATCAAGGTATTTGAAAATAAAGAGTAGGTATAATGTTTAGCAATTATTTCAACAAAGACATGTATCTTAATTTATACTTCTTAATTGAGCATGCCCATATTAAAGAAGTTTGTTAAAGCACCACAAATAAGAAAAAACGAAAAAGGAATAAAGAAATATTCCAATAAGGGTATGGATAATTCATATTAAAATAATACTTGTGTGTGATGGTGTAATCCAATCTTGCAAGTATGGACACATGGCAAAGCTCCATTGGTATGAAAGTCAAAAGTCAAAAAACAAAACAACCAATCAAAACTCAAGAATGATGTAATCTCTTCACAAGTGGACAAAACAAACTCAATAAATTCTCATCATATCTCATTGCAAACATTTCAAACATTCTCAATAATCTTTTCTTCTCTTGTCTTTTAACATATTTTTCAAGCAACCTTTACATAGCTTTTGATTAACATGGTGGGAAGGGATAACTCTAATCTTCCTCCGGGTTTTCGGTTTCATCCGACCGATGAAGAATTGATCATGTTTTACTTACGGAACCAAGCGTTGTCTAAACCTTGTCCGGTTTCTATCATCCCTGAGGTTAATGTTTACAAGTTTGATCCTTGGGAGTTGCCTGGTTAGTGCTTTAAGTTTTAAACAAAACTATATGTTTGTTGGTATAATTTGTTGTGAGGATGAATTGTGTTAATAGTATTGAACTTGTGACATGTAGAGAAAACAAAGTCAAGAGAAAAAGAATGGTATTTCTTTACTCCTCGTGATAGAAAATACCCTAATGGGGTGCGGCCCAATAGGGCCGCTGTTTCGGGCTACTGGAAGGCCACAGGGACAGATAAAACTATCTATAGTGGATCAAAGTATGTCGGTGTAAAGAAATCATTGGTGTTTTACAAAGGTAGGCCTCCAAAGGGTACCAAGACGGATTGGATCATGCATGAATATCGATTGAACGAGTCAAGAACACAACGGGCTAAGAAAATTGGATCCATGAGGGTAAGCCCAACTTCACTACATATTCCTTTTTAATTTTATTGTTTTGAATTGATTGGTTTAACATAAAACTTATGTGACTAAACATGTTTCAGTTGGATGATTGGGTCTTATGTCGAATTTACAAGAAAAAGGTCCCCGAAAGCCGTTTGGAACAACTAGAAGATGATATAAGTACTCAAAACGCCCCGATTGATGATCATAATGCCATGGAGATGCAATTAAAGAAACTTCCAAGGACGTTTTCACTCGCTCATTTGTGGGAACTGGAATCTTTAGGCTCGATTTCTCATCTTTTGGGTGATCGCGAGACAAATTATGACAACAATAATGTGGCCACAGTGCCACAATCGTCAAATTTGTTCCCGGAAACAAGGCTCAGGGAACCGAATTTTGTCAAGTTTGAAGACGAAGATCAAAATGCATACTTGAACCAGACAAGTTTTTATAATCCAATGCTACAATTCCAATAATTCTAGGCTGTTATGAAATGGAATTGGAATAGAATGATAAAGTTGAAAACTTGTAATAGTGTTTTTAACGTTAAATGTTTTTTTTTTTTGTTTTAAATTTAGTTGTCTAGTGTGAACATAATTAAGCTATAAAATATGGTTGTGTGATGCGTATGAAAGAAATTAGAGATCAAATCCTTGAAACTGCTTTTGACATTTGTAAAATGTTATAGAAATATTAAAAAGTTGCGTTTGGTTGTAAGGAATGTAAGGAATGGAATGGAATAAAATGAAAATGAGAAACTAATATAATTTTCAAGTAAAATTATATTTGAGTGAGCAATTAAAAGTAAACTAAAGAAATATTTCATCTCAAATTCTCTTGGTTGTAGGATTTCAAACTCCTTTCACTTAGAGAGGGAATTTAAAATCCCACAACCAAATGAATTTGAAATCTCACAACCAAAGGAATTTGAGGTAAAACATTTCCTTGGGTTTTACATTTTATTATCCATTCAAATATAATTTACTTGAAAATTATACTAATTCTTAATTCCATTCCATTCCATTCCATTCCATTTCATTTTTTCCAACCAAACACATAACAATAATAATAATAATACACATCTCCTTTTGAATGATCGTCACGCTTCTCTTGATATCGAGATCAGCTTCCCAAGTCAGAACTATACTAATAATAATAATACTAGTAATAATAATAATAATAGTAATAATAATAGTAATAATAGTAATAATAATAATAATAATAATATCAATAATAATAATAATAATAAGAATAATGATAATAACAATAATGACAACCACAACAACCACAACGGCGGCGGCGGCGGCACCCGCAGCCGTAACAACCACCCGCAACAACCCCAACAACAACCCCAACAACCCCAACAACGACCCCGACAACGACCCCGACAACGACCCCGACAACGACCCCGACAACGACCACGACAACGACCACGACAACGACCACGACAACGACCACGACAACGACCACGACAACGACCACGACAACGACCACGACAACGACCACGACAACGACAACGACAACGACAACGACAACGACAACGACAACGACAACGACAACGGCAACGGCAACGACAACGACAACGGCAACGACAACGACAACGACAACGACAACGACAACGACAACGACAACGACAACGACAACGACAACGAAAACAACAACAACTAAACCTGATGAAACCTAGTTTTTATCCAAAATGGTTACAAAGCTAACCAGTCATTTTACTCTCCCAAAACGGTTCCAAACTAGAACTCATATAGCAAAAACCAACCTTGACCATCTTTGACCTAAATTAAACCGATACATGTTGTCGATAATACATGTTCGCTAGCATATATCCATTTTGGAGTTTTAATAAATCTTGTTTGAAGGTGAGATAACTGAAATGGTAAAATACTTTTTATTGACAATTTATAATAATCTCAATTCACCTTAAATAACTTTAATAGAAAAGCCCATGTATATTACCTTTTGTTAAGAGTTTTATATAGTAAGTACACAATTAGAATAAGTAAATTATTACTAACGCCATCGCCAATATAGGTTATGAGTTTTGGTCTATAGACGAAAGATGCAAAAGAGAGAGGGAGAAAAGATTACATAAGTGACGATGAAAGAGAGCTTGTGGTTTCTAGCTATAGACCACAAGCTTAATTTATTTATTGTTAGACGGGTGATGTAGTCAAAAACAGATAGATAGATAATTGAACCTGTTGATTCAACGAAAATACCATAAACAATCATTCTAACTATCGTTGATTCGTAAAGAATACCGATAATCAGGGTTACACTAACACACACGGTGATAGAGAGAAAATATATTTTTCATAAACTTCAATATATCCCTTTCACCCATCTTTTAGAAACATATAAAGAACAAAGCACAAGTAGAATGGGCCACAAAACATAAACGGGCCGAAAACTGGGCCAAATGTAAAGTTCAACAAAATGTAAAAATAAGACAAAAATATAAATAACTCATAAAATAAGCCGTTTTTGGGCCGAAATGATGACCCAACCGCCTATGGCGTATGTGAAAACGGGCTCCTCGCTCCGACGGTCGTTTTGGCTGGTCACAGGCACAAAACGGAGACTTCTAGCCCAAGTTATGATCGTTTCAGTGAAGCCCATTTGATAAGCGATCTTGGGCCTCCAAAAAGGCTAAAGCTTGCTCATCCACGCTTAGGCCCACATCATTCCCCCTGGGTAGACAAAATTCGCCCTCGAATTCCCAACAACCTCATCATTTGAAGAATCACCATGATATGACAGCAAATGTTTCACATTACACATCAGAACACCGAATATGGCTAGGTAACTTTAGTCGATAGGCATTAGGATTTATCTTCTGCACGATTTCAACAGGACCAATCTTTTTGGCAGACAACTTGTTGTACTCCCCCACTGAAAAACGATCTTTAGTTAGCATAGCCCAAACAACGTCACCTTCTTCAAAATCAACATGCCTTCGTTTTTTATCAGCACCTTTCTTGTACTTGGCATTCGCTTGGGTCAAGTTATGATGAACAACTTTATGAACTTCATGTAATCCCTCCACAAGATCTTGAACCCTCTTAGGAACTGAGCCAGATGCAGGTAGTGACATTAAATCAAGTGGGCCTCGAGGTTGAGAAGAATAAACTACCTGAAATGGACTAAACCCGGTACTTCGACTAACAGCATGATTATGAGCAAACTCAGCTTGGTATAGTTTCTGGTCCCATGCTTTCACATGATCACCAACTAGACATCACAACAAATTACCAAGTGAACGATTCACAACTTCAGTTTGGCCATCTGTTTGTGGATGATAAGCACTACTGAAACTGAGTTGGGTATTCACCATCCTCCATAGATTGCGCCAAAAGTGACTCAAAAACCGGGTATCCTGATCAGAAACAATAGAAGAAGGCAATCCATGTAAGCGATACACATCACGAAAGAAAAGTTGTGCCACATTAACAGCATCAGTTGTCTTCTTACAGGGAATAAAATGAACCATCTTAAGAAACCTGTCAACAACAACAAAGATAGAGTCGTTACCCCTTTGTCTACATGGCAACCACAACACAAAATCCATGCTAATATCAACCCATGGCTGCAAAGGAACCGACAATGGCATGTAGAGGCCCGCGTTAGTAGTTGTGCCTTTAGAAACTTGACAAATACGACACCTCTTAACATAACGATCCACTTCTTTCCTCATGGTAGGCCAGAAATAAGAAGCTTGTACCAATTGTAGAGTACAATCACGACCAATGTTGCATCCCTCCCCATGCAACTCTTTAATAATCTCTAAACGCAGACTAGAATCAAGAATACATAGTTGATTCCCTTTGAATATAAAACCATCTTGTATAAGAAATCTGACTTCAGTCCGGTCTGCACATCCTGCATAATAACTGAAAAATATGGATCAATGGCTAACTGCAAACGAATGACATCTAAGCCTGGCACATCAACTGTAACATCTTGAATTTTTATTAACTGAGAATTAACTTTGATTAATCTTGTAAGGGTCATTGTTGGCATTTATGGAACTTGTGGTTTATGTATGTGTGACTCTTTGTTTTCATTAATTAAATTATTTTTATTTAAAAGTTAATAACTTAAACTATTAAATTGAACATAATAACATTTCTAATAGATTATAAAATAAATAACAATCATAATAGCTATAATAATAATAATAATAATAATAATAGTAACAATTTATAAAAAAATTTATAAAACTTAAAAAGAATTGAAACTTAAAAGTTATGGGGTTAGTTTTGTCAATTTATAAACTTTAAATGAAAGTATTGTGCATAAAATAATAAGATTGAAAGTTGAGGGACCAAAACTGTAAATTCATTAAACTTAAACCAATCCCCCGCCCAACCCCCGCATTTCCAGCCGTATCTCCGGCCAAATTCCGGCCAAGCTCCGGCAAGGCCTAAATCAACTTAAACCTTTCGATTTCCGACCTCAAACCATCCCAAATCGTTTCGTGAACGTGTGTCGAGCTTAAACACACACTTTAATTGCGTTTAATCATCGGTTACAACACCATTCGATTGTATAACCGAAACATCTTGAATTCATTAGCCGTTCGAGCCTTAAAAAACAATAACACCTCAATTAATTCAATCTGATCGAACTTCTATCTACCTCTAATCTAACTCAACCCTCATTGCACCTAAATCAAACTTAATCCTCGAAATCCATCACCTTTCAACGTCGCAACCTGCAACAAATCAAGCACTAATCTCTGGATTCCAAAAGTCAAAATTGGTAGAGGGATTTTAGTCCCGATCATCATTTGAAGCTATCTGCAAGTTTAATTGGATTATCATTGAGGATTGCTCATCCATTCGGTACCCACGGTCGCGACTTGTTCATCGATTAGGAGCATCTTCAATTCAAACATATTCGGGTAGTTAATCACACTCACATACTCGTTTTTTACTTGGGGATTAAAAGCCCCAAGGTTAATTTCATTACCGTAATCGAATTGGGGTTCGATTTGGAATCACCCGATTCTAGGGTTCTTGGATTTGGGGGCGTATTTGAGATTTAATTCAAAAGAAAATTGGAAACGAGTATTACCGCGACTGAGAGCCTTGGTTCAGCGGTAATATGGGAGGAGGTTAACAAGAGGTCCCCGGTTTGAATCCGGGGGACCCCATGTTTTATTTTTAAGGCTTTTTAGCCTTCATTTGAAACTAGTTTTTTTTCTAAAAATTATAAGAATTGATTTCATAACTTTTGTTTATTTTTAAAGTTAATTATTCCTTTTCTGTAAATTTATTTATTATTTTTATAAATACTTTAACAAATATTTATCAACAAATATAGTGTTTCATTATTTTATTAAATAAGATTTTAGATAACAATTTAAATCATTACATTATTTTAATCATTTTAAAGGTGGATTAATCATGATATTTTATAGAATTTACCTACATTTTATAATTTAAATCCACAAGTTTTTATAAAAGCTTTAAATCTTTTTAAAATTTTATAAAAGATATGTTTTCTTTTATTAGACTATAATATATGCATAATTTTCTCTAATTAGTTGTAGTTATTTATAAAGGTCCCCAAATTCCTATGAAAAACCTAGTTCGCATTAAAACGTTAATCTAATTGTTAACTTAAAACGTGTATATATATAGGTGCCTTGTGAGAACTACGTTGGAACGTTGCTTATTATTTTTCTTATTAATCATCCAATTTATACTTAATTGATCAAGTGAGTATTTCTATATCCTTTTTTATATTTTTACACATTTGGGGTGAAACATGTTACATTATAAACTTTGCACTTGTAAACACATTTGATTCTTGTAAACTTATGGCATTTCACTTGTGTGTTGTGGTTAGTTGAACCTTGTAGCTACCATGTAATGTCGAATACATGTACAATCATTAACTATTGCTAGCCTAGCGAAGTCATAGATCTATGGGCCAGACAAGCCTGCTTGGTTGATTCAAGTACACTTAGCTAATCGTATATACTTTTAAACGTTTGAGACTTGTAAAACTTTGTCGAGGTTTGATTGTGCATTCTGTCTTACATCCCTAGCTTACTTTGTTCTCTAATTTACAACATGAATTGCCATCTTTTATATACTTATGTATTTTAAACTATGGAAATCTCACCAACATTATTGTTGAGCTTTTATTTTTAACATGTTTCAGGAAATACTCAAGCTTGATTTCTACTCATTGAAGCATACACATCTAGGAGTGGACCTAGATAAATAAGTGAATTAAAATAACATGTTACATTTTATGTTATGCTTTTAATTTCTTTGAGACTTATGATTGTAATAGTACAATTGGAAATTATGTTTAATATATATTTAGGTTATTAATAGCATTATGTGGCTGTGAACGATCTTAACTCTCACTCCTCGACGTTTCCGCCGTCAAGGTTGGGGTGTGACATCAACCCTCATAGACACAAGCATATTACTCCTCCTGCTTAGGGCATCAACAACTCGGTTGGAAACTCCAGTCTTGTGTTTAACAACAAAAGTAAACTTTTCAACGAATGCTAACCAACGCCCGTGCTTATGTGACACCTTGTCTTGTGTACGAATATGCCTTAAAGAATCATGATCAGTGAACAAAACAAACTCTTTGTGAAATAGATAGTGACGGCAATGCTTTACAGCTTGGACCACTGCATATAACTCCAAATCATAAGTACTATACCTCAACTTTAGACCTGTTAATTTCTCACTAAAGTAAGCAACAGGTCGGCCACCTTGACTAAGCACCCCACCAATCCCGACCTTTGAGGCATCAATATGAAGTTCAAATACTTGAGAAAAATCAGGCAATACCAGAATAGGTGCAGTGGTGAGCTTGGCTTTTATAAGTTGAAAAGCAAGCTCGACCTCTTCTGTCCATACAAACGTCCTTCCCTTCATGCAATCTGTCACGGGAACCATAATAGAACTGAAATGTGGAATGAACCGTCTATAAAAAGAAGCAAGCCCATGGAAACTACAAACTTCAGTAATGGTAGTGGGAGTTGGCCAATTTGCAATAGCTGCTACTTTAAGTTCATCCATTTGTATTCCCCCGCCAGAAAGAAATACCCCAAAAACAGAACACTAGGGGTCATAAAAACACATTTCTTTGATGCTGCATAGAAACTATCCCTGCAAAGTAAGGATAAAACTTGTCTGACATGCATGAGGTGCTCACTAGAAGAAGCACTATAGATAAGAATGTCATCAAAATATACAACCACAAAATTCCCTATAAAAGGTATGAGCAACTGATTCATCACATGTATAAAAGTGCTTGGTGCGTTTGACAAACCAAAAAGCATTACCAACCATTCATACAATCCTTCACGAGTTTTGAAGGCAATTTTCCATTCATCACCAAGCCTAAGATGAATCTGGTAATACCCACTCTTCACATCCAAGTTTGTGAAAATGGTAACACCACTAATCTGATCAAGCAAATCATCAAGTCTAGGGATAGGAAACCTATACCTCAGAGTAATCTTGTTGATAGCTCGACTATCAACACACATATGGCAAGTGCCATCTTTCTTTGGAGTCAACAAAGCAGGAACAACACAAGGGCTCATACTTTCATGAACATGGCCCTTAGATGTCAACTCCTCAACCTGTCTTCGCAACTCCTCATGCTCTGCTGGGCTCATCCTGTTATATGGCCTGTTAGGTAATTGTGATCCACGTTGTAGATCAATATGATGTTGGATGTCACGCAAAGGTGGCAAACCATCAGGCAATTCAGTGGGAAAAACATCGGGAAATTCCTCAAGTAGAGGAACCATAGCATCAGGAACATCAACATCCTCAACCACTTCCTTACCTATTAGCAAAAAAACATCATCCCCAGCCTCCAACTCGTTCTCAAACTGAGAAAGAGTCAACAAAGTAGCAGTAGGTTTGGTAGCCACTTCCTTGGGTTTAGTGGGCAATAATGTTATCTTCACGTTATCAAACATGAATCTATAAGTATTAAACCGACCATTGTGTTCTACGTTACGATCATATTCCCAAGGCCTACCCAACAGCAAATGGCACGCATCCATGGGAACCACATCACACCGACGTCATCCTTGTATGTCTTACCAATAGAAAAAAGAACAAGGGTACGCTTGGTTACTGGCACCTCACCTCCCTTCTTAAGCCATTGAAGCTTATAAGGCTTAGGATGGTTCTCTATTTTCAGGCTCAACTTTCTAACAGCCTCTTCAGAAACTAGATTGTCATAGCTCCCTGAATCAATAACAAAAGTACAAACCTTTCCCAGCACGATACATGTTGAATGGAAGATGTTATGCTTAAGCCAATCGTTATCATTTGCCTTTGGTGTGTAGCATGAATGTCTAACCACCAGGCATGTTCCCACATCTCCAGCCACCTCCTCTTCCACATACTCAAGCTCTTCATCAAATATTAGAATGTCTTCATAATTTTCGTCAGCCTCACCACCATCTTCCCATTCCTCAGGGTCAGCAAACATGTTTCTTTTACCGGCTTTCTTACATTCTGATTGTCGATGACCAGTCTCTCCACAGTTGAAACACTTCATGCTATTACCGCCGACTCTTTTAAGAGGTGGTCCACCGCTACCAGCACCGTGTTTTGTTTGGCTAGGCACAAAACAAGATGTTGTGTTACCCGAACCTGACCCTCCTCCAACAGAAGATGAAACACCACTACGCCAGTTTTGTTTTTCAAAAGCTAGAGCACGTTGATGAGCATCAGAAAATGTCACCGGGTCAAACATGTTAATGAATTCCATGATCTGAACCCTTAGTCCACCAATGTAATGGGAAACAAGCTGTTCTTCAGTTTCTTGAATATCATTTCTTGCAATTAATTGGTAGACTTCCATTGTGTAGTCCTCAACAGTCTTGGACCCCTGTCTTAAATTTTGTAACCGCTGGTACATTAATCGCTGGTAATTATGAGGAATAAAGTTGGCTCTCGTGCACTTCTTCATCTTACTCCAAGTTGTGACCCTTGGCTTTCCAACTCTCTCCCGAGTCAGTTTCAGTTGTTGCCACCACGCAGAAGCCCTTCCACGTAGCCTGGTAGCGATCAATGAAACCTTTTAGTCTTTGAATTTGAACACTTCTTCAACAACAACAAGCCAATCAATGAATTTTTTTGGGTTCAAAGTATCACCATTGAATTCAGGAATACTGGTTCGCATTCCTGCCTCCCAATGCCTATTATCACCCCTATCACCCCTTCGATTCAGTGGTACGCGTTCATCAGAAGAAGAACCGTCACCCTCATAAAACGGATTTTCATCATCTCCTGCTTCACGACGGTTACGATTACGCCCTCCCTGATTCATCAAATCTTCCATTTAATCAGCCAACTGATCAAAAAATTGATCTAAACGCTCCTCCATCCGTGCCATAATACGCTGTTCCAATTCCTGCTCATGAACATCATTAAGAGGTCTTCTTCGTGGAGGCATCTTGATCAGAAAATTTGGCTCTGATACCAACTGATGCAGTTGGAAACAGAGAGATAGATAATTAAACCTGTTGATTCAACGAGAATACCAGGAACAATCCTTCTAACTATCGTTGATTCGCAAAGAATACCGATAATTAGGGTTACACTAACACACACGGTGATAGAGAAAATAGATTTTTCATAAACTTCAATATACCCCTTTCACCCATCTAGGCAAATGTAAAGTTCAACAAAATGTAAAAATAAAACAAAAATGTAGATAACTCATAAAATAAGCCGTTTTTGGGCTGAAATGATGACCTAAACCGCCTATGGCGGTTTGTGAAAACGGGCTCCTCGCTCTGACGGTCGTTTTGACTTGTCACAAGCCCAAAACGGAGACTTCTAGCCCAAAACGGAGACGTCTAGCCCAAGTTATGATCGTTTCAGTGAAGCCCATTTGATAAGCGATCTTAGGCCTCTAAAAAGACTAAAGCTTGCTCATCCACGCTTGGGCCCACATCAACGGTTCTTATCGTATATCATGCACACGTATAATACACTAAATCGAAATTTAAGGCTAATTGGTATGGTAGGAGTGGACCAATAACCAATTAAAGTAAAGTCTTGTTTTAAGTGTTAACATTTAATTGGGATTAAATACTGTTTGGAAAGAGTATACATCACCTTGTATCATTAGCATAGATATTAATTTATTAACTTGATATAATTAATATACATGAATACATGATGAATTAAATACAAAATTACTTTATTAAACCCGTGAAAAAATCTGACTCATTAGCCCATATCTCTCCATTTGATCTTAATTTTATGTGCTCTTTACACCTTAAACAACTTTTGTATTTTAATTATAAAAAAAAAGAAATAACAATATTATAACCGGACGCGCCTCTGTTCACGATTCCACCCTAATTTAAAATATGATTCTAAACAATTGTAATTTCTCAATTTAGCTATTTCTTTCTAAGCAATTAACATATTTATATTATGTGTCTTACATTTAATTTGGTTTTATCTTTTTATTATGTGTTCCGGCCTGAACCAAAACAAACCGATATTTTTTTTAATGCTTAAGAGTATATAACCGAACCCAAGTGAATCCGATCCCATTAACAAAATTGTTGGATTTGTCATGACAAGACATTGAAATTGATTGGTTGATGACATAGAGAATTGTATAAAAAATGTCGAATATATATCTTTTTTAACTTGTTCAGTACATTACAATCCAATATCTCACACAATATCAATCAAGATTCAAGAAACACTATAAGGTGAGATCACACAAAGTTGCAACACACGCCGAATGATTAGAGAGCGAATCAAATCCTGTGTTTTGATAGTCGAGATAACGCTATGGCACCAAGCAAGATTACCAGTATAAGCATAACGATTGCTCCAAATGATCCGATGAGTGAACCGGATGCAACTTGACAAAAGTCCCCAAATTGTTGGCACACCGGAAGCCAGTTTGTGGAACTACTTCCATTGTGAGCTAGATACACTAATGATGCAGCCGCAGATGCCCCGGCAGTCAGAAGACCTAGCATGACCTTCATGAAAAACAAGAAATGTTTTAACACTGATTAGATTTTATTATAATATAAAATCATACGTTATTGTATCGTTGATTAGGTCTAGTATAGAACTAGACCTAACATGGATAAACTTATTTTGTATTTAAGATCAATTAATATTTTGTTACCGTGTCGAGGATAATCAAGAGTATTTTGGTTCCTCTTGCGGTACTCCTCATAATGTGAACAGCGGATAACGGAATTGTGAGAACAAAATATGCACAAACGATCGCATTCACAATCACAAACAACCTAAATCAAAGATCATATGATTTAGCATATACGTCAAAATGCTTAAACTCTCATATTTTTAACATGTGATACTAGATTATTACGTAATGCTTGATCACGAATAAAACTTACCTGAAAGACCTAAAATCGTCATATTGTGCCTCGAAACGCACAAACCGAGTGAAGAAAGGTAGAGTTTGTTCATTATTTCCCATGGCAATGGCGGCACCTATAGTTCCTGTGACGCCCACAAGGCGTGAAATAAGATCCATCACTGAAATCGCTTTGTTTGAAGTGACTGGCACCGGGATCTTGGATGCATCACCCTCTTCCAATCGTTCGGGCTTCATCATTGTCGGTTTTCGGCTTGTTTTATCTTACAAAAAGCCTATGCAACAAGCAGGAAATGTTGTAAGATGGTGTTGAAATAGTTTGTGAAAATGTGAGGGAACTGTTGGAATATATACAACATATGTAACATAGTTGATTTGGTATAGAAATAATTAATAAAACATGCTTTTGCTAATTAGTTGTCTCATGGGGTGTTTTTGACTTTGACCACTTGTATCATAACCTGCTCAACTTTGACCACTAACTTCCTACTCCACTGAATCATCCATTTCTTGAAATTTTGCTGGATTTTCAAGAATCACGCACTCTAAATTCTTTTAGATAATATATTAAATATAAAAAAGCTTATAAACAATAATTTCATTTATAGAAGCTTTGTTTTATGATGGTTTTCAAAAATGTTAGTTTATAATTTCTATTGCGGAGTCAAAATTAATAATTAATAATGAATAAAGATATGCATACTTTTGGAAAAACAAGCTAAGCAATGGTTTTCTCCGTTGCCACTCCCTTAAGGCTTCTGTTTCGACATCAAGAATGATGTCCAAGAAATGTTTTTATTCGGTTTGTATATAAACATCACTTGTTTTCGGCAACACCCAAATGATAGAGCGTGTTCACAAAATTCGTACTTTTCTGGCTCTTGTTGATGAAATTTATGTAGCCAAGAACGGAACTAACCAAATCATGTCATGTGTTCTTGAAAATCACATAAAATTACATGAGGACGAACTCAGTTATTTTAGACCAGAGATCGTAAGGTCTTTCTTTTTAAAGGTGATGATTGATGATTGAGTATAAGAAACACATATTACTATTTTAAACATACTTAATACTAATTAAGTAAACTTTCAATCAAAATAAGTAACCTTGAGAAAACGACTTATTTAACATGATTTTATTTATATTTTTCTAACTTATCTAAACTTCTTGATATAATGACATCTAGTTTAATGATCATGATTGTTGTATATCAAATTCACTAGTCATTGAAAGTCTAAAAATAACATCTTTACAGATAGATCACAAGGTGTGAAATAAGAAAAGTCCATCTCGGCAATTATTCTTTTCTCTTAAAACATTTTTTTAATATACTCGTGTAGACGTAAAATACCAAATTATGACCCGGACCTGGATCTGTCTCGCAAACTACAAATAACACTCGGATTGCAAAACACAAATAACACCTGACCCGTAGTAAAACACTGACATGTGTCTTTGCATCCAAAGGGTTACAATTATCACTAATCCTAACTCTTGATTGAACGCACACTCGATTGTATGAGGGTAAGGGCCCAATGGGGTAACAAACTCTTTTGGGAATACTCCTACCATCGTACATGACGTTGACACATACATCATAGAATACTATATATACAAGCTAAGGGTGTTGATTTGGCCATGTACAAATACTCGTTAAACTCTCTCTATCTCTCTCTTTACCCATTACTTATTTCGTTTACTTATTTTTACATCGGAGGGTTGTTACAGATAGACTTCCCTCTCTGTAACGCCTTAACTGGTGTTGTTTGATCGTGTAGGCAAAATCAATGGAGATTTCTTGGTGAATTGAAGTTCAATTGGAGTGGATTGGGTTTGGTTGAAGTTCACATTTACAACTCGTATTAATTATCAATAACTATACTTTACAAGATCTTAGCTATCAACTACTTGAATAAAAACCAATGATTCTTAACCGTTAAAATGAAGTCTCAAGACATGTAAATACAAAAAGCTCTAGGGTTCAAGTTTTATTCTGAACAAAAATGTTTAAGATTGAGCTAGTGGGTTTTCACAGTTTGTGTGTTTCCTTCTGATGGGATTGGGAGTGCGTTTCTAGATAAAAAAACAAATAGATACGTCTAACTAAAATAACACATATCATCTAAAGCAGTTTCACATATTTGTCTAAAACAGTGTCGTACATTTGCCGTAGAGTTGAATTAAACACGTCCTCCTTCGTACGTCTGATCTGATCGGGATCTGATTTCGAATTATTGAACACATGTCATGGACACATAGCCCACTTCGATAATGGGCTCAATCATGTTTCTTGATCTCAACTCGACTGACAATAACAAAATTTACCAGTAAATTTTAGGGGTAACTTTGTAAAATAGTAACCAACTTTCAAAAGTGTTCCAATTAAGTAATTCAAGTTTTAAAAGAGTTCCAATCAGATCACTCATTTTTATATTTTATACAAATTAAAAGTCATAACATATTTTTTAGCATGTTATACTTTTGGATTCAGTTAGAAAATATTTTTTTAAATCTTTTGACGCTGATATAGAACGTTGACGTAAATTTTAGGCACTTTTTTTTTATTTTTTTCATAATTAACATGTTTTTTTTTATTTTTAATATATTTTTATATATTGAAAATTCTAACTCACATGTTTTTTCCATCTTTACTTTCTTGTTATAATAAAATTTGGTAATGACTCGATTTGATCGTTTGGAAGTCCAATTTAAGAAAAATATGCATAAATGACTAAATTAGAACATTTTTAAAATTTGATTACTATTTTATGATATTTTTTTAAAATTTTATTACTATTATTATTATCATTTTACTTCTTGGGATTGCCACTTCTATAAAAACATCAAACCGCCCCTCTAACATCTTGATCACCCGTCAAAGAAAGAAGAAATCTTGATTCCCATTTGCAAATTTCTTCAGATTATCGACTTAGGTAAAAAGTCAATATGATAAATTCAGCTCATTGTTCTTCAAATCTACTTATTTTCAAGATTTCTTGAATAGATCAGTAACTGTTACTTGAATCTTCACCAATCGAGTTACCATTAGATTCATATAATCCTTAATTTAATGAAGCTATTACATCTACAGTCTTCTTAATCATATACATATAGCTGTTTGTGCGTGTAACTGTTTAATTCCTGCAATCTATGAAATGGGAACTTCATTTCTTGAATTAGTGGCGACTTGATTCACTTAAAGTTTTCACGTTTTGAATTTCAGTGTGATCATGTTTTGTGGGTGTTAGAATTTATGATGATATTCTGCTTAATTTATGCAGATCTTGTGTTTCAATTAACAAATTTGGTTTTAAATGTTGTCTTCTTGCTTTTGTTGTGATAAAAATTATGGGTAGTCTAGAAACCCTAGGAATTGGCATTGGGGATCTGAGTTCATGGTATGATCAGTTAGGTTTTGATGAGTGAGTGAAATAATCTGAGATGGATCATGGTTTTTTACAATTGGTTATCGATCTTCAAACGTGTGTTCATTTTATTAACTTGGAATCAAGGAGTTGTTCATGTTTCATATCTACAATTAGGTTATGATAAGATTGGTATTGAGGATCTGAGTTCATGGTGTATGGCCAGTTAGGTTTTGATGAGTGAGTGAAAGAATCTTAGATGGATCTTAGTTTTTGTACCATTAATTATCGATCTTCGAAACTCATGTTCATTTATAAAGATGGAATCAAGGATCTTTTCATGTTCCAAATCTACAATTAGGTTATGATGAGATTGACATTGGGGATCTGAATTCATGGTGTATGGCCTAGTTTTGATGAGCGAGTGAAAGGATCTGAGATGGATCTTGCTTTTGTTCAATTGATCATCGATTTCTTAACCAAATGCTTGTGTTTTTGTAGTAATCAATGGTAAGTGCTTGTGGTTTGGTAGTAATTGATGTTAAATGCTCGTGTTCTTCATAGGTTTCAGTCAACCTTGATAAGCACCAAATGTCTGAAACAAATGATGGCAACCCAATGCCCTCAAAGGAGCAAGAGGTATATATTCAAACGTTATACTTTAATTGTTCACATTCCTCTTATAGAGATCTATCACGCATTCAGAACTCATTCTCAGATTTCAGATTAGAGCATTCAATATTTGAAAAAAAGCAATGTAATACGTTCTTGATGTGTTGTGTGTGTAGGAAGCTGTAATCAAGAAAAAGTATGGAGGGTTGTTACCAAAGAAAAACCCGTTAATCTCAAAGGTATAAATTGGAATTTTTTTATTCTTTTGGTTATGTGAAGGAAAACGAGCGACAAAGTTCAGATTTTGACATCTTTCTTGGTCAATCTTGCACAGGACCATGATCGTGCTTTCTTTGATTCTGCTGATTGGGCACTTGGAAAGGTACCTAATCGAATTTGTACATTGATAGATTATAAGACTCAGTAGCCTTTAATGCAGATTTGTTTGTGGCAAAATATTGTTTCGAGTTGTAGCACACTCAATGTGTATGAATTATGGATATGAAGCCTATTGACACCGATTAGATCTTGAATATTCATAATCTTAAAGATAATATATCCTAATCATAAACAACACTGTAAATGGGAAAACTCTGCTAAATTACTTAAAACGTTGCGTTCTTCTATGGTTTGAAGTGATTAAAAATCTGTAAGTACAATTATGGATGCTAAACATGATTATTATTTGTGCATCAGCAAGGACAGAAGAGTAAAGACCGTTAGAGGCACTCCGCCCTAAGTTACAGGTATTTGATACAATCTCCATTTTTCTATTTGCAGAAGTTATGTATTCAAATGGTTAACGGACTGATATGCTATCAAAGACTTTAATCTTGGATCATATGACTCAAATATATCGATGCCACCTGGCCATAGGAGAAATGGTTTCTGTTTATAGAAGAAATTCTTGATGAATGATTATTTTGATATACGAGTTGAATAATTTTGTTCCTTGTGATATTGGCGTTTTCATTGATCAGCCAACACCACAACAACAGTCACGTTCAAGGCGCTCGGCTTACGCCCCCGCAGGTGAAGGCGAAGGTATTACTGTTGAACTTTGACATGATCATTTTGAAAAAAGCTTGTTAATCCTTTGTGGTATAAATCTTGTTTCTTCTGTTCTTCACAGTGGACACTGGTAATGCTGACATGGATAATGACGATAAAGATCAAGAAACCACCCGATCCGATTGATTACTTATTTCAAGAATTGATCTTATGACGTATAACAATATTGTAAACCATAAACCGTATTGTTGTATCTTTGCGAACAGTTGGTCTTGTTGGTTGTCACCATAAACCATATTGTTGCATCTTTGAGAGTTCAATAATAAATTACATGTTAGTTTAACCCGATTTCAAACTGCTTTTGAAAATCGGTTCGGGATCAGTTGAAAACCAATTCCGGTTTAGAAATGTGTTTTAGCATGTTATCCTAGTTAGAGTTGACTTGTCATCTTTACGTAATCAACCTTTAAAATCAAGGGATTTTAGCTTTTTATTAAAAGAACAAATGGTTCCCATGACACAATGACACATCATCAATGCTCTACTAAACAAAGGAATCAGGTAAAACCACTGCTTTTAAGGCTGAAACGAGCCGGATGGTTAAACTGCTAGTCATCAAACAGTCTGGTTATGCTATTTGGACGATCTGCTTCAATTTGAACCGTTAGCTACTGGTTGAACCTGTAAACCAGGTGAATCGAACTGGGTGGGTGGACTTACCGAATTTTAAACTTTTATGTTCTTTCAAAATCTCTCTTTTTTTTCTAATTACCTATTTATATAATAGCAAAATCTTAGCTACATGTACTTTTATAATTTTTATGTTTTGACCATAGAAGTTTTGTAATGTACTTTTATAATTTGTGTTTTATGTAATTTTTATATTTGGCCTTATATGATTAATTGTCAAGTTATTTTAGCAATAAAAAATATTCTAAATATCTATTTATTTAAATTGCATCATAAAATATGTGAAAACTAGCGTTATTTCAATAAGTTTGTTAAGTTTATTATGTTATTTTAACGTTATTTCTTTCTTTCCGTTTGCCTGACGTCTTCGACTTCAACTTCGAAGTCGAAGTAATGGTTGTTAGCATATTTTATGTATCCGGGTTTTCGTATTCAAGTTCGTGGTACATTAGGCCTAGATCCATATTCTATTTAATAAAGTATGCATGTTTTATTAAAATCACAAATTTGCATCAAAACAAAGAACATTTTCATATGTTCTTATAAACTAGATATTACTATTATATATAATATCATCGATTTGTTAGACCGTTTCAACTATTCCATTCGGTACAACCACTAAGCCAGTTCCAAAAACATTAGAAAAAACATAGCTTGTGTTAGGCATTTAGTCTTCAATCTAAATCCGTAGAGCTTGGATTCAAACATTTGACGTCACTAGAAGGATTCAAGCCTTTACCATTTCGCCACCCTTTTGAAGATAGATAAACTAAGATTGTCTAAATGACGGTTAAGACAGCAGATTTGCTGTTATTAACAAAGATCAATATCTAAACACTATTGTATATTATCTTTTTGAATCTTTTCTATCAAAGTTGCTACCTTTTTATAGTTTTAGTGCATTTGAGTTACTAATTTGGTGTGTACACATAACACACCCACGTGCACACAAGACAGTACCCAAAATGTCTAATTCAAGATAACATCAAGAAAACCAACATAATGTAACCCAACACACTTTCTCCACCGATGACTCAACAAACAAAAGATTGTCCTTTCAACTTTTTCACACACACACGTAACCTAAAACCATTTCATTATCATCTTCAACACATACAACAGATAATGACAAACACTAGTCAACCACTCAGTTTTCACCAGTCAAACCACCTGAAATTACAAAACTGCCCCTACATGATTCTTGGAGTTTTCCTATAGGGTTTGGTTCAATTGTACATACTTCAACTGTATATAACATGTTGGGTAGGTGTAGGGTGGGGTGGGGTGGGGTGGGGTGGGGTGGGGCTATTTGTCATGAAAGATTCGAGGATAGGGTTGATTGTAAGTCTGCATATTCATGTGTTGTTAACATCTTCATACCAACTCATAACAAACAGAAGAAAAGCCAAACATAACATCAGGTGTGTGTGTGTGTCAATATTATATTATACATGGAAAACGTATTGTTATTTTGACTATATTATGGTTAATACTTATTATAAGCTAACACTTTGGTTTTCATTTAGAGTAAATTATGAACTTAGTATTTGGAAGATGTGATATAAGCACAATAGAGTTTTAATTTTATCCTTGTAATTTAACTACAATTATTTTTATTCTTTAACTTTTGTTCTATCTTTTAATAGTTTCTTAAATTCTATGTTTTATTCAGTTAATAATGTTATTTTAATTAAATTGCACTATTTTCTTCTCGTGTACTTACAAAAGACTTATAATAAATAAGTAAAGATTTGATAAATATAAGATTTCACTATTCAATACAACTGATGTTTCCCTTGATCGATCGTCTTCAAGCCAACACCTCTGACGAAGTGAACATCATTTATAGATCGATGGTTTAGTTGTTGAGGAATATGACAACTAAAATAGATCGAAGATAAGTGATTATGTTTAAAAATTTTTAAAGAGAAGGTAAAAAAGTAAATTTACATATTTTAATCTGAAAAATTAACCTCTGTTATGTTGAAGAAGAGTTTAATTAAACATTAAATTCATAAAATATTTTAGTTCAGGGACTAAATATATAATTTAACTTAAACCACTTGGCCGTACATGTAATTTACTTTAAAAAATATGATGAAGTGATTTATTTTATATTATCATTATATTATAAAGATAAAAAATATTATAAGGCCTCCATTGTGAATGCGTTAAGTATGTCAGAAAGAAATCACTACTGTAGTTTGAGGTTATGTGAGATAATGTTTGTGTATCAACTCGATCTTGCGTGTTACATGAGACACACACTTAATTTTCTTATGTACGTTAAACTGCTCACACTATCACATACTTGTCGCATATTATCAACAAAGCATACGTTTTATACTGTTAAGTATAAATCATACGAGATGCACAATTATACATAAATGTGCATCTCGTATCAATTCAAAATGATACACTATATTCACGTCACGAACGTCATGCCGAAATTGGAATGTTGGCATGGCACAACAACACGTGACTCTAATCTCGCATCATAACCTAGGATGCATTCATATGCCTCACAAATAATCAACAGGCTCTTACACTTCACGAGCATATATGTGATAACAAAACAAAGTTGCGACACTGTAAGCTAATCGCCAAACACATTTCAGATTTCAACTTTAACAAATTTAATTAAACTCCACAAATCAAACATGCACTTAATGTTTTAGAAAAAAACACAAACAAACTTTTAACTTAATCTTCATTTTAATCTTGATTTTGCGACATAAATAAAATAACAAACACAGGTTAGTAGTACTTCAGAACTTAAAAATCATAAATATTCATCTGATAAGTAGTACGTTTACGTATTTGACTGGTTTAGTAGCTAGGATGACAGAATAATACTGGTTGGCGAAATATTAAATGCCTTTTAATTGTTAATTAAATAATGTATCTATTTATAGCATATTTTAACCTGCAATATTCATCTCGTGTGTTTGGGTAGATTACACTCATCAATCTTTCTTTCACTCTCACACCTCGTGAGTGTGCAGGTTTTGATTGTACTGTACCATATATTGTACAAGCTTTTGTAGGATATCAATAGACCTACTATAGCTATCATGGGTTGGAGTTGTATATCTTTTTGTGAATTGTACAAACATGTTGTCATGTCTAAGATAACATGTGAAAAGAAATTTCAAAGTTAAGGATAGAAGTGGTGAAGAAATAAAAGTTTTAATTGTACGGGTGGTTATGTTAGTATTTACTTTTGGTACTTAGCTTTTTAAAATTACATGATTGGTTTAATACTTTGCAAATTTGTTACGCGCATGGTCTCCAACTTGGACGACCGTCTATTTTTGTCGTTAAGTCACCCCACGTGCCTCCCACGTGGGGATATTCTTGTCATTTCATCTCTATTCGATATGGCTTCATATGTTTGTCTTTCTTGCTATGGAACCAGACATCGTTTTCTTCATTTGGTATCCACAAGCATGGCCGTTTGCTTCTGTGGGTGATTCGCGATCATCCGAACCTCGTGGACTGATCAAAACCCAGGCCGACGCTTCTATGCTTGTCCTATAACAGTAAGTATGTGTGTATACCTCTTCAATTTTGAACTTAATCTCAAACAAGTGTTCGTTGTGTTGCAGAACTCAAAGCGTCAATTTATTGGATGGGTTGATCCACCAATGTGTCCACGTGCAATGAAGGTTATTCCTAAGCTGTTGAAGTCAAAAAATAAACTTGAATGTCAAGTGAAGGGACTAGAAGCCGAAATTCGTCTGAAAAAGACTGTCATCTTTTTCTTAGTTATAGGATTAGGATTCTTATTTGATGTAATTGCTTTTGGACAATTTATGTAATTTTTGAAGTAGTGGTCTTTTGAGGTTGTTCATTTGGTCAATCTTATTTAGTTGTTCTTTTCATCTATGTTATGTATTTTGACTATGTTTAATGGTAATGAAGTATGTTTTGTGTTAGTTCTTGTTCATTTCACTTTGTATCACATATTCAAAAATCAAAATGTTTTATTTTAGTTTGTATACTAGTTTGCACACCAGTTCGTACCATAAGTTACCACACTAGTTTGTACCATAATTAGGCTTCATGCATACCAAAATACCAAATTGCATAGCATTATAAGTTACATTGTCTAGGCACCAGGCCAAATCATTCCACCCATAAATTAAAGAAAGATACTAGACAGACAAGTATCAAACAAACATCAAGAAAATAGACTACAAAAAGTTACTACAACCATAAACTTAACCATACACATGAGACAACCACTAAACATTTGGAGCTCCTTGACCTTTGCATCCTTTTGCATTGTGGCTATATTGATGACATTTTAAACAAGTCACAGACCTACCCTTCATTGTTAGCTTCCCACCTTGTTCTAGATCGTCTTGTATCTCCATTGTATCCTTCCTTCTCTTCTTTTTGGGCCTATCAATCGATGTGTTATGCAATGGGGGTGTGAGGGTCATAGGACATTATGATTTAGGCCACATGTTCTTTCCATTGATAGGACCTATTTTTTAATGAGTACACCCTTCTTCATGTTTCTAAAAAATAACAAGGATCTGTCCATGTTTCATGTATTCCCACTTGCTGTCCATTCAGAGACATATCTCAATTAACAACCATTGCATGTTTACATGGTAGTCCTGAAAGCTCCTACCTCCGGCAAGTACAGGTCTTCTCTACTGAATCAACAACACATTGGTCACCCCAAGGACCACTAACTTGGTATTTGCTTCCACTATTCCACAAGACTGTGTATTTTGTTGTCTTTGTCTTTATGCAATCCGATAGCTTTGTGGAAGTAAGGGTAAATGGAACATTACACTTGTCAATAACCTTTATAACATTCACTATCCTCTTCATTAGATACTCTCTAATATAATCCAATGCTGATATAATAGGCTTGTCCCTGCCTTCAATAACCTTGTTGTTGAACACCTCACACATGTTTCTCAATAGTACATCAGATTTGGCTCTTCCTATATTAATATGATGTACAAAATGTAAGTCAACAGTAAAGTCAGTAGTAAATGCCTTTATCTTCCTAGATTTAAGACATGTGTGGTTGGGTTTGTAGGTCTTAACCAACCAACTTTCATTTGTGTTTTCTTTAGTTGCATAAAAGACCCATGGACAAAATACATTCTTCATTATACTTTTTTTGTCTTGACCTGCCCCATTTGCATCCCCACATGCATCACATGCATCCCCAATTCCGTCCGCACTTGTGTCCCCACTTGTTTGACCTTCATTTTTTGACTTGGGCCCATCAACCTCTTTACTTTGCCCATTAGTATCACTAGACCCATCCCCTTCATTATGTGGAACAATACCCTTACACACAACTCGTATTCTCCTCTTGTCATTCCTTAAGAGTGATAGCTCCCTCTTAATTTCAATTGCATGCCTCTTAATCAACTCTTTAATCTCTGTTTTAGTCCTAAATACTTGACCCATATAAAACCTTACATCTTCAACCCCACCAGCATTCACCTTCTTTTTTTGCTTTCTTAATTTCCTTAGTAGTTTGCTTCTTGTAGATTCAAAATCCCCAGATGAACCATCAGTCCCACTATCTAATGACTCCTCACTATCTGGTTCACTAGTATTCTAATCATGCAAGCGTGAACCATCATCAATATTAGGATTGCTATTACATCCTATGAACTCTTCCCCATGATCAACAAACTCATTATAATCCCTCATGTCAACTTCAACCTCATCCACCTCATTATCTTTATTAATTATGAAGTCAATATCCTCACTATCATCAACCTTATTATCTTTAGGCTTTGAAAAGTCTGTGGAAAAGTCCCCTGCATCAAAATCATATTCAAACTCTTGGAATTTATGTTATCAACTTCATTAGGTTCTAAATGTTCCCTCCCTATTTTATTATTTTCAACCTCTCTACTCCTAGCTTCAATATGTTGATTATCCGTCACTTTAGATTCTTGATTAATCCATTGGTTAACATTATCCCCCACTACATTAACATTATCCCCTACTTCGTTATCTTGAACCTCTCTGGTCCCAACTTCAGAATCCTGATTAATATTTCCAACTTCATTAACATTATCCCTTACCAAATTAACATTATCCCCCACTTGATGAGAACTACTTTCTTTCTCATGCCAGCCTATAAGTAGCCTATTTGAAGTAGACTTACTCTTACGTGGAATGAAGTTTTGGCTTCCAACATCCTCTAACTCCTCAATAACAACATTGCTTTTTAATGGGGATGTGAAGTACGTACGCACCTTTGTTTCACCATGCTCAATAAAGACATCTATCAGCTTGTGTTCACTTGCATACTTAGCCAACTCTAAAACATCACGATCATTTCCTAAAACACTAACCCAAAATCCAAATCAGTCCCAGGAATCATGAAATGATAAAACAACTTTTTCTTTTCCTTAGCTAACCCTAACTCTTGCATCATCCAATCTATTTCATGAACTGAAAATATCTCAATGTCACAAAGATCAATGTATGAAACCCTACCATAAGCATACCTCCTACCAAGAAAGTTTCTAAACACACCATCGTGACGAATCTTCAAAGAGAACATGTTTGGATAACCAACTGTTAAATAAAAGAAATGCACCAAGTCAAAATCATAAATTTTACACTTAGGAGTAAAAATTACATATTTAAACATGGAGGATTGGGTTGCAGTATGATGATACCATATGCTTCAATGACACCAACCTCAACGCCTCTAACTCAATTACGCCACACCATCTTCTGCTATTCCTTCTTCCTACTAGATCGTAACTTCAAATCATGGTTTGATTAGGGCACAAATGGGTTTGACGATTGGGTTGTAGTATGATAATAACGAAGAAGAAAGGTTTGGAGGGAAATTGTGGGGATCGATAACTGACAAGTAGGGATAATAATGAAATGACAAGAATACTAACTTTATTACAGAGAGATGAAATGGCAAGAATACCCCCACGTGGGAGGCACGTGGGGTGACTTAACGACAGAAATAGACGGTCGTCCAAGTTGGGGACCATGCGCGTAACAAATTTGCAAAGTATTGGACCAACCATATAATTTCAGAAAGCTAAGGACCAAAAGTGAAATCTGGCCTAACCACAGGGACCACCCGTATAATTAAGTCTAAAATTAATGTTATTAATTTGTAAACTATAAGGCTTAATTAGGTTTAAAAGGTATTTCGGTAAGAACTTATTATGGACAGAAATCGATACGTAACTTAAGGATAAAATTTATGATAAGATTCGGGTTTATGGTTTAGAATTTATGATTTAAGTTTTAGGGTTTAAAATTTAGGGTTTGTTATACATATTATGATTTTATGCGACATAAACAACTCACCATCGTATCATAAGGACCATTAGTAGGTATATGTGTAGTAACATGCAATATGACTTGTTACAACCAATATGAGTTTGTGTCACACTTAAACGAACGGTCTTTATAAGACGGTCCACGGGTGAAATTCAAAACCAGTTGTTTGGATTGTTGGGTTCTATATTTTCAAATATTGAAGAAAGTGACTTAGGGGCTGTTTGACAGCCTTTTAATCAGACTTTTAATGGTTCAAATATTTGAATAGTTCAACACTTAATGGTTCAGATTGTTTGTTTCGTGAGCAAACGTCTGAATGATTCAAACATTTGCCTCTGAATGATTAAGCATTATACTAGTGCTAAATGGTTAAGAGGTCTATGCTAGATGTTTAAGAATCCTTGTCTGAATTGGTCAGACATTTGCATTTGAATCATTAAACGATATACTAGCTTTTAATGGTTCAGACCTCTAAATGGTTTAGCATTTATTCATTCAGAAGTTGCTAAACAGCCCCTTAAAGTTAAAAGATAATGATTTAAGTTGGTAATTAATATACCATATTTTAGATTTAAGTCTTGTAAATTGGTAATAAGTTTAAAATAATATTTTTGTAACATGTTACAACGCTCATGAAGGCTTTACGTCAAATATCATTCTGCCAATGATATTAGTAGGTATAAAAAAAAACATTATCAAACAAATTTTTATAAATGAATTTGTATCCTGAAACAATTTTCAATACATTATAATTATACCAACCGGGGGAGATAAAAGATGATTGCAGCTGGAACCTTAGTTGCAACGGCGTGGATTCACGAAAGATTACCTGCAAAGGCGTGGAAGCTGATCATTCTAAGTTGCAATAAAGATCGGTAATATGCTAATTGGAGAGAGTTCTAAGTTGCAATAAAGATCGGTAATATTCTAAGTTGCAATAAAGATCGGTAATATGCTAATTGGAGAGAGTTCAAGAGTACAAAAGCCCCTATCTCATAATATATAATAACAATTCACAAAGCATGAAGTACAACCGCAAATGTTCATAGTTAGAAGTATATAAATACATCAACATCAATCGGGGTCTTTTGAGAACCACAACTTTAGAATAAGTAACCAATGGACTAAACACAACTTAAGTTATAATACATATAAGGATGATAATAGTTTAAGGGGTTGTTTGGCAGTCTCTTAATCAGTCTTCTAATGGTTCAGATGTCTGAATGGTTCAACACTTAATAGTTCAGACTGTTTGTTTCACGAGCACATATCTGAATGATTAAGAGATTACCTCTGAATGGTTAAGCATTATACTGATGCTGAATGGTTAAGAGGTCTAATGCTGAATGATTAAGACATAATATCTAAATTGATTAGACATTTGTCTTTAAATAGTTAAATTATATACTAGCTTTTAATGGTTCAGACCTATTAATGATTTAACACTTAATGATTCAAATCTTTTACTGGTTCAACACTTAATCATTCAAAAGTTGCAAAACAAACCCTAAAACTCAAAGATAAAAAACAAAAGCAAGAATCTTTTGGCATTGAAGCCAAGTTATTTCCAACAGTCGACAAAAGCCCCCACGAGTGTGTGCAGATGAAATTGAAACTTCTGTTACCAATGCTTTTCCTCTTTCTACTTGTAGCACCACCCGCACGTACGTCTATCTCTCTATCTTAAAAACACACACACAAAAACACACACTGAAACACACATAAAGGCACCTGCTTTATATACCAAACTCAAACTACAACAATCAAGAAACTATTACTTCTTCGTCTTCTTCAAAGAAGATGATTGTTTCAGAATCTTTTGGTTCTCTTTCTCTCAACACTCACAACAACACTTCAAACCATTTCATCCATTCATCATCATCTTCATCTTCTTCTGCACTAGATTCTCCTTTCATGATCACCAATCAGGAAGATGATGTGGAAGAAGCAGAAGAGGTTGAGCTCAATCTCAGTGGCAACAATGGCAGAATGAGACCATTAAAGACTTGTGCAAGAGGACATTGGAGACCAGCTGAAGATGCTACACTTAAAGAGCTTGTGGCTCTTTATGGTCCACAAAATTGGAACCTTATTGCTGAGAAACTTAATGGAAGATCTGGTACTTGATTCAAACACCCTTTTAAGTTTCAAGTTTTAACTAAATTTGTTGAAATGTTTTAACTAAATTTGTTGAAATGAACGTTTGACCAAGTGAAAAAACCAAACTAAACATTTCACTTTTAGCCGACTTAAATCCACATATTAAGAGCATTCATAGTGGAATTTTCAAAAATACATGAGCGTGTTTTTTATATTATATTAAATGGTTTTGAGTGTTTTGAGTGAATAAGAAAGAAAATGTTGTTGTTGATTGATATATTTAAAAAATTACTTTAGTTCCTTTAATTTTTTTAATATTTTTGAAAGTGCTTGTGAGTGGAGGAAAGAATAAAAATAATGATAAATGTATAAAAGGTATTATTTAACCAAAAAAATAAGAGAAAAATTATTGATTTTGTGTAATTATATGGATAAAAATTAAAAAATCCACCGTGAATTCTCTAAACGTTTGACTTTTAGTTTGACTTTTAACCAAACTAAACGTTTGACCAAATTTCATCTAAAATTTTATACGTATTGATAATTAGGAAAAAAAATAATGGGTTGCTTGACTTTTGTTGACTAATGGAAAATGGATTTAAGTGAGCTAAAAGTCAAACGTTTAGTTTGGCCTTTTCACTTGATCAAACGTTTATTTGGCAAATTTATCTTTTGTATGCGTTTGATCATTAACTTTTGTTTGTGTATGAAAACTTTAGGGAAGAGTTGCAGGTTGAGATGGTTCAATCAACTAGATCCAAGAATCAACAGGAAAGCTTTTAGTGATGAAGAAGAAGAAAGATTGATGAGTGCTCACAGAATGTATGGCAACAAATGGGCATTGATTGCAAGGTTTTTCCCAGGTAGAACTGATAATGCTGTCAAGAATCATTGGCATGTGATCATGGCTAGAAAGTATAGACAACACTCCATCGCTCATCGGAAAAGAAGAATGTTAGGCTCGAGATCGGACACCGGCGGCACGCCACCGCCGGTGTTGATCGCCGCCGATGCTCCGCCACCGTTTAGCGTCATGGGGCATCATCAACCACCGTTTGGACCCATCTCTGGTCAGTTCTTTCTTTCTTTACTCATGTATATATATATATATATATGCTGTATGTGTTTTCTACGTTCAAGTAAGATGATTTTTAGTATTTTTAGACAACTATTTCTTTGTAAGAAAACACACTCATTTCAAAAAGGTAACTAATTTGAAAAACACATAATTAAAGGTTGAAAAGACTAACTTTGGCGGATGGAGTTTAATGCATGATGTACAAGCTATTAAAGCGTCTGAAAGTACAGGGACCCATGTTGGCATTTCACTATTTTCCATTCTCTTTATGTCAAAGATACAGATTACTATTTCTGTACACAAAATGGTGATATTTTCAGGTTGCAAGAACAATATCATGATGATGATGAACATCTTCAGAAGCAAGAACACATGTTGGAATATACCATCACCATCATCATCATCAACATCATGTATGATGGGTACCAATACCACAGATACGCCCAATTTGCATGATAATCATCATCATCAACATGCAATACCATTGATGATGTTGAATGATGGCATGAATCATCAATCTTATGATGATCATCATCATGTTTACAATAGACACATCAGCTCCTTCTCATCAGCTGCAGTAATACCATCACCACCACCACCACAAGTTTTACAAAGTCAGAAGCTTTCTGAGGCTAATATTGACATTTCCCCACCACTTATAGACTTCCTTGGAGTTGGAGCCACTTGAAAGCTTATATTTGGAGTAGTTAGTAAACACTAATGAAAAAATGTTTTCACGTAAACATCACATGTATTAATGACAGTGAATGTCATTTGCGGCCGGTAACATAAGTTTGATTAAACAGGACATGGTTGGATTCAACTCAGGAGTTGTATGATGAAATTTGATCAAGATTAAGAAGCTAAACTTGAGAACTATAAAATTGTTTCGATAGAATAACTATTTTAAAATTTCAAACACACACATATATCTAATACTACTATGAAATCTACATCAAAATATATCCACTATGGAAACTTTTGACCTCATGATCAAATTGCATATATAATACTATTAGACTATAAGCCCTTTTGTTTATATAAATTAATTGGTTTATTAAATAATTGCTTAGTTTATATTTATATATACGTTTATGCTTATTTTTAGATGATAAGGACTAAAGTAGTGGAGTTGTTTTCAGAATAAAATAGAGGTCTTGTAGGCTAAGTTTTCTTAACGAGCAAGGGATGTATTTAGTGTAAATAGAAGATTTAGATTGTTTTTGTAAATTGTTAGTTTTCTTTTGATATATTTGGTGTTATATTTCAATCGATTCATTCATAAGATGAGTAACGGCCAAACATCATTTCCTATGCAGAATCTTCGCAGGTGTGATTGTTCATGTAACAAGCTAACAACATTTTCATCATCAAACATATGTTTATGTGGGAACATAACAGAAATAAGTTACATGAGGTTGGCTTCATTTTTGGTATGCATCACTAAAGTTGTTAGCGAACACCTTTTTAATGGTACTTTTACCAACCGCAATGAAATCTAAAATCAACCATTACCGGGAACGATCAAAAAAATCAACATCTTTACTCTTAAGCACCCGTTACGGGTATTTTTGACGTGACAGATTATTCTTATCATGTAAAACATTTGATGTCACTTGGGTTGTAGCCTAATAGTAACGGGCAAAGTCTTTTTAAAGTAAATTAAGATTCAATTCTGATTGAGTGTGATTAATAATGTAGTTTAAGAGTAGTATGAGTTTGGTGTTTGAAATGAAATATAAAACAAATGTATTATGAGTGAACTTTATGCTAAGTGAATCCTTTTCACAAATAAGTTAAACTAAAATTAAACTCCCCAAGTCCAATAACGCTAATGTCAAATAACTCCAATGTCACACTATTGGTAACGACCATCAACACTGAAGTTGCGGTGTGTTGTTACGGAACGTAAAACATAAAAAAATATAAATAAGTCGATCTAAGGTTCGTGTGTTGTGACGAACCCTTCAAAAAAGGAGATAGACGTAAAAAACATTGAACCAAATTTACCAAATTTAAAATAAAACATAAAAATATTAAATCACACATGCATAGTATGTCGTGTTAACTTGCAAAACTTATAATGAAACGTAAAACAATGATTTACGAAATATAAAAAGTATATGAGAACAAAATTGAAAATATAAACGTTGTAAAATTAAATGAAGAATTTTGGGTTAAAAGTAAATAGAGTCAAATTTAAGAAGTTTAATTGTAAAAATTGAAAAACTTTGTTTCAAAAATGAAAAATCATTTAAAAAAACCCTATACATGGTACAAGTAAAGAAATTAATAATTAGTAATATATAAATATTTAAATGTTTTCCATGAAGTAATATTGTGCATGTTTATGTAACTCTATTATTTAGCATACAACCTTCTAATCTTAAAGTGCGTGTCATTACATTTAAACTAAATATGTTACAATATGTTTTAAATTGTTTATGCGTATAATTAAAAAAGAATCATTCATCTAAACACATTTTATTCTTAGCTCCAAAATCTAGCACTTTACATGAAGCAGGAAAAGATAAATAAATTACTCTTTCTATGGTTATAAAATCTTTTGCAACGGGTACACACTTAGCAGACATCAACAAGGTAACTTTTGATAGAAAAGAAACCTTAAAAACATCTAAAAATCTAAAAATATATATATGTATGGTTAACTGTCAAATCAGAAAAATACTCATCATTCAAAATATCAAAAAACATCTCGAAGGATACTAGGAGCACAACCCAAACAATCCAAATTAATGAATTTAAATCAATAAATAATTGATTGTCACTTTATTTTTACTCAAGTTTACTCAAAACTAACCAAACTAATATAAACACAACCTAAGGGGAGAATCCATTTCTTAGAACGTAGAGAACTAGTTTTACATGATAAAAATTACACATTTTTATAAAGATAACATAGAAAGTAAAGATCATACAACGATTCATCCGCCATTATAATCATGTGACTGATTTGCGAGAGAAAAAAATAATATATTTTTATACTCGTATTTTTAGAAAAAAGGCTTGTTCAAATTATACATGACAAAATAAACCTTAAAAGCTTTTAGATGAAAATTTTGTTCATAGTGATAAACAAGATATCGATTGACATGATAATAAACATACACCACATATTACTTGCATTCCTTGATTGGCTACAAATTTAGATAACACATATCATAACCAAACATATTCAGTAAAAATCTCACTTATGTAAGAACATGTGAGCATAACTAAATTACCAAGAAAAAAAATCGTTTAGAAAGAACATGTCTCCATGATCTTAACAAACTCATCAAAATCAATGACTCCATCCCCATTGATATCAAAACCTTTGATCATGTTTCTACATTCCTTCAACTTTGCCATTTCTAGTTGTCCAAGATTGCACAACATCCTTTGCAACTCTAACTCATCTATGAACCCATCTGAGTTCACATCAAACACATCAAAAGCCACCTTAACTTCATCCAAACTCGGTTCCTCATCATCAAACACCGACAAAATGTCTATACCACCATCAAAATCGCAACATTGCTCAATCCCTAATTGACCCATGACCATGTTTATCTCCTCAAGGGTCACAACCTCTTTGTTGATCGGCTCTTTTAGGTCACCTAATGTGGGAGTAGTCCGTAACTTGTTCCATGAGACTGATAAACGGGTCAGTATATAGTGAGCCGAAGCTTGAAGGGATTTTAACAAAACATCACAACGGTTCATTTTACAAAATGCAATTTTGAGGGCTAAAAGTGTAGAATCTGGACATTTTTTCACGTGTGTCCCTTCCATCTTCGATCAAGCAAGTTCAATAAGCTGCGAGTCTTTTGATCTAACAAGAAAAAGATTGTTATAGCGCGAGTTGAGGCTTTATCACTACCCTCTAATATTAAAAAAAAACATGAACATGTGGGTTTGAGTGTGAAATGCTTGATGTCAATTGTATGGTTTATAAGATATATATAATGTGTAAACATATACTATGATCATTGTTTGTATCCCAATTTACAACAAGATTTCCATGAAATTATGTAGGAAAATGTTGAGGACTACATTAATGTCTTGAAATTAACATAAGTGATGGTGACGCGTTGACTGCTTGACTTGGAACCCACACATAACCACTATGAATTTTCTAAGAAGTTTTGTGAAACATAAACAAATAAAACATTAAAACCATGCACACTACCTTAGCTTGTGGGTTGGTTTTACAAGTTTTTCGCATGAAGAAAATGTAGTAATTGATATTATTAGATATATTTTGCGGATTAATTTGTTGGTTTAATTCACTTTTGTAATGTGTTTTGACGCATAAGATGTATATAAGAGCTTCCGATGTATTAGAATAGTTCAACATACTCTTTATATCAAGATATGCATCTCACCAATAATTAGTTAATGACTAATCTTAAAAGATTGGTGTGTAAAGCCCTAGGACAAAGTTATCTTTTATATAAAAGGTGCCTAAATTATTTAAAATGTGACGTACTCACTATTATAATTAGTTTTGATGCATACGTATATAACGGTGCATCTAAACCAACCACTACGACAAAAGGTCAAACTTCATGCGTATTTTTTTCAAGTTTTGATTCGGTGTAGCTAAACAGTGGTAGACTCGGAAAATTATTTCATGGGGGTTGAACTCTCCCCAGAAAATTATGTCTATAAAGAGGAATTTGTTATCATGTCGGGCCATTTATATTTTTTTGCTAGATTGATTCAGACCATCAATGTTTTGGCCAAATTTAATTTGTCATGTAATATTTTGAGTTTTTTAGTATAATTATTAGGTTTTTGATTTGGTTCCTAACTTCTATATTTTATTTTTTATATGGTTCATAACTTAATTTTATTAAAATTTTCGTATTGTGTAAAGTTAACAAACAGTTAACACTTAACAACTAAATAATAAGCATCAACTGTTACTTTATTAAATTTTTATAGGTTCTTAACATCAAATACCGAGAAGTTAGATTTATATAAGCTTCACATATATGATTTTAATTAATTCAATCTATTAGAGCTTATTTGAATTATTCGCTTGTATAGTTTCATAAGAAGATGACAATTGTGCTACAATGTAAATAATACAAAATTTTGTTTACCAACAGTTAATTAATTTATTTAATTATCAAGAAAACAATCTTTGATTTAGTTTAGTTTCCAAAAATATTATTAAATGTATTTTTGTTTTCAAAAGGTAGCATTTAATTAATTTTAACTCTCAAGAAAGACCATTTAATATATTTTGGTTTTTTAAAAATCAAACTATTGTAAAACTCACACATAGCTAGCCTCCTTTTCGATTAATATTCTTTTTTCCTTATAAATACAAAATTTTTAAAACCGGACCGGACAGTAAACCAGACACCCGTTCGACTGGTTCAACCGGTCCGACCACCGGTTCAACCGGTACGACCGCCCGTTCGACCGGTTCAACCAGTCTGACCACAAATTCAACACTAAAACGGTTTTAAACACCGAACCGGACCGGATCGGAGTCCGGTTCCCGGTCCAACCGGTCGGACCGGCCGGTCCGGTCCGGTTTTCAAAACCATGCTTATAATTATTTCTCTACTCACCCAAGAGAAACAACTCCGTATAGACCACTTAATCAAAATAAAGAACAAAGAAAGAAAGGTCTTGAAAAAAAGAAAGGTAAATGTATTTCTATTTCTTGTTTCATCAGCTATAAGTTAACCCTCTTCTTCAACTCATCTTCATTCTTCAATATCAATGTTTTTCAACAAAAATCCCTTTATAAAGCAGCAGTCAATATATAGTCAATATATTATGAAGGTAATTAAAGTTAACTATTTTAGTCATTGGTAACAAAAACTTTATGGATGTAGTTGTTAAAAAATCTTGGGGGTTGTTCGGATTTCGATTACATATATCGTACATAAAGAAAAATTTCATGAGTGTCGGGTGACACCCAACCCAAAGCCTTAGGTCCGTTCCAGGTAGCAAGTCTGTAGCATTTTTATTCTTTAATGTTTTTTTTTAATTATTACTTGATTATCTGTGAAAACAAAATAGACGAAGTGAATTCATATACTCTGAGTTAGAGTTGTAAGAAACCGGTTCAGGAAAAAAACATATGAAAAAAACCAGTTCAGTTTTGAAAAAACCGGTTTTAGCCAAACATGTTCCCAACCTGATTTGAACCGCTAGTTTGTATACGATTCGGTAGCCTGACACCCAAAACAGGTTTAAAAGTTGGTTCAAAGGGGAAAAACTTATTAAACCGGTTTCTCTAAAAGAACGGCTTTCAAAGCTGGTCCAAACCGATTTAATAGATTCAAGTATCCAGTTAAAAAACCGGTTTGATCTTATACAAAAAGAAAAAACAGAACCACTTTAAAACCCAAACTGTTTTTAGAAAAAAAACTGACCTGTACGTCTACTATATGAATCTATGACGCGTAATTATATATAAATTTATATAGAACTCAATATTAATATATCTACACAGATTTCCACGATACACTTGCAAGTCTTAAAACCCAGTCAAGGAAACACGACAAACAAAAACGATAATCACAATCAAACAAAAACAATAGTCAAGAAATACTCAAATTGCAATCTTTAAAAATCAATATGTAGAGCACTTTGTTCATACTAAACAAGTGATATACATTTCTTTTAAATTAACTTTTAATTATAATTATAATATATATTAAAAAACAAGTTTATTGTTACGGTGAAGTTTGCTTTTTAATATATTGGCCACATCTTTTTACAAATTGATATTAAAACCCAAATGCTTATTAGAAATATTTTTTTATCTTATGCCTTAGCTATTATTGAGGTTTTTTTAATGAAAGTGAGTGAGGTGCTACAACAAAATTTTATATATTTGTTTTCTGACCACAAATTAAAGTTTATTTTTTGTGTTTTTGGCGTCAAGCATTGATATTGATATTCGGTATTATCGAAACCGGTATTGGTATATGATTTTGTGGTTTCCGATTAGCTGACCCGACAACGAAGAAAGTCACGGGCGCATAAGACAGAGGAAAACAACCAGACTCTCCCATGCGTAGCGCCGGTGAAGTTTGCTTTTTAATATTGGCCACATCTTTTTACAAATTGATATTAAAAAAATATACACAATTGTGTGTAAAAATATAAAATTTAGAAGAATATGAACTTTTGATATTAGTTTTGTTGTTGTTAAGATATTTATAAGTTCCGTATGATGCTATTATTGTTTGGAATGTTAAATAATCAACATCTCATGAATAAAGTATTATATATAAATAAAATCTTTTGAATATATAAATGTACTACTTGATTTAAAGTAAAACCTTTTTCACAAAATAAATTGACTAAATATAATTAAAAAACTTATAAATTCAATATCTTTTTTTTTGTAATAAATTAGATAACTTTTTAAAATCCAAACAAATTAAATATTGTGGCTTAGCTTTTAACACAAGGAAGGGGTTAAGTTGTAGCTATTAAAGAAGACTGTGGCTTAGCTTTGAAAAGGGGGACACATCTGTAACTTAGCCTTGTATACGTGTGGTTTTTTTTCAAAATAAGATAATTTTAGATGTTAAGTGGTGTTTAGATTGACTTTTAGTTGATTTGTATTTTTAGATATTACTCTAGTTAACTACATGACGTGACAGATCATCTTAGTTGAGATAACGGAAATGTCTATCGGCAAAACATAATCCTTTTACTTGATCAAATGCTCATTTAGATGATATTTTTTTGCTAATTATCCTTAGCTTAAATGATTGAGATGATAATCCCAAAACTTAATCAAAATAGAAGAAGGTAATGGTTCAACTCTCACATAATACAAATAAGGTATTTCAGTTTGACTCGGGGGTTTTCTCACCTATCTTTTGGTCATGTTCTCAGAATAATTGAATGAATATCATCAGTAATCCAATTATTCGCTAACAAAAATATAAGTTTTCTTTTTTAATAAACCAAATCATTCAATAATTACGCTTAGTTCCGTAAATGTCACATAACTTTACACAAATCAACGTTAGTCACTCGAATCACAGGGCCATAACATAACCCTTTTAATCTCATACAATCACGTATTAAATACTAGCTTATATAATCACAATAACATTACAACACAAGATTTAATAACCGATAAGTGCTCGTACGTAACGGGTCCATACATCTTTTTAATGTATAAAATACAACGTAACATCAAGATTTACGAGAATGAGTAATAAATTAATAAACTAAGCCGACAAGCATCCAATCCCATACCTCGTATTGGGAAACATAAGAAACAAACCACTACAAACCACCCCAACCATCAACGGGAAACTCTGCATGACTTCATCCATCTCCTTCCCATGCCCGGGGAACAAGCAATCCGTAATCCGGTGATCCGACAGCGCGATCGCCATGAACACCATCGACGACATGAGCGCGTGCACGAGGTCGGTCACCCCGACCTTATACCGCTCGTCTTTGGGCACGGCGATCGTCGCACTCGGCTTAAACACCTTCAGCCCCGACGGGGTGACGAACCCGTAGTACACCTTCCCGTCGGGGCCGTGGAAGCTGTCGGTGAAATGGAAGAAGAAGCAGGAGAATGTGCAGATTGATAGAAGAATGGTGATCATGACGGTGGCCACGGTGGTGCACTGGCCTTTGCCGTAGATCGACGGGAGGACCATTTCGAAGGTTAACAAAGTTCCGGTGGGGAGGAAGTTAACGAGTAATGAGGTTTTTGAGAGGGTTTTTTGGAGGGTTTTACGGTGGCTGTTGGCGGTGGTGGTGGTGGTGGTGGTGGTTTGCGACGGTGGGTCACGGCGGAGTTGTGGTGAGGGGGTGTAGACTCTGATGCCGGAGTCGTCGGAGGGTTCCATTTGAATTTGTGATGAAGAAGAAGAAGATATGAATGTGAATGTAACTGTAGGTTTAGGTTTTGTAATGGCGGTTAGCGACGAGATGTATAACCGTTACTTATGGTTATTACTTATTAGCGCCATCTGCGTTTTTTTAAATGTTTAGCTTTTGCCCTCGTCTTATTATGTAGCTGAATTTGGCCCTTGGACATGAGTTTTATGTTACTAGTAAGATATTGAGTAATGTTGTTAAAACCGGACTGAAAACATACTACGCTCTTGATTAGGCCTTTGTAAAAAAAACGCTAAAGCGTTACAGTCACCGACGTCTATGCTATCATTTTTATTTTATATCAATAAAGTTTAACTGGTATAGTTATAATTAAAGTTAATGTTTCAACCTTATCTATGATGGGCTAGTATAGATTACTTGTGATGTAAATTTAAAAGTAGACTCAATGAAAATTAAAGTAAGTTAAATGGGTGTGTGCGCTAATGTTCTAACAAACTAAATAAAAAATTGCCATATGATGATTAGACGTGTATATCTAATGGATTAAAATATTAATGGACACATGTCCTTTTTATGTTTTCCTAACATTTTTTCCGCATCCCTTTACAATTAATTATAAAGTTTCTTTAATTTTTTATTATTGTTTATTTTCTTCCGGTCTCTCCTATTAGATGATAGTATATGTTATTTTTTATTAAATGTTTTTAGTTTTAATTTTGAGTAAATTACAAATTTTGTTCTTTAAGTATATCTAAAATTATGGATTTTGTCCTTAAACTTTCATAATTACACCGAGCGTCATTTTTTAAAAACTTATCATGCTTTATGTTCTTTCTACTAACTGAAGTTAACTTTTTCAGTTAGTTTTTTGTAAAAGACCATTTTACCCTTACCTTTTAAAGGACGAAATCTGTAATTTTCACTAATTTTTTTTTTCTTTTTGTTTATATTTTATTACTTTATTTCTCTTTATTTTTTTCTTTTCTTACAACTTTAATTTTAATAAACTTATTTCTTAATGGTCATTTTACCCTTAACCTTTTAAATGACAAAATGTGTTATTATTACTCTTTTATTATTATTATTATTATTATTATTATTATTATTATTTTTATATTATTATTATTATTATTATTATTATTATATTATTATTATTGTTATTATTATTATTATATATATTTATTTTTGTTACTTTTATTTATTTTTAGACCCGTTTGTTTAAATAAAAAATCATAAATATTAGTAGTAATTTTATTTTATTTTTTATAAAATGTAATTTTATTTATAGATTTTATTTCTTATATTTTTTATTTGTTCAATTTGTTCATTACCTTTGTAATAAAACTAATAGAAATTAGACAACTAAATTTTTAATTTTTTTGGTACAAGATTTTTTAATCGTTTCAAGTTATTTGGTTTTGGGTTTATATTCGAAACGGTTGTAGATAATAAGACTTTCGTTTATGATATGAATTTTCTTTTGTATTAAATCAAATGTTTGTTTTTAAATATAAATATAATGTGATAGCTCGTTACTTTAACTTAAAATAAAATATACTAAAAGGTTACTAAAGAACTACTTGAAGTTTTAAATAAACAATCATTCAATTTTTTTTATTAATGTATTTTTATTCAAGGTTTTATTTAAACTGTTAATAATAATTTTTTATCAACAGAAATCAAAGCCGAACCACTTAAAATTAAAACAAAACCGAACCAAATAATTACTAAGGGTTTGTTTTGCTTTAGTTTGGTTTTATGATTAAGTTTATCGAACATTTTTCAGTAAAAAAGCTTAAATACTCCATCTTTAATTATACATATAGCTCAATTTAGAATAATTAAAAACCAAGTAAAATATAAAAAAAAGTCATATACTAAAATCATACAGTTTCTAATAGGTTTCTAATATAAACCGTAAGTCAAACTATTTAAAATAGTTGAAAATTCTTATACAAAAAAGGTAATAGAAAAATGATGATGAAACAAAATCGATTACTAGTTTAATTTTAAAACATAAAAAATATTGTAAGCTCTCCATCTTATTCTCGTATGATTAGAAAGGTAGATAATTAATTTTTAAAAATAAAAAAAATATAATAATAAAAAAAATATAGATAAAATTATATTTTAAAAAATATTTAAGTAATAATATTTCATATAAGTTTAAAAATAAAAATTGATTAAAAAAGATAAAGTAAATAAAATAAAACCAAAATAGAAATACTAAAAGATTAAGAAAAATTGCAGATTTCGTTTTTTAAGGGATAAAAACAAAATGGTACATTCACATAAAACTAACTGAAAAAGTTACCTTCAGTTAGTAGAAAAAATATAAAATATGATAAATTTTTAAATAAAGGACGCTCAGTGTAATTATCAAAGTTTAAGGACAAGATCCATAATTTTAAACATACGTAAAAAACAAAATCTGTAATTTACTCTTTGAATTTTTAGGTTTTTTTTCCATAAAACAGGCATATAGATTGAACATTAATTTCATTCTTTTTGTAAAGCATTATATTTATGCATGCATGTATATGTAACATTCTTAAATTTATATTAAAAACTATGTAATATATATATATATATATATATATATATATCTTTAATACTGAATATATTATATTGTATTTATACACCTTGTGTAACATTGGGACTTTAGCCTAGTTTACAATAGAAATGTTGTTGGTAGCCCAAACTATAACTTATTAGTCGGTTATAGTTCATATTATTAGTTTGAAAATGATAATCTTAACATGTATTTTTGTTGTCAAAAGCAATTTTACTATCTTAATAGCATAATCATTTATTGATTTTTATTTGATTTTGCTTACGATAGTGATTGTGAATAAATATAGAAAAATAAAATGAAAATTAGTAGAAATTGAATTAAAATCAAATATAAATAAATGCTGATTATGCTATTAGGATTACTTTAAATAAGAAAAATAAAAAAATAAAAATTACTATCGATAATATCATGAATATAGTTTGAAGGTTTAAAATATGGGTAACTTTGTAAAATAGTAACCAACTTTTAAAAGTGTTCTAATTAGGTAACTCAAGCTTTAAAAGTGTTCTAATTAGATGACTTAGTTTTTATATTTTATACAAATTAAAGTCATAATGTATTTTTAGCATGTTATATTTTTGAATTCAGTTAGATATATTTTTTTCTATCTTTTGATGCTAATATAGAATGTTGACGTAAATTTTAGGCACTTTTTTTATTTTTTTCATAATTAACATGTTTGTTTTTATTTTTAATATGTCACACCCTCAATTTCCACAAACGGGGTTTTACCGTTAGGCGTGTAACATACCAGGATCTCAGACACGGTCATATCAGACGACACTAAATGAATTTAAAAATAAACGTTTGACTTAAATCAGAGTAGCATAAAAGAAATAAACATCAGTGCGGAAGCATAAAACTGAAATGAATAATAGTGCGGAAGCGAATAACGAATTGTAAACCATACTGAAAGTTATAAGTGCTAAGTCAAAACAAAATGTTCAATGCAAGTAAATATGTTTGATGATGCATGTCCTGAGTGCGTTCCTTAATCGTGCATCATAAGCTTAAGCGTTCTGTTACCTGAGAAAACATGCTAAAGTGTGTCAACATAAAGTTGGTGAGTTCACAGGTTTTATCACAGATAAAAATGTTTATAACTATTTGAATGGTAAAGTAATTAAAGCATATTGACAGGTAGCTAGCCTATAAACAAGTTAGTTAGTGTTTCAAACCGAAGCTGACTGTTTGTATGTTTGTTGCCTTCCCGTCACGTCTAACCCAGACAGTGACAAATGTTAGGTCAATAACGCACCCGTTTGACCTCCAATCAAGCTAGCGCGACTAGCCCGGGCGGGGTTTGTCAAACCCGGTAGTACTACTCAGAATTACCTCGCTACACATTACTAACGGTTCGAGAATGTAAGGTCTTTTCAAGAATGTTTGCACTAACGTAACAGGCGATATCAATAATACTAAAACCGTTTTGTAAATACGTTTGCATGTTTTCTCCCCCAAAAAGGAAAGAAAGTAAAATAGGGGCCGTGAAGACTCACCTTGAATGCACAGCGACACGTAAATATAAGCACAAAAGTTAGGGTCTCCGATTAACCTGAATTTTATTTATATATAAATAATATAAATTTTAAATTGTTAAATATAAATATAACGATCGTACGGTTTCCTCATTCGGTTCAGGTACAATGCCGGTTAACGATAGATTTCCCACGTCAAACAAATACCAACACATACAACTCATACAAACAAGAAAACCCAATACTCATATAACCCAATTTATAAATAAAACTCCTTTATATGTATATGTATATATATATGAGCTCATGGCACTACACAATATGTGGACCCCAACCACACCACAGCACTCACCAAACACACACATGCATTCATACACAATATAACACCCACATGATGCATATTTTGCACAGGAACGCACACATACGCATTTACTCGTGATATATATATATATATATATATATATATATATATATTATATATATATATAATATATATATATATATATATATATATATATATTATAATATATATATATATATATATATATATATATACACGCAGAAGATACATACATATATATGCAGAAAACACATACATAACACATATATTTCTATAATCGCCCAGATTATCTGTATATGTATATCCAACTCCGTGCACACACAACAATAAATGCATACGCAGAATACGTATATATATGCATACGTAGCGTATAACACGCACCGATACAAGCATACACACAACAATATATCTATATATGTGTATATATACACATTACAGAAACGTATATATAAGGTAAACACACACATATATATACATCGCAAAACATGTATATATATATAAAGAATGCACACACACACACCGCATAACGCATATATAACCGATCAACGCATCCCGCATCGAACCAACGAAAACCGAAATTGAAACCGTAATCGAAACCGTAATACTCCGAACGAGAAATAACGAGAAAAGGAACCATACCGAACAAGATGCAGGTTTGATTCGATCTTCGTTTACTGTCGTCGGGCGGGGTTGTTTGATTGCGGTGTTGTTTGATCCCTTAGAAGACCGTAAGAGAACCGTCACGTGAAACGGGAGGCCACCGGAGGCTAGAGGCACACGAAAGAGGCTGCCGGATAGAGCTTGCATTGGGGGAGAGGTCGACGGTTGTAGACGATGCTCTCGAAGAAGAAGAAAACGGCAGCAACAACTAATAGGGTTACGGAGAAGGTTATGCTAATGGGATGGGGGGGGTACTGTAGTTATATAATTCAAACTTTAAAAGTTTGGAATATTAACACTTGAGTCCCTCAAGTTTATTTAAATTTCTTCTTGGGTTAATTAAGTTTAGTTAGGTTTAGAATCATTTATTATTATTAAGTATGCTAATAATCATTTTACTTAATAATAAAAATAAATAAATAAACTGATTTATTTTAAAATATCATAGAGAGGTTCAATAGTGGTGATGATGTTAACCTGAAAAATACGAGGTGTCACATTATCCCCTTGTTGAAGGAATTTTCGTCCCGAAAATTAGAAATCAGATTAATAAGGAAACACTGGGTTCAACCGCGACAACAAAAGGGGCTTGCTTAGGATATGGTTTCTGGAGTTTCTTGAGAATTAGATGTCTGGCCTTTGAATAGTTGTGGGTGTTTCTTCTTCATTTGATCCTCGCGTTCCAGGTAAACTCTAGTCCACGCTTTGAGTTCCAACGGACTTTGACGATAGGGATACGACTATGTTTGAGCGTTTTGACCTCTTGGTCCATAATTTCCACCGTTCCTCGATGAAACGCAGTTGCTCATCCACATGTATCTCGTCTAACGGAACGACGAGAGTCTCGTCTGCGAGGCATTTCCTCAGGTTTGAAACATGGAACACATCGTGTACTCCTCTGAGTTCTTCGGGTAGGTCCAGCTGATAGGCTACGGGGCCTACCCATTTGACAATCTCAAACGGTCCCACGTATCTAGGGCTTAGTTTTCCACGTTTCCGAAACGAATCACACCTTCCAAGGTGACATTCAAAAGTACCTTGTCACCAATTTGAAATTCCAACGGTCGGTGACGTTTGTCAGCATAACTCTTCTGTCGGTCACGTGCTGCTGCCATGCGGTTACGGATTTGTACGATCTTCTCAGTTGTCTCGTGCACAAGTTCAGAACCGGTAGTTGACTTTCTCCAACTTCCGCCCAACAAATAGGTGATCGGCACTTACGCCGATACAGTGCCTCGAATGGAGCAGCTTTGATCACGTGTGATAACTGTTATTGTAAGAAAACTCAACCAACGGTAAGTGAGTTTCCCAACCGCTGCCGAAATCAATCACGCAAGCGCGTAACATGTCTTCCAAAGTCTGGATCGTTCGCTCACTCTGGCCATCCGTTTGGGGATGATATGCGGTGCTCATATCTAGTCGTGTACCCAATGCTCGTTGTAATGATTGCCAAAAATGTGAAGTAAATCGAGCGTCACGATCGGAGATGATAGAAATTGGCACACCATGCCGAGAGACTATTTCCCTTAGGTAGAAACGAGTTAACTTCTCCATTCTATCTGTTTCTCTAATTGGTAGGAAGTGTGCGGATTTCATCAATCGATCTACAATTACCCAAATGGTATCGCATCCGTTGGGTGTTCGTGGCAGTTTTGTGATGAAGTCCATAGATATCTGCTCCTACTTCCATACTGGAATTTCTGGTTGTTGTAGTAAACCAGACGGTTGTTGATACTCCACCTTAACCTTAGAACAGGTTAAGCATCTGCTTACGTAAGTGGCAATGTCAGCTTTCATGTTTGGCCACCAGTAAAGGACTTTTAGATCGTGATACATCTTGTCTGAACCCGGAGAATAGAATACCGTGACTTGTGAGCTTCGTCCATTACCAGCTCTCGTAGGTCTCCATACAAAGGAACCCATATTCGGCCCATAAAGTAGCGGATTCCGTCCGATTTGGTTTCAGTTGTTTCTCCATGCCTCTTAGTGATTCAGCTTTCAGGTTCTCGTCTTTCAAAGCTTCAAGTTGTGCATTACGTATTTGGTCGGGTAATCCAGTGTGAATGGTGAGTTGCAATGCTCGAATTCGCTTTGGCTTAGGTGTCTCCTTTCGACTTAAGGCATCAGCTACTACATTAGCCTTACCCGGATGATACTTGATCGCACAGTCATAGTCATTCAACAACTCGACCCAGCGACGTTGTCTCATATTCAATTCTTTCTGTTCGAAAATATGCTGAAGACTCTTGTGATCGGTATAAATGGTGCACTTGGTACCGTACAAGTAATGTCTCCATATCTTGAGAGCAAACACAACGGCTCCCAACTCTAAGTCGTGTGTCGTGTAGTTCTTCTCATGAACTTTAGCTGTCGGGAAGCAATGTGATCACCTTCTCGCGTTGCATTAGCACACAACCGAGACCTTGAATAGAAGCATCGCAATACACCACAAAATATCGGTTCCCTCGGGTAAAGACAATATCGGTGCCATGCAGAGATCTGTTTTAAGAACTGGAATGCTGATTCCTGCTTGTCACCCCAACTGTACGCAGTGCCTTTTTGTGTTAACATTGTAAGTGGTTGGACGATCTTCGAAAACCCTTCGATAAATCGTCGGTAATATCCGGCCAATCCAAGAAATTGTCGTACCTCCGTCGGAGTCTTTGGCGTAGCCCAGTTCTTGATAGCTTCTATCTTTGCTGGATCAACATGTATACCCTTCTCATTGACTACATGACCCAAAAATTGGACTTCCCGAATCCAGAAGTCACACTTCGAAAATTTGGCATATAGTTGTTCTTGTTTAAGTAATTCCAAGATCAGCCGAAGGTGTTCCTCGTGCTCCTCCTTGTTCCTTGAATAAATCAGAATGTCATCGATAAAAACGATGACAAACTTGTCCAGGTAGGGTTTGCACACTCGGTTCATGAGATCCATGAACACCGCTGGTGCATTGGTCAACTCAAAAGGCATAACCAAAAACTCGTAGTGACCGTAACGAGTTCTGAATGTTGTCTTTGATATGTCCTCCTTTCGGACTCTCAGTTGATGATACCCTGATCTCAAATCTATCTTCAAATAGAAGCTCGACCCTTGAAGTTGGTCAAACAGATCGTCAATGCGAGGTAGAGAATAACGATTCTTGACCGTCACTTTGTTCAGTTCACGATAATCAATACACATGCGAAAAGTCCCATCCTTTTTCTTGACAAACAGGACTAGGGCTCCCCACGGTGATGACTAGGTCTGATGAATCCTTTATCCAGGAGTTCTTGCAGTTGAGTATACAGCTCTTGTAATTCCTTCAGAGCTAATCTGTATGGTGCTCTAGCTATCGGTGCGGCTCCATGCGCCAAATCAATCTGGAACTCAACTTGACGATGCGGTGGAAGACCAGGTAAGTCTTCAGGGAATACTTCAGGAAAGTCACGAATGATAGGGATATCTTCGATCTTCTTTTCTTCAGTGATCTTTTCGGTGATCATCGCTAAGATGGCGGTATGGCCTTTGCGTAGGCACTTCTAGGCTTTCATGTACGAAATGATGCCAGAAACGACACCACTTTTCTCACCCTGTACGGATAAGACTTCACCACTAGGAAGTGGTACACGAACAATCTTCTCGCGACAAAATATCTCAGCTTGGTTCTTAGACAACCAGTCCATGCCAACGACTACGTCAAAACTACCAAGTGTAACATGCATGAGGTCTATATCTAACTTGTGTCCCGATAGTTCTAGTTTACATCCTTTGAGAATATGTGTTGCCTCAATCATTTTACCATCAGCTAGTTCTACGGTGTAACTAGGTTCTATTTCGGTTGACGTTACATCTAGAAGTTTGCTAAACTTGGCAGAGATAAAACTCTTATCAGCACCGGTATCAAATAACACAGTAGCAAAACAGTCATTCAGAGGAAACATACCGGTAACCATGTTTTGATCATTTCTCGCCTCGCCAGAACCAATCACGAAAGCTCGACCTTAGCGTTATTCCTATAGTTGTTGTTTCTATTATTCCCCCTGTTTCCATTCTTCAGTTTTGGGCAATCTTTCCTATAGTGACCCTCTTTACCACACTTAAAACAGCCTCTAGTCACTTCACCCTGTCGTTGTTGATAAGGTTGTTGCCTGGTCATCAGTTCACCCCTATAGTCTTTAGCAGCATGGCCCATTCTTCCACACTTTGACAACGAAACGATCACACTGGCCATGATGATGAAAGTTACATTTGTTGCACTTTGGATACTTGCCCACATAGTTACTTGCTCCCTGACCATTGTTGTTGTTGTTCTGATTATTGTTGGTGAAGCTTCTGAAAAGTAAAACTTTCTGACTTGTTGTTGTTGAGTGTTGTTCGAGTTTGAGGACTTGCTGGTGGTATTATCCCATTTTCTTTTATAGTCAGATGAACCAGATGTAGTACTACATTAGGCAGAGTGCCCTGCGTCACTGCCTGATCAGTGAGCCTGTGAGCTAGCCGGATAGCATGCTGAATAGTCTCAGGGTCCGCAGCTATGACACTAGCTTGAATCTGAGGAGCTAAACCATCAATATACCTCTCTATCCTTTTGTAGTCTGGGTCTACCATCTGAGGACATAAAGTAGCCAACTCGTGCGAACGAGTCGTATATTCCTCAATGTTGGAGCCAACCATTTTAAGATTCCAGAAGTCATTTTCCAGCTTCTGGACTTCATTCCTCGGGCAGTATTCTTCATTCATCAGCTTCTTGAATTATCCCATGGTAGGTTATTAGCAGCCTTAAATCCTAATGTCTAGACTTGTGAGTTCCACCAAGTTAACGCTGGTCCTTCTAATGTGCCAGATGCATACTTGACACGGTTTCCAACATGACAATTGCACATGGCGAAAACCGACTCAAGTTTCTCCAACCAGCGTAGCAATGTGACAGCACCCTCAGAACCACTGAAAGAGCGAGGCTTGCAGTCCATAAACATCTTGAAGGTGCAGACTGCTGGACCTTGATTCAGATTCTGGTTGTTCTGGTTCTGATTGCGGGTCTGCTCATAAGTGCAAGCACGTCAGCTACACGCTCATTGATGATGGCATCCAATTCAGCTTGAGTCATGTGATGTTTCCCCGTCCACTCGGGCGTCCAGGTCTTCTTCCAGACATGATTCTTAATTCACAGTACACGAACATGAGAAAATATATAATATATAATCATCATAATGTACAATGTAAATAATCATGCATTTCACAAAACCACAACAACCAATAATCAAATAATAATCTTCGATGAAAATAAATTGTAAGAGGTACAATGTATTCAAATCAAATGATCAAAATTCAAAAATATCAGTTGGATGGGAACAACCCTTCCCACCTAGGTTAAGGAAATGAAATGAAATGCTTAAGTGTCGTCACCAGCTGAAGAGATAACTGATGCTGCATCTCCTTCGTCATCTTCTGGAACCTCCTTAGGGTCTTCCTTAGGGTCCTCCTCAGGTTCCTCTTCGAGCTCCTCTTCTTCTTGTTGTGCAACTAGAGCTTCGACCTGTGCCTCTAATTCCGTAATTCTCACTACTGCTTGAACACGATGCTGCTCAGATTCCACGGCTCTAGCCTCTAAAGTGTTAACACAGGCCACTAGTTGTTTAAATTCCTTAACGGGTCTATTATGGCACTTGTCACTGGATTCAAGGATTTCTTTCTGAAGTTCTACGTGTCTATGTGTTCGAGCCTGATCCTCTGACAAGGTTTTAACCCTTCCGATTGTCTAATGCATATAGCGTACCTCACGTTTCATCGCAGCTACAAAGGCAGCGAAAGATTGTTCAGGCGGGGGAATACATATTAGGATAGGAGTAGAAGCAGGTGTGAAAGGAGTAGGAGGGTAGGGCACGTTCTCCTCCCTAATCCATCGGGCAATCAATCCTGGTAACCAGTCCCAATCATGGGTGTTAGGTGAGTCATGGGCATTTAAGGGCTCCCCGTGCCCCGTAGCGGCAACGGTAGGCTCAAGTCGGCGTCTCTTAGACTCCGGGGTGAAGAAACAGGTATAGATGCTGAAGGCAGATGAGCGGAATCCTCAGTCTCTCTACTAGTCGAGGGTGATATAGTTGACATCGATAGTTCAGATGATGATGAGGTGGACATCCTGTAACGTAGTTCGAGTATGCCATGAAATGTACTTCCAAAAGTCGTAAACAAGTAATAGTGTCTATGCAATGCTAGTGTTGTGTCTAAGGCTATAGTCTAGATGCAAATGCAATCCTAGTTCTCTATAACCAATGGCTCTGATACCAATCTGTCACACCCTCAATTTCCACAAACGGGGTTTTACCGTTAGGCGTGTGACATACCAGGATCTCAGACACGGTCATATCAGACGACACTAAATGAATTTAAAAATAAACGTTTGACTTAAATCAGAGTAGCATAAAAGAAATAAACATCAGTGCGGAAGCATAAAACTGAAATGAATAACAGTGCGGAAGCGAATAACGAATTGTAAACCATACTGAAAGTTATAAGTGCTAAGTCAAAACAAAATATTCAATGCAAGTAAATATGTTTGATGATGCATGTCCTGAGTGCGTTCCTTAATCGTCCATCATAAGCTTAAGCGTTTCTGTTACCTGAGAAAACATGCTAAAGTGTGTCAACATAACGTTGGTGAGTTCACAGGTTTTATCACAGATAAAAATTTTGTAACTATTTGAATGGTAAAATAATTAAAGCATATCGATAGGTAGCTAGCCTATAAACAAGTTAGTTAGCGTTTCAAACCGAAGCTGACTGTTTGTATGTTTGTTGCCTTCCCGTCACGTCTAACCCAAACAGTGACAAATGTTAGGTCAATAACGCACCCGTTTGACCTCCAATCAAGCTAGCGCGACTAGCCCGGGCGGGGTTTGTCAAACCCAGTAGTACTACTCAGAATTACCTCGCTACACATTACTAACGGTCGAGAATGTAAGGACTTTTCAAGAATGTTTGCACTAACGTAACAGGCGATATCAATAATACTAAAACTGTTTTGTAAATACGTTTGCATGTTTTCTCCCCCAAAAAGGAAAGAAAGTAAAATAGGGGCCATGAAGACTCCTTGAATGCACAGCGACATGTAAATGTAAGCACAAAAGATTAGGGTCTCCGACTAACCTGAATTTTATTTAATATATAAATAATATAAATTTTAAATTGTTAAATATAAATATAACGATCGTACGGTTTCCTCATTCGGTTCAGGTACAATGCCGGTTAACGATAGATTTCCCACGTCAAACAAATACCAACACATACAACTCATACAAACAAGAAAACCCAATACTCATGTATAACCCAATTTATAAATAAAACTCCTTTATATGTATATGTATATATATATGAGCTCATGGTACTACACAATATGTGGACCCCAACCAAACCACAGCACTCACCAAACACACACATGCATTCATACACAATATAACACCCACATGATGCATATTTCGCACAGAAACGCACACATACGCATTTACTCTATATATATATATATATATATATATAATATATATATATATATATATTAATATATATATATATACACGCAGAAGATACATACATATATATGCAGAAAACACATACAAAACATATATTTCTATAATCGCCCAGATTATCTGTATATGTATATCCAACTCCGTGCACACACAACAATAAATGCATACGCAGAATACGTATATATATAACCGATCAACGCATCCCGCATCGAACCCAACGAAAACCGAAATTGAAACCGTAATACTCCGAACGAGAAATAACGAGAAAAGGAACCATACCGAACAAGATGCGGGTTTGATTCGATCTTCGTTTACTGTCGCTGGGCGGGGTTGTTTGATTGCGGTGTTGTTTGATCCCTTAGAAGACCGTAAGAGAACCGTCACGTGAAACGGGAGGCCACCGGAGGCTAGAGGCACACGAAAGAGGCTGCTGGATAGAGCTTGCGTTGGGGGAGAGGTCGACGGTTGTAGACGATGCTCTCGAAGAAGAAGAAAACGGCAACAACAACTAGTAGGGTTACGGAGAAGGTTATGCTAATGGGATGGGGGTGGGTACCGTAGTTATATAATTCAAACTTTGAAAGTTTGGAATATTAACACTTGAGTCCCTCAAGTTTATTTAAATTTCTTCTTGGGTTAATTAAGTTTAGTTAGGTTTAGAATCATTTATTATTATTAAGTTTGATAATAATCATTTTACTTAATAATAAAAATAAATAAATAAACTGATTTATTTTAAAATATCATAGAGAGGTTCAATAGTGGTGACGATGTTAACCTGAAAAACACGAGGTGTCACATAATATAATTTTATATATTGAAAATTCTGACTCCCACGTCTTTTCCATCATTACTTTCTTGTCGTAAAAAATTTTGGTAATGACTCGATTTAGTTGTTTGGTGATCCAATTTAAAAAATATATGCATGAGTAACTAAATTAAAACATTTTTAAAACTTCGTTATTATTCTTGATATTTTCTTTTTAAAATATAATCTCCCGGATGATTAAAAAATGATAAATGTAAACTTATACGCCGGGTTGCCCGTAATTAACCCGATCAAACCCTTTTGTCAATTGTTTCTAAGAATTGGGGAAAATCATAAATTAGGGCAAATTCATTACTTTGATTTGTAGTTTCATATCATTCGATCACATTGTTGAATCAAAAGGCTGCTTCAACACTCTTGCGATCAAACAAATTACGATTTTTCATCTTCCAGTTGTCATCAGCATCCACCCCAAAACGATCGTAAGCTCCTAAACACTCCCCTTCTCTTCATATGTTCTTCACCGTCGTTCTCTTCATCTGCTCTAATCGGCAATGAATTTGAGATCTGTTAATTGATAAAGTTAATTGACATTGGATTCAGTCATCCGATTTATCGATTGTTGATAAAAGTATGCATTTTCATTGTTCATTATGCAGCGATACATAAGTTGGAGGGGAGGAGTTGAAGAAGATGCAGACGATTGGTGAATATAAGTTGCCTCACTTCTTTCATTATCCGCCCTACTTCACGTAATTGCTTCAAGTTTCTTTCAAATTGCATAATTATGTTAGACTAATAGATTCACTTTTTGAATGTTCAAGTATGTAAGTTAGTGATAGATTGATATCCAACCATGGTGTTTTATGTTGATTGTTGTTGACTCAATAAAACAAAGTTTCATATCTCTTTAATCAAATATGTATCTAAGATCAAAACACCATATGCATTCATTGATGTTTAGGAAGAAAGTTTTGAGCTAGAAGAAATAGTATTTTAAGCGATTGAAGAATTTTCAATGTAGTTTGATATCAAGAGTCTTGATCTTTGGTTTTAGCTTTTGAATAATCCTCTTGGACTTGATTTACTCTGTGTTTGGGATCAGTTTTGTATTGAAGTTATGTGTTTCATCAGGTTGCAGCCTGTGAGAGAAACCCGCGAGAAGCAAATACAACTCTGGAAAGAACTTATTCTTGATTATTGTCGGGCACAAAAGATTTTTATAATTGGATTGGAAGATGACTTTTCTCTGTTCTCCAACCCTGGGATTGAAAGTTAGTTGACTTACATGCGAGTTTCTCTTTACTGATATGTTGACCTTTCGACAATGAGTTATTTAGTTTCCTAATGTTGTAATTGGGTTTCAAATACATCATCTTCGATGCACATGTGGCTGAGAAAACACTTGAGAAGGCTTTGTCTCGGACATAGAAGTGCCATATGGTTTCTTTTTTTCTTTCTTTTTTAATTTTAAAATGATTAGAGAGAAGCACCAAGTGGCAGTTGGAATCTATAACGATCGGTTTTATTAACTGTGTTTTTACAAGTATAATTGCAGCTTTACGGTACGTGCTTAGTGCTGAATATCTTTTGAATGTGGTGATGTAGGATCTTTGAATCATGAAGCAAGAGAAGCTTTCTTGTCGGCTATAGTCTTGGATGGTATTCATCTCTTGACATCCCTCATCACTCACTTTAGGAATACTAGTCATGCGTATATAATTATAATCTTACTCAATGGATCGTCGAATATAGTGTTCAGAAGTACTTTTTGCTGTTTAAAGTCAAAATAATTAGATTTTCAAGTGTTTGTCATATCTGATTAGATACACTTAGATATCAGTATTGTTGCAGCTGTATGAAACTGACTATTTGACTCTTAAAATAATCATACAACTGAAAGCAGAATCCCTACTATTGATTGGGATTTTGCTATGTATGTTTGCTTGTAAACAGAAAAATTGATTAACAGATAATCAATATCAAAACGCAAATTCAAACATGTCAATTCCTGATATTGTCAAGTTTTTATGAACAGGACGCGCAGAATGGATGGACAAGAGTCATAGGCAATGTCTTATCCTCTGGCATCGAATAAAAGACTGGGCAGACATTATATTAAACTTTGTGAGTCAAAAAAAGCCAAGTTATATTCTAACCTACCAAATTAACCACTTTGTTAAGGATTGTTGACTCGCATCTTCATCAGGTCAGGGAGAATGGCTTAGAGGACAGCGTAATGACAGTGGAAGAGATCCGTACAGGAATTGAATCACGGGGAACAGGTAAACGATGCCTGTTTTTCTTTTGGTTTAAACAATCAGATCGATGTTTTAAACATCAAATCATTTTAATTCTGTTTTCTTATTGGATTGTTTTAGAAATCCATGGAATGGACCGTGGTATTTTAATGAGAGCACTTAAATTTCTGGAAAACAAAGGAAAGCTTGCAATCTTCAAGGGAGCTTCAACTGATGATGAAGGTGTAAAATTTTCTGTTTAACATGTTTTGCACAGCCAAGATTTTGGTTGATGTGATTTGTACGTTATGCATTGGATATTGTAACCATTATGAAGTGTTAAAAGGTTGTTCTTTTGATGGATTCAAACACTGTTATGGTGGAGAATGGTCTTGTTTGATTATGAGATGAGGAACAAACACATGTTTCTGCGATTTTGGCCTAAAAGAATATATTTACTATTTAAGTTAATTAGCCTTAATGAACTACATTAAAGTTTTTAACTCTGTTTAGCAGATATTTCAAATTTGAATTCATTTTCCACTAGTTTTATGTGTTATCAGCTTCAAACATCACATGATTTACTTGTTCATGTTGGTTAGCAAGATATTAAGAATACCATGTAAGTTTTTGACAATATCAATGCTTTGTAGGATAAAATCATCACATCTTGCATCTCACATGATTAGACCTCATGATTTTTTGTTAAAGAATATGTCAATTAGCATCGGTATGTCCATTGTTGTTGGGACCGGATCAGACTGGCCGGTCCAACCGGTCCGATCGGGAATCGGCCAGGTGGCCGGTCCGGTTCGCATCGAATCGTTTTCGGCCGGTTTGACCGGCTGGTTCGTCCCAAATTGGTGGTCTGACCAGGAAACCGTTCCGGTTAGAACTGGATTTTGATTTTTTATATATATTAATTGGTAAAAACGAGGTGTTGAATAATAAATTAGTGTGTTGGATATAAAATTATAGTTAAATTTTATATATAACTATATACATATATAAATTACTTATATTTGATTATATATATAACTGTATATATAATATACTATATTTATAAGTATGAAGTTATCTGGTTCTTAAATCCGGTCCGACCGATCCGACCACCAAACCAGTAAAACGGCCGGTTCGATGTCCGATCTGTTTCTGAAAACATTAGGTATTTTTTTGATAATTACTATTTGAAAAAGTTATTTGGTATGATAAGGTGGAATAATATTTAAAGTGACCAACAAAGCAATCATCTTTAGCATAGACATTAATATTCACATTCTTATTGCCGTCTTGTAAAACCAACTTTGGCATAAATCTTGCAAAAACTTAAGTACCTTCTTTATGGATTCTTTGTCAACATTGGCTAGAAACTTACCTCTTTCTCTTTGAAAAAGTTAATGATGTTTCTCTATTTCTTACATCAATTTGCTGCATTCAAATTGAAACAATAGCAAATAGTTAATTTTATGCTAAGTACCTAATTAAGTAAATTAAAAAAATATTAATGTATGCATGATTTCTTTAAAGTAAATTTGTCGATAAACAATAGCACATGGTTAATTAGTGATGCGCTTTTAAAGTACTAAGTCGAGTTTAAAATAACTTTTCTTTTCAATAAGTTGGCTGAAAAAAAAATTGTATTTGTAATTGATCAATCAATTTTGTTCAACTAAATTCTTTAATATATACAAAGACATATTATAAAATGTTGTTTTTAAATATTATAAAAATTCAACTGAATAGTAACTTATTTACAAATTATAACGTATTTTAAAATAGTTCTCTCTAAATAAATTCGATCCTTAAATTCTAAAAAGACACCTTGTTATATAAACAACCTTCACATTTTTTCAACATACAAACACATACTTTAGTTATACACGTAATTTAGGTTTAAAAATATTACACCTTTTAGCTAGGAGTACACCATTTTGCCATCAGAATGTCCTCCACAAACACATAATAATTATGCGTTAATTGAGAGTTTCAAATGCATTACCAACTAGGATGAACACCATTACACCATACAATCCAATGATAAGAACTTCCTTCTTTATTTATCTTTTCTTGATTTCTTGATTTACTTATTTGTTTATATATATATATATATATATATTCACGTCTGTATGTATATATTTTGGTGGAGGGTATTTTGATGCAGACCTTAATGGACCCAAAAATTGCATTAAAGTTAACAAAAGCAATTTCTTTAAGACCAGACTTGAGAATCTACAAGCTGCAAAGCCAATATCACAAGTTTTTGAATTATGAGCTTTTCTATAAGTGGTTAAAATATAACATTTCACTTTAATTTTGGCTGGCTAAAATGCTAAAGATTATTGAATCATGCCACAAGATTCTACTTTAAGTAAGTAGGCTAGTGCATCTAATAAGTACATCACATCTTATGATCTAAATCTAACCTTTATAACAACCCTTGAACCAGAAGTCCCCACATCCTGCATTGATAACCACAATCTTTATCATCAAGTAACTTATCAATCTACCCTTTAATCTTGATCAAGCACCATCATATCGGATCACGTGTTAGTGATAAAAGAACGGGTATAGAAGTGAGCGCGCTTTAGAAAGTTCCAATCTTGTTTTTGTTTTATAACAAGAAACAAAGACAGTGTATCTTGATGATGATGATGATATGGACAAAATAAAGAGAAAAGAAAAGCATAAAGAAAAACATATTTAGCACAAGAAACTAAGAGTGTTCTTTTTGTTGCATGGAAAACTGAGCTTGGAATTCTAAAGTGAGATCTTCAAAGGGTTTAAAGCTAATGTTATTTTAGGGTTTTAAGTTTAGTTTGTGTTTTTGTACTTCTTTTACTTTCCGACCAGCCAAACATAGAGCCCATTTGGTTGTTTTGTCACTCAAGTCTCTCTTTTCTTAGTAACTAAGGAATGTTAAATTACCAAAATACCTTTTTGAAAACTGTATGTTTTTGCTACATCATTCTATAATTGTAGTATGTTCATGTGGTGGATGATGCACAATCAAAGAACTAAAAATAGATTAGAAAAGAATCTAAGACGTTGTTTGGTAACTTCTAAATGATTAAACGCTGAACAATAAGAGTGCTGAATCATTAAGAAGTTTGAATTATTAAAAGCTAGTATATCGTTTGACTATGCAAATGCAAATGTCTGACCAATTCAGATAAGAGTTTTTAACAATTCAATACTAATATAATGCTTAACCATTCAGAGGCAAATGTCTGAACCATTTAGACATTTCTCGCGAAACAAATAGTCCGAACCATTCAGTGTTAAACCATTAAGAGGCTGGTTAAAAGCTTGCCAAACAACCCGTAACTTAAAACAAGCATAATTTCTTATTTGGATAGAGTTGTGAGCCCATAAGTAACAAATAAAAACGTTTCAACGGGTCAAAACATGTAACAAACAGCCATAGACAGTTTTCTCTAGAGGTTAAATTTTATTTTTTTGTTCTACGTCAGCAAGACATTACGGACTTCGAGACAGTGGTTTGGTCTTTGCAGTAGATAACTAGAAAAAGATGCTTAGCTTCTCAAGGGCACTGTTCCATTCTTCTTATTCATCATAGTCATATGCTTTAACTAGATTAAAGTGTTATGATTGGCACATTGGGATAATCTGAAACTTGTTATGTATGTCATGTGGGTCCCATACATGATTTCTCTATAAAATCTCTTATCAAAACTCTATAGATGTACACAAGCAACACCAAATTATATATCAGTCTTGTTACAATATTTTCTATATGAACTATGATTCTTGGTAGTCGTAAGTTTTTCATACTTCTTACCTTCATTGGAATGTTATCTATCAAACCATATACGGTTTCTGGCATTAGAGTTATCGCGATGGAACAACTAAGATTGAATCATCGCGTGCTCAAGGCAGTTGTCGTGCAGAATCATAAAGCAAATTCATCTTTTGAAACTGTAAACGAGAAGTTCGATTATTATCAATCAAGCAAGAGAAGGGTTAGAAGAGGGTCGGACCCCATCCACAATAGAGCTTAATTTGAATCAAGATGACAGATCTTTGCGTTGTCGCCTCCATTTGCCAATGCTCGTATGCAAAGATTGACTTCGGTTTGCAATTACGTCATGCTTTTGTGGCGACTAGCGAATGCAGGAAAAAAATTGAATCAATATGACAGATAATATATACATAAGGTTATGTGAATTTAAATATATTTTGTTTTTCAAATTTTTATGATATTTTTGTAGAGAAGAATGTGCATATTCAGTTTTTGAAGGATGATTTCAGAATTATATAGTTTGATTTTCTTAATTATTGTTTGAATGTATGCTTCTGTTTGTTACTTAAGTCATAAGTGTGTTATTAATCAGTTAATTTGCACTGGAATATTGCTGAAAACTTGAAACACATATAGAGTATTTCATCATCTAACGGTAGACTAAATTTAATCAACATATTTACACGTTACTGGTTGTGTGTATATTTTTGCGAGTGTGATCGGGTCACTATTCAGTATTCACACAACCTCTCTTGGTTTAGAAGGGCGTGCATCAAGTGCGACTGATGCGCGACATGATGTCGTGATAGAAAAACATCATTGCAATTGACACACTCATTCCATGATGCGAATGTGATACGACTGAATAAATACGCGTCAAACCGGAGTTACTGACTATTCACTGTTATAGTACACAATAAATGTTTCAACAACCATCAATGATATAAATTATAATCATAAACTATAATATTACCTGTATTTATTCAAAATATACAAGTATGTAATCTACCATAAACCTTATATCTTTTTTTTAACAGCATAAACCTTATATCTATTGTATACATGTATTTATATACAAGTAAAAGAGAGGGATGTGAGCCCCGAGTTTTAGTAGTAACAAACTCTGGTTTTTAGGATTAGCGACATTTTATTAAGTACTTTTGCTTATTTGATTTTTTTAAATAAAAAATTCATGCATTTTCTAACCCTAATCATAAATCTACAACAATATTTATCATGTAATTAAAATATTAAACCACTTTATGGAGTAACATATTTGTTACACATCATCATACCATTAGGTTACAACTCAATTACTCTTTGTTTATGAAATATGTACAAAAGGGAAATAGAGATTGATGAACCAAGGGATAATTTAGTGGGAGCTTGCAGTTGTCATCACGGGCTAACAGTCTGGTAATAAAGTGATGTACTTCCCAACCAAAAAATTATAGGTTTAAATAGCGGTTCACGCTTCGTGCGTCTATTGCAGTGGTTCCAATCAGGAAACATGGGTCGGGTGAGAATCGGGAGAGAAGAGAGTTTTTGTGAGTTTAAATTTGCGTTTTCGGGGTTTAAGATTGCCTATCAACGCGTAACATTGATTTGGAATTCAGGTGACTATGGTTAATTGGTCAGTTGCAGGAAGTAAACATGGGTCAAAACGGGGGACACGGGTATGGATCTTGTCGGGTCAGTCGTGGGTCAAACAGTATGATCCAGTTACCTGGCTTCCTTTTAGTTTTGAATTTTCAATTTCTTTCATTTAATTCAATTAATGTATACAAGTTTAAAAAACAAAACAATGTTTGGTTTAGGGGTTGTTTGACAACCTCTAAATCAGTTTTTTAATGATTCAGATATATAAATGGTTTAAAACTTAATGATTTAGACTGTTTGTTTCGCAAGTAGATTTATGAATGGTTCAGACATTTGTCTTTGAATGGTTAATCATTATACTAGTGCTGAATGGTTAAAAGGTCTAATGCTGAGTGGTTAGAATTTTTTATCTGAATTAGTCGGACATTTGCATTTTAATAGTTAAACGATATACAAGCTCTAATGGTTCAGACCTTTTAATAGTTCAACATTTAGTGGTTCAAACTTCTTATTAGTTCAATATTTAATCATTCAAAAGTTTTTAAACAACCCTTTAGTTGTATTTAGTATGGGTGAGCATAATGCGGTCCAACCCAAAAAAACGAACCAAAAAACCAAAGACTGGCCCGGCCCGGCCCAAACCATTATACATAAACATGGTCCGGTCTACGGTCCTAAATTTTTAGCTATTTCGGTCCTTAGTATGGGCCAGTTCGTGCCTGATAAAAGCTCGTATAATCCAAAAGACCGATTTAATAAATATAAAAAAAATGTGAACAGTTTCAAATTGGTGATAATTATTTTCTTGATAGTTTTTAACGATGTCGAGGTGGTAGAGTTCGTTCCTGTAGTAATAAAACATAATTAGCAAAGTATCTAAAGAATGACTTTGAAGATAATACTAATGATTCTGATATATTGCTATAGTGAAAGGTAAATTTGTCTCGATATCCGACTCTATCGAAAATGGCAAAATGTATTATTATTTTATTATTATAGCATATTTAAGAAATTTTAGTATACGTTATTTTTTTTTTACTTTTTTCTACTTTAGATATTTTAGCTATTGCAGTTTTAACCATAGTTTTGAAGTCGGCTATTAGTACGAGTGGACGAGTGGTGGAATCGTCTAGAACTTTACTATCCCTTACTATTGTTAATGCTTTGATTTGTACGCAAGATTGGTTCGAATGACAAGAAAGGAAATCAACAAGATATGCTATAAAAATGATTAAATTTTTTGAGTTTTAATAATTAATTTATTTTTTAGAAATTTATGATAACATGGATTATGTGCGTAACTAGAGAGTAAACGAAGATCAAATGAAAAAGCTTGGGGTATTATTTTATTATTTTGTTTCATTATAAAGATCCTTTTTGTTATAAAGGATATTAATTTATATTTTCTTATTTGCAAGTTTGTTTTACATATTATTGTGTTAATGTGTTCAAGTATCATGTTATTTTTATTTTAGTGTATTTAGTTCTAGCTCAATAAAGCAACACAATTTTTTTTCCGGACCGGCCCGACCTATCTATATAAAATCCGGTATTTGGTCCTTAAATCTTATACATTTGGTCCTTGATTCGGGTCGGTTCTAGGAGGTCCGGTCCGAATTTTACCCGTTGCACGCCCACTATTCCACTATTTAGATGTATAAAATAGTCACTTCCCATTAGGTCGAAGGTTTAAGTAACGTGGTATACAATAACGTATCGTTAGAAGTTGATTAGATCGTCATTATAAAAACTCAAAATTAAAAACCATTTTATCTCATAACCCTTTAGTTTGATATTATTTTATAATATTATCATATATAAATACGGATACATGATATAAATTTTTTAACATCAAATAATTAACTCCGCTTTAAGTTATCTTTCTACTCTATTAGAATTAACTAAGGATACGTGTTAACATCACAATCCTGCTTACCAAAATTTTCTCATTTTTTTATTATATTAAATATTTATATTTATATTGTTGTTTTAAAAAGTAAAATGTTTATAAACCAAAATAAATTAAATTGTGAGTTGTAGTAACAAAAGTTTTAAAAATAACAACTTTTAAAACGGTCTGTTTTAAAAAAAATGTTTATTATTTTTTAAAAAACATAAAGTTTAAAAAGTTGAACCATATCTTAATATATCGATTTATAATTAATAAATTTTCATTCTTTTTAAAATTTATATTCAACCATGTAATATACCGGTTAGTAAAAGTAGTTAATTATATTATATCTCATAATAAACTTATTTGTTTTGACACTAATTTACAATTATTTTAAAATTTTGATCTTATCTACATAATTACAAAATTCGTCAACCCACCTTAAATGTCAAATTGTAATACCCCTTTTAACTTGTATCGGTGTTACGGATACAGTTATTATGTGCCTACTCATTTAAAATTTTCTTCCGGTTACTACAATATTTATTTTCTTATATGCAACTTAAAAGAGAAACTTACACTTATATTATGTGAATATATGGAACGAAACAAACATGTATACACATGCTTAAACGTAAAGAATATTTTCCATTGTCGAGTGCTAGACTCTAATTGCTTGAGGATGAAGTATTACAGCTAATTTCATTAAGAAACTCGTTAATGAGAAACACATGATAAACCCTTTGGTTTACTTCAACACTAAAGTCGATATAAGATATAAGAGGGAAAAGCATGGGATAGTTTTAAAGTTATTTAAACATACATATGAAGTTTATTATCGAGTGTGACTCTAACCTTTTAATCCACTTAATTCGTTAGCAAATCTGTTGATGTCATGTCGATTGCCGTGTGTCTTTTTTAAATAATCAATCATGTTAGGAATGTTAAATGAGATACTCTAGGGTAATTTAAATAGTTAATTATAAGTTGTTTATTATGGCTTAGTTTACTAAAAAGTTAATATTAGAACAAACATTGTTGTTAAAAGCTAATAATTATATTAGAAGTAAAGTTTATACCCCTCTAGATCGTAAAAGGATGACAAGTCAAATCATTTTTAAGTTAGTCAAGATCAACTTAAGTAAGTCAAAATCTAACTTGTTAAAACCTTGAACAAATCTAATAAGATTGAGCCCAAGTTCAGCTTGAACTTTTTTTAGATATGGAGACGATTTTTAACAATTTTCTTGGTTTTACACTTCTACTGTGGATCAAGATATGGGCCTCGGCCTTTAACTAAATATACTTGCTATTTGTTTCCTTTAGACCCTCTATATTAATTAACTTCTAAATCTATATAAATCATATCATGTTTAATTATTCCCACTTCATACTAATTTATTTTATTAATTATATCCGCTTCGTTTGTATGAATCTCATCTGGAAATGACAGTCAAACTCAAACCTGATTGTAATATTTTAAAATCAAAATATTTGGAACGGACATACGGTTGGATAAGAGGGTATGAGACCATGTATGTGATTAATTTTTATTATTTTCGTGGTTTTGGGTAAGAGGGTATGAGGCCATTTACCATATTATATCCAAATTCATTTTTATTTTTTTGTTATTTTTAGTATATTACATTTATTTTTGGTTATTATAATCATATTATATCTTCATCAAATTCTTTAGTTCTAATATTCATCTCATTCAATCATTCTTCTAATATCCTACTCGAGTAACTCGGTAATTAAGTTTTAGATTCTCTTTTGAACCTAGCCACTACTTAAAGAGAGTTCGCGAGACATTAACAAATAGATTTGATAGAAAGAAATAGCAACATAGATATTTGACCGAAATTTCGAAAAGATACTCGATGGTTACTTTTCCCTGAGTCCTATGCATGAAATTAACGAGTATGTTAATTAACTGCGGGTACATCCGATACCCGACAGATAAATACCATATGTATACCCGTCGGGTTTTGGGCTAAGGATGGGATGCAAATCGAGTATGGGGTTGAGATTACATAAACTCGCCCTAAACTCACCCCACTGTCATCCCTAATCCCATCATATACTATAACTTTCTTTGAATGGTGAATTGGATCCCTTCAGTCCATTAGCCTACCTGAATATTTTCATTATTCGAGTACGTAATTAGGGGCGTGCATCCACTTCGAACTGGCTAGAACCGAACCAGAACGATTTAGATCCGGGAACCAAATAGCCTAAATCTTAAAACCGGAACCGAACCTTTTGGTAACCTAATCGGTTCAGTTCTTAACAAGGGTAAATCGGTTCAATTTTATTGAAAAACCGGTATGGAACCATTTTTGTTTAAGATATTAAAATAACGAATGATCATCATTTAAAAAAAGCAAACTATGAATGGGTTGCATGTTCCTCCCTAGAATGTGAAAGTTTTATAGAAAAAATTATGTAAGGATTTTTTGTTCTGATTTGTGAAAGTTTGAAAGTTAATGGTGTATTAGAGTTTAAGTAAAAGATACAATAAGAAGCCTTTTAAAATTTTAGGTCACCAATATATAAATCTTGCTTCATACATAGATTAGTATTTTATTAGAATTTAAACTTCTCACGGTCTACTGGTTTTTTAGATACATTTGGAACCGAAACCGAACCAGGAACCATTTAGGCATTCTGTTCGGTTTGGTCCAGGCGGTTCTAGTGGTTCTAGTTGAAAAGAACATGTTCTTGCTCATCTCTATACGTAACCCGAGACCATCCTTAGCAGAAAACTTACTATAAGCAAGAGAAAACTAGCTTTTAGCTTAACCTAGAACTTTTTTTTGTCACATTTAAGACTTGAACTCAAAATTTTTATATTTAATAAAATATTAGGGCACCTCACCTCACACATTTGGGCTAAAAATCGTTGTAATATTCAAATAACTACCACTTTTATTCTTATTTTCATTATTATGATAACCATCATCATTATCAAAACATATGAAGTAAAAGAATAACATTTTGTTATTGTTTTCATATAATTTCAACTTATAGAAATTTTAATGGTTTATTTTAAACTTTGATGGTTATGTCATAAATTATTTTATATATCAAAAAATATACAAAATATATAACATAATGATAATAGTAGTCCAAAATAAATAGGATGTTACCGTCAATAACTCAATATGAAACTAACTTATTTGATAATTTCACCAATCGGATTAGGGTGGTAAAATATCAGACATACAATAAATGAGAATTTTGACCAATGGATATATGCTTTCGTGTGCACGATCAACTATTGTGCAATAGTGATCAACATAAACCACTACATGACTAATAATTGAGAGTTTATATAGAACTAAAAAAAAAAAATTACGTCATTCATAACTTATTTTTTAATTTTATTCATATAGTTACATTATAAATTATTATTTTTTCTTTTTTTTTCTACTTTATCATTATTTTTCTATCTTATTCACTTACAACCATTTAAAATATATTAAAAACATTATAGGGTTTTGAATAATTATTCTTAAAAATACAGATTAAACAGTAAATTTTCCATATCCTTCACTCACAACCACTTATAACCATATCATATAATATACGAACTACACTCATATTATTTTAGGAAACGGGTTGTGAATGTTCTTACTATGATACCTCCCTTAATTAAGTATACTAACACTATTGAGCAGATTTAGGGTTCTCTTGGGGCTGATTTAGGATTCTAAACCCGTAGGGTGGGGGATAATCACAATGAGATGGTGGCACAGTCATAGGTGACAACCGAAATGAACAATGGTTGTAGCCAGAGTTTTTTGGTGGTGGCCGGAATACCATATAAATTATTATATTTTTTATTTTAACGAAAGTTAAGAAAAAAAACTAATTTGAAATATATTTAATTCACTCAACTTATAAAACAGAGACATAACATTTACTAAATTATCTTTTGTACATCAAACTCTATATTTGTCCAAAATGTATGTGTTTGTGAAACTTTTTTAAAAATAATGGCTTGCTAACTTTTAATTTATCAACATTTGATAACATGAAATTTAATATATTTACATAGCAAAATTTATATCATCTTATTTTGACGGGGAGATAACAATTCATTAATTTTTTATTTCAGAAGGATATACATTTCACATAAGCTTAGTGACTTTAATATATGTAAACAAAATATAGTATGTCTTTTATATATTTTTGACAAATTGAGGGACTTTAACTAAAAAAATAGATTTAAGAGATATTTCTAAGAATAACAGGTAAGAACATTCACAATCCATCCATCATTTTAATTTCTATAATGACATTAAAAATCGTTATTTTTTTCAATTAAATAATCTTTTTCATGTTTTTATCATTACTCTTTCTTTATCAACCACTCACAAGCGCTTTAAAGAATATTAAAAAAATTATGAAGGTCGTATTGATCTCCACACTTGGAATACATTATCCCCGGTGTATGGATATAAGGTTAAGTGTAAAAATTTCCAACTCTTTCGTTCAAACTAACATAAACAAGCGATAACCAATACAAACCGGCCCAAAACACAACACCAAAACCATTCCCAACACATAGATATTAACACCACCAAGATTACCTAACAAATAAAAATAATTAAACACCAAGTAACAAAACAACTAAGTTGAGGAAAGTGTACATGAACCTAATCATAGGCAATCAAATTGTGTTTCATTAGTAAGACCTTCATGTGCATCCTCAGACTTGAGTGATTGTATCTGGTTTTTAAAATTGAAAAAGAAAATAAAGAAAACAAAATACACAAAAAAACACTAAAAGTAAAAAAAATAAAACTCGGGTTGCCTCCCGGTTAGCACTAAGTTTTAGGCATTCAAGATCGTACCCGATATGTCAAGGATGCTTGCACCCCTTTCTCGTTAACTCATTCCTCTCATCGTCATACTTCAACCAAGACTGGACAAAGAGTATAAACAATTCTCTCTCAGGATGAGGAACTTGTGGGTTCTTTCATTTCCATTTCTTTTTTTTGACCTTTGAATCTTTTCCTTCTCTAAGTTCTTATCTTCTTCCTTCTCATCTGCCCTATTTGTCTCACAAAAATCTTCTTTGTTCGGGTGATTCACCCTCAGTAGGTTAGGTAAGTTTGAGAATAATTTAACATTCAATTTCTTTTCACCAAATCTCATTCTTATTATTCCTTCTACATAATTAACAATTGTGTTAGCGGTAGCCAATGGTCTGTAACACCCTGAATTTTCTATTTAAACGAATGGAAAAGAAAAGTAAATAGAAAGAATAGAATTGTGCACAAATGGAGGGGGAAAAGTGTACAAAGTACAAATCTTATTATTTTAAGAAATTAAAGGGCATGGTCGCCCATATCAAAGCAAAAAGCTGCTTTGCTCTCGAAGGAAGAAGAAGAGAGAGAGAGCCTGGTTCTAGAGAGAGAAAAAGGAAGAAGAAGTTGAAAAAGGTAAGTCTTCTCTTGTTTGAGCTCGGTTTCAGCTGGGTTTTGAGTTCTTGACCCAAGTTGTGGTTGTCTAGAGTTTGTTTTCGGGATTCAAGAGCTGAATCGAAGTGGGTCTTGAACTGGAAGAGTGTTGTTCAAAAGCTGCTCAAGGTGAGTTTCTAGAACCCTCTTTATGGATTTTTAACTGATTTGGGGCTATTATGCATACTAAGTAAACATTTTGAAAAAGAAACCGTGGTTTTACAGCTTTATGTTCGAATGTTGTATGTATGTTTGTATGTTATAGTGTTGATTATGGGTTAGAGATGATGTTTAGCATGCTTAGATGGCCTTAGTATGTTAGATCTGTGTTTGGGTATGCTTAGAATGGTAGTCGGGTGATGGTGATAACATAGAAGGTATTCAGAATGTTTGATAAACATGAACAATGGTTCATGCGCCCAAACAGTTGTCCATGCCTCCAGCATGAGAGACCATACGCCTAAGTGTTGGCTATGTGCCCAAGAGTGGGTCATGCGCCTAAATAGTGGCTCATGCGCCTAAATAGTGGCTCATGCGCCCAGCATGTTGGCCATGCGGCTAAGTATTGGCCATGCGCCTAAATAGTGCCCATGCGCCTAAATAGTGCCCATACGCCCAAGTGATTGAAACGGCTAAGTGTGGACCCTGCGCCTAAACAGTGCCCATGCGTCCCAGTGATTGAAATGGCTAAGTGTGGACCATGCGCCTAAATAGTGCCCATGCGTCCCAGTGATTGAAATGGCTAAGTGTGGACCATGCGCCTAAACAGTGCCCATGCGTCCACTGAATGAAACGGCTAAGTATTTGTAACATCTTGTATTTTTAGGTTAAATTAAGGTTAACATTGTTAAATTCTTGCATGGACTAATGTGTCATTCATGAAACTTATGGGTGCTTATGAATATTACCTTAATTGGTCTTTTAAATTGTAAGGTTATAATGATTATATAATAATAATGATAATAATAACAACAAATTATAAGAGTAATAATAATTATGTTACTAATAACAATAATAATAGTAATAATAATAATAATAATAATAATAAAATTATAACAATAATAATAATGACAAAGAATAATACCAACAATATTAATCTTATGGTTAATAATAAAGAATATTAAACTTAAAATGTATAAAACTTTGATTTAAAAGTCAAGGGGGCCTAGTTGCAAATTTATAAACCTTAAAAGTGAGTTTTAAGCATAAAATAATACAAAACCAAACAACAGGGACCATTTGTGTAAATTGGAAAAAAATCAAAACAAGTTCATCCTTGGGCCTGCATTTTCGGCGAAGAATTCCGGCCAAATGCCGGCGAGCTCCGGCGAAACGTCGGCCACCCAAAACAACCGAAACCACTCGATTTTAACACCCAAAGCCGTTCCAAATCGATTCCTTTGCCTACTTCGAACTTGAATGCATCAATAACTATCTTAATCATCGGTTATGAGTGTAATCGAATGAGAAACCGAAATATTTAACTCATATAACCGTTGGACCATTAAACTATAATAATAATTCGTTAACGAATCTAAACGAACGATTATCTATTCCTAATCGTATACTATCCTTAATTTCACTGAAAACATACAAAAATTTCTCATTCGTTTTTTTTCATCACACACCTGCCCACTCTAAGCGAAATCCATACTCCGACCTATCTCAATTGAAATGGTAAAGGGTTTCAATCAAGACCATCACTCGAAGCTATCTGTAACATTTCGTATTTTCATTAACTAAAAGTTAACTTCGTTACTCTTACAAGGGTTATTATTGTTAATTTTGAAACTCATGTGTTGTTTGTGCTTTTTCATTATTGTCATTAGGTAAAAAAATATAAAAATAAAAATAATAAGGTTAATATTAATAAAAGTAATTATAATAATAAGTAATAATATTGAACAATAGTATTAGTAATAATAAGATTACTAATAATAAAGATTAATAAACTTAACCATATTTAAATTATAAACTTAAATTAAGTTTGAGGGTTAATTTGTCATTTAAGAAACTTGAATTAGAACTTTATGCATAAATTAATAGAAAATCAAAGTTAAGGGACCAAAGGTGTAATTTATCAAAAATCCAAACCCCCCCCTTCTCTCCCCGTGAATCCGGCGGCCGCCGCGGCCACCTCCGGCCGAGGTCCGGCGAGCCCCGAAATCGCCCAAAACCTCGGAATTTCGAACCCCAAATGATTCCAAACGTTTCCAGAACATGATTCGAACCTAAACGTAAGTTTTAAATTGGGTTTAACTCGGTTATTAAGATGAACAAACTTGAAACCGAAACTCGAATCAACAATTTAACCGTTCAACAGTTAAAGCCTCATAATAATCTAATTAATCGAACACAAACATTGTTTAACTATTCCTAAACTATCTAAACTTCCAATTTCGCCTGAAAAGAAATCGAACACCAGAATTCAACTCTCGAGCTCGTCGCGAACTATAGCTAGTCGAACTTAATCTTTTTCATAACCTCACCCTCAATTAACCGAGGGCTTTTGTTCGTTGGAGTCCTTAGAAGCTACCTGTGCAATGAATTTGATTATCATTAGCAAATTTTGGTCCATTGATTCGGCATAAACCACGCGTGTTCTTCGATTAGGATCGCCTGCAATTCGAACTGGTTCGGGTGAGTTACATACGTTGATATGCTCGATTAAGAATGGGAAACAAAAGCCCCATGGTTAATTTGGCTATCATCATCATTTAGATGATCAATTTGGCTCGAATCTAAACTAGGGTTCATCCAATTTGGGGGTTTTGCTGGGGTTAGGTTTAAAAGATATTAAAACGGAGATAAACCGCGGATAAGGCCTTTGGTTTACTGGTTGTTGGCGTGGAGTGTGGACTTGAGGTCCCGGGTTCGAACCCGGGGACCCTCAATCCACCCCTTTTGTTTTCTTTCTAATTCTTTTAAAAAAATATATAAACTTCTGTAAATGATTAAAAAAAATAAATTTTAAAACTTTGTGTATTTTTCTAAAATCACTTTATTAATTTTATAAATTTATTTCCTGAATAATTTAAACATTTTATAAAACAATAGTAATATTTAGTTTTTTTTAAAACTTTACATTATTCTTTTCTCAAATATTGTTTGTATGCTATTGTCTAAAACATTAGTATAAAAAAAATATATTATCATTATTATAAAAGATTGTTTAAATTGATATTTGAACCCTATTTCCCGTAAGTATTTTCGTTGCTTCATAATAAAACGCCCGGCTATTATATTTTATTTCATGGAATAAAAAATAAAATCAACTATATCATTTTAAGGTATTAATTGTTGAAACCCCAAAATATCAATTCAAACCCTAGTTCCCGTTGAATCGTTAAGCGTTAGTAAGCTTTAATCTTGTAAATATATATATTTAGGTGTCTTGTGACGATACACCTTGGAGCGACGCTTGTTATTATTCTTATTAATCGCCATTATTATTTATTGTCAAGTGAGTTTTTCTTGCCCTATTTTAATTTATTTCACACTACTTTGGGGTGAAACATGATTATCTATACATTGTACACTTATTAACGTTTGAGACTTGTAAGCACATGCAATTCATCTTATTATTATGTCATGATTATTTGTGTATTGTAAGTGTTTATATGAGATACATATTTTTGTTTACAATCATTAACTATTGCTAGCCTGGCGACGTCTTAGATCTTTGGGCCTGACAAGCCTATTTGGTGCTAAAGTCGATGTATTGCCGACTCCTAGGAGCCGTATGCTTGTGCACTAGGGACCAAATACACTTAGCCAATCTTTTATACTTGTAATCAAGTCGAGGTTTGATTGTAACGTTATGTGTTCTATAACCTACTATCTTATAACCTATGACATGAATTGCTACTTGTAACTTTTTCTTATTATGTATGAAAACCTTGGAAACTCACCAACTATTTTAGTTGACTCTTATTTTTATCATGTTTCAGGTCAACCTCAAGTTTAAAGTGACCTTTTGAAGCATGCTATAATCTAGGACTTGGACCTAGATAATGAAATAAAAAGTTACATTATATTATGTTATGTTGAACTTTTTCTTGTATAAGACTTACGATTGTAATTTTTCCATTTCATGACTTATGATAATAATATTTACAATTTAATATAGCGTTATGTGGCTGTGAACAATCTTAACCCTCACATCTCGACGTTTCCGCCGTCAAGGTTGGGGTGTGACAGATTGGTATCAGAGCCCATAACTATAGGATTTAGGTTATTAGTAATGGTGACCTAGACTATAGCTTATGCATGAACCTCATAGGATAATATTTATATTCTTAGAAATATATATATTGTTACATGCTACATAATGCTATACTTTACTTATGTGCAACTTGATGCCTTAGCATAGGTTGCCTTGTAATTTTCTAAACTTTGTTACTTGTCTCCCTAAACTTAACTTTGACTCATTGACTCTCCCCGACAAATGAAACTTCTTAATCTTATTCTCGTCAACACGTGGAATCGTATACTTATGCTTAAGAATTAAATCTTTAGACTTATGTCTAATCTATGTAAATCTCATCATGGTTTTGATTTCATAAACCTAAGAATTTGTGTGACACATGGACACCTGTATTCTGGATTTCCTGGCAAAAGGCCCTCGGGCTAAGGCAAGCATATCGCATAAATCCTACGGGACTAGTTATGCTTACCTAGGGATTTCTGGGATGAGTGATAAACCATGGTCAACATACACAAATTTCTAAGGCGAGTGGGTCAACTTACCTTGACGTGTCAACGTTTCCAAATGGTAATGCGTTACCAAATGGAACCATTCCATGTGCCTTACAACTTTTTGCCTTATCCTTGTTGAACATTAATCCTTGTTATCCAATTCTCATATCTAACTCGTTTGTATATTCCAGCATGTCTCGTCATCATGGAAAGCGTGGAAGTTCCGATCGTAAGTTAGCCGCCATGATTGCCCGACAAATGCTGCTGTCATTCCGACCATGGTTGTTGAACTTAATAGCACCTTAATGACCAACGCTAGCAATAATGGAAATGGTCATGGAGAGAACAGCAACAATCAAAACGGAAACAATCAACATGGGAATAATCAAATTTGCACCTTCAAACACTTCAGCTCTTGCAAGCCCACTAGCTTTAGTGGCAAGGAAGGAGCCACTGGTCTTCTTGAGTGGTTTGAAAGCATGGAGAATACCTTTATCAATTGTGAGTGTCCCGATGCACTCAAGGTTCGTTATGCCACTAGTATGTTCCAACAAAGGGCTCTTACCTGGTGGAATAGCGAGAAGAGGAATCGTGGACCCGATGCTATTCTAGCACTTACCTGGGAAGAGTTCAAGAACATCGCCATCGCGAAGTTCTGCCCAAGAAGTGAATTGCAAAAGTTGGAAGAAGAGTTTTGGAATTTGAAACAAAATGATGGTGATCATTTGGCCTACTCAACTAGGCATCATGAGTTGAGTATATGCTGCCCCATATGGTCGACACTGTTCCCCGCAACATCGAGAAGTTCATTAAAGGTGTACCACCCCAAATTCAAGATGCTGTGGTGGGTAGCCGACCCACAACCTTGGAAGAAGCCATTACAATCACCGCTCAACTCACCGAGAACCATATAAGAGCGGGCACCATGTCTGTGAAGGGTGCAAAGAAGGTGGAGAAGACGGCTACCGAGGCGGTAAGGAGACCAAAGCTGAACCGTCTAACAGCCATAACAACAACAAGAAGCGCAAGTTCACACCGGCGCGTAACTATGCCGTGGCTGCACCCAAACAACCCCAAAGACAACCTGTACCTGCGGCTACATCTGTGGCACAAGTGCCTGGGGCTAGGGCTTATGCTGGTCCGCAACCGATGTGCAGCACGTGTAGGTATCATCATCCAGGGAATCAACCATGCCGCATTTGCACCTTGTGCGGTAAATATGGTCATTTGGTGGCGACTTGCCACCGTGCACCTAACAATGCCGCTGTGGTCACAAACCGTGTTTGCTACAACTGTGGGGAACCTGGCCATTTTCGCCCACAATGCCCTCGTCTTGTGGGTAATGTTCCACAAGCCCGAGGACGTGCTTTCAACATCAACGCTAACCAAGCACACAAACAACGATGTGGTGAATGGTACGTTAACTCACCCTTAAATTTTGTGATCGAATTTATTTCATATTTTACCTGTATTGTTAAATACCTTAAAAATTGAACAGTATGTTCCTTATTAACAAAACTTATGCCTATGTCCTATTTGATTCTGGAGCCGATAAAGTTTTGTTTCATTAGAGTTTGAACCATACTTGCTAAGCCACATACGAAACTAGAAAGACCTCTTACTGTTGAAGTTGCCGATGGAGAACCAATTACCGTTGACGTTATCATTCGTGATTGCATCTTAAGTCTTGACACGCATGATTTTCTTATCGATCTTATCCCTATGAAACTTGGAAGTTTTGACGTCATCATTGGTATGGATTGGTTAGCCAAACACCATGCTGAGATCATTTGTTTCGAGAAGTGCATTCGTATACCGTTACCCTCTGGAGATACGTTGAAGGTGTTCGGTGAAAAATCTTCTAAAGGGCTTAAACTCATGTCTTGCACTCAAGCCCGAAAGTGCTTAAACAAGAAGTATATGGCCTTCTTGGCTTATGTGGTCAACACGAAAGTCAAAGGGAAAGAACTTAAGGTCCCTATCGTACGAGACTTTCCTGAAGTATTTCCCGATGACCTTAGTGGTTTACCTCCCGTGCGTGAAGTCGAGTTTAAAATTGACTTGATACCGGGAGCAAACCCCGTGGCCAAGTCACCGTATCGGCTTGCACCATCGGAAATGCAAGAACTCTCTTGTCAACTGCAAGAGCTGTCCGAGAAGGGCTTCATCCGTCCTAGTTCTTCGCCTTGGGGTGCACCTGTTCTTTTCGTGTGAAGAAGAAAGATGGATCGTTTCGTATGTGCATCGATTATCGCGAGCTTAACAAACTTACCATCAAGAATCGTTATCCTCTTCCTCGCATCGATGACTTGTTGATCAACTTCAAGGAGCTGCCATATTCTCGAAAATTGATCTACGTTCTGGATATCATCAATTACGAGTTCATGAGGATGACATCCCAAAGACCGCTTTTCGTACTCGTTATGGACACTATGAGTTTATGGTGATGCCTTTTGGCTTACCAATGCTCCTGCTGTCTTCATGGATCTCATGAACCGAGTATGCAAGCCTTATCTAGACAAGTTTGTGATTGTCTTTATTGATGACATACTTATCTATTCCAAGTCCAACACCGATCATGAGCTGCATTTGAGATTGGTTCTTGAGTTTTAAAGAAAGAGCAATTGTACGCAAAGTTCTCGAAGTGTGATTTCTGGCTCGAGGAAGTTCAATTTCTAGGACACGTGGTGAATAGCCAAGGAATTCACGTTGATCCTGCAAAGGTGGAAAGCTGTGAAGAATTGGTGTGTTCCTACAACTCCTACAACTACGAAGTTCGTTCTTTTCTTGGTCTTGCTGGTTATTATCGGCGATTCATTGCCAGTTTCTCGAGGATCGCGAAACCGCTCACCACGTTGACACAAAAGAATAAACCCTCGAGTGGGGTTTCGAGCAAGAAGAAGCTTTTGAAGCGTTAAAGCATAAGTTGTGCAATGCTCCTATATTGACCCTACCCGATGGAAACGACGATTTCACCGTGTATTGTGATGCATCTAAGCAAGGCCTTGGTTGTGTTCTTATGCAACGAGGGAAGGTCATAGCTTACGCATCAAGGCAATTGAAGGTTCACGAGGTGAATTACACAACTCATGATCTCGAGCTTGGTGCTGTTGTATTTGCTTTGAAGATTTGGAGGCACTACCTGTATGGTACGCAATGTATAGTCTACACCGATCACAAAAGCCTTCAACACGTTTTCAATCAAAAAGATCTCAACATGAGACAACGTCGTTGGGTGGAGTTGATTAGTGACTATGATTGTGACATTCGTTACCATCCTGGTAAGGCAAACGTTGTGGCCGATGCACTGAGCCGAAAGATTCACAACAAGATGATCTCATTTCAAGAAATTCGAGATCGACGTCAATGTTTGACACCTTGGGTGAATTCGATACTGAAATTCGACTAGATGTCAATGAGACCACCGTACTACTACAAAACCTGAGAATAGATAGTGACATCGAGTCTAGCATCCTGGAGGCTCAACAAATGGTTCAACGAGAAGGAAGAATGAAGGATGAGTTGGAGCATAATCTTCTAACCCAATTGGAAACGAACCCAATGGGTTGATGTACTTCGCCAATCGTATTGGGTTCCAAATCGCGATAACATTCGTACCTTTATTATGAACGAAGCTCATCAAACTCGTTATTCTATTCATCCGGGTTCCGATAAGATGTACATGGACCTACGTGGTCAATATGGTGGCCTGGAATGAAGAAAGACATAGCGACTTATGTAGCTAAGTGCCTCACATGTACGAAAGTTAAAGCCGAACATCAACGTCCAAGTGGATTACTTGAGCAACCCGAGATCCCTATGTGGAAATGGGAACACATATCAATGGACTTCATAACAAAGCTACCCCAACCTCTCGAGGACATGATAGCATATGGGTGATCGTTGACCGATTGACCAAGTCGGCACATTTCATACCCATACGCGACACCTACAAGACATCAAAGTTAGCTCGTATATACGTTGATGAGATTGTAAGTCGCCATGGGGTACCTCTGCACATTATATCTGACCGAGATGCTCGTTTCACTTCACATTTTTGGTCATCTATGCAAGAACTCTGGGGTACACAATTAGATCTAAGCACGGCTTACCATCCTCAACTGATGGTCAAACCGAGCGAACGATCCAAACTTTGGAGGACTTGTTACGTCTCTGTGTTCTTGACTTTGGTGGCGATTGGGATACGCACCTACCGCTTGCGGAATTTTCGTATAACAATAGTTACCACTCGAGTATCAAGATGGCACCGTTTGAAGCACTTTATGGTCGAAAATGTCGTTCACCGATCTGTTGGACCGACATTGGTGAAAACTTCATCACTGATCCTGAACTTATACAAGAGACGACCGATAAGTTTCTATTATTTGCAAGAACCTTGAAGTGGCGAGAAGTCGTCAAAAGAGTTATGCTGATAAGCGACGTAAGCCATTAGAATTCCAAGTTGGGGAGTGGGTCTTCTCAAGGTTTCACCATGGAAAGGTGGTTCGTTTTGGAAAGAAGGGCAAACTGGCTCCAAGGTTTGTAGGACCTTTCAAAATCCTGAAAAGGATTGGAAAGTGGCTTATAACTAGAGTTGCCTTCCGATCTTAGTGGAATTCATCCCGTATTTCACGTCTCAAATTTGAGAAAATGCTTGGCTGACGAAAGTCTGCATGTTCCGTTGGAAGACATCCAGATTGACGAGTCATTGCATTTTGTCGAGAAGCCTGTTGAGATCATGGATCGCATTATGAAGAAGACTAGAACCACAACAACCTCAATCGTCAAGGTTCGTTGGGAAAATAAATGTGGCGCTGAATTTACTTGGGAACGCGAGGAGCACATAAAGAGGAGATACCCGTTCTTATTTGTATAGTTTCATTTCTTTTATTTCGGGACGAAATTCTTTTAAGTTGGGGAGACTGTAACATTTCGTATTTTCATTAACTAAAAGTTAACTTCGTTACTCTTACAAGGGTTATTATTGTTAATTTTGAAACTCATGTGTTGTTTGTGCTTTTTCATTATTGTCATTAGGTTAAAATAAATATTAAATAAAAATAATAAGGTTAATATTAATAAAAGTAATTATAATAATAAGTAATAATATTGAATAATAGTATTAGTAATAATAGATTACTAATAATAGATTAATAAACTTAACCATATTTAAATTATAAACTTAAATTAAGTTTGAGGGTTAATTTGTCATTTAAGAAACTTGAATTAGAACTTTATGCATAAATTAATAGAAAATCAAAGTTAAGGGACCAAAGGTGTAATTTATCAAAAATCCAAACCCCCCCTTCTCTCTCCCCGTGAATCCGGCGGCCGCCGCGGCCCCCTCCGCCGAGGTCCGGCGAGCCCCGAAATCGCCCAAAACCTCGGAATTTCGAACCCCAAATGATTCCAAACGTTTCCAGAACATGATTCGAACCTAAACGTAAGTTTTAAATTGGGTTTAACTCGGTTATTAAGATGAACAAACTTGAAACCGAAACTCGAATCAATAATTTAACCGTTCAACAGTTAAAGCCTCATAATAATCTAATTAATCGAACACAAACATCTGTTTAACCTATTCCTAAACTATCTAAACTTCCAATTTCGCCTGAAAAGAAATCGAACACCAGAATTCAACTCTCGAGCTCGTCGCGAACTATAGCTAGTCGAACTCAATCTTTTTCATAACCTCACCCTCAATTAACCGAGGGCTTTTGTTCGTTGGAGTCCTTAGAAGCTACCTGTGCAACGAATTTGATTATCATTAGCAAATTCTGGTCCATTGATTCGGCATAAACCATGCGTGTTCTTCGATTAGGATCGCCTGCAATTCGAACTGGTTCGGGTGAGTTACATACGTTGATATGCTCGATTAAGCATGGAAACAAAAGCCCCATGGTTAATTTGGCTATCATCATCATTTAGATGATCAATTTGGCTCGAATCTAAACTAGGGTTCATCCAATTGGGGGTTTTGCTTGGTTAGGTTTAAAAGATATTAAAACGGAGATAAACCGCGGCTAAGGCCTTTGGTTTACTGGTTGTTGGCGTGGAGTGTGGACTTGAGGTCCCGGGTTCGAACCCGGGGACCCTCAATCCACCCCTTTTTTTTTCTTTCTAATTCTTTTAAAAAATATATAAACTTCTGTAAATGATTAAAAAAATAAATTTATAAACTTTGTGTATTTTTCTAAAATCACTTTATTAATTTTATAATTTATTTCCTGAATAATTTAAACATTTTATAAAACAATAGTAATATTTAGTTTTTTTTAAAACTTTACATTATTCTTTTCTCAAATATTGTTTGTATGCTATTGTCTAAAACATTAGTATAAAAAAAACATATATTATCATTATTATAAAAGATTGTTTAAATTGATATTTGAACCCTATTTCCCGTAAGTATTTTCGTTGCTTCATAATAAAACGCCCGGCTATTATATTTTATTTTCATGGAATAAAAAATAAAATCAACTATATCATTTTAAGGTATTTAATTGTTGAAACCCCAAAATATCAATTCAAACCCTAGTTCCCGTTGAATCGTTAAGCTCGTTAGTAACCTTTAATCTTGTAAATATATATATTTAGGTGTCTTGTGACGATACACCTTGGAGCGACGCTTGTTATTATTCTTATTATCGCCATTATATATTTATTGTCAAGTGAGTTTTCCTTGCCCTATTTTATTTATTTCACACTACTTTGGGGTGAAACATGATTATCTATACATTGTACACTTATTAACGTTTGAGACTTGTAAGCACATGCATTCATCTTATTATTATGTCATGGTTATTGTGTATTGTAAGTGTTTATATGAGATACATAGTTTTGTTTACAATCATTAACTATTGCTAGCCTGGCGACGTCTTAGATCTTTGGGCCTGACAAGCCTATTTGGTGCTAAAGTCGATGTATTGCCGACTCCTAGGAGCCGTATGCTTGTGCACTAGGGAACCAAATACACTTAGCCAATCTTTTATACTTGTAATCAAGTCGAGGTTTGATTGTAACGTTATGTGTTCTATAACCTTACTATCTTATAACCTATGACATGAATTGCTACTTGTAACCTTTTTCTTATTATGTATGAAAACCTTGGAAACTCACCAACTATTTTAGTTGACTCTTATTTTTATCATGTTTCAGGTCAACCTCAAGTTTAAAGTGAACCTTTTGAAGAATGCTATAATCTAGGACTTGGACCTAGATAATGAAATAAAAAGTTACATTATATTATGTTATGTTGAACTTATTTCTTGTATAAGACTTACGATTGTAATTTTTCCATTTCATGACTTATGATAATAATATTTACAATTTAATATAGCGTTATGTGGCTGTGAACAATCTTAACCCTCACATCTCGACGACGTTTCCGCCGTCAAGGTTGGGGTGTGACACTATCCGCAGTTAATTTGATTACCTCATTCATTTGCTCATCAAACGAATCTGGTCTTGGTCGCGGTTGTTCATCATCTATTCTTAACATCAAATCGACTCAAAATCGGGTAATTAAGCACTGTAACATACTCGATTTCTGTTGGGGAACGAAAACCCTAACCTTAATTTGATAAACACATTCATTTAGGGTTCAATTTGAATCCAAACGAATTTAGGGTTCTTAGAATTTGGGGGTTCTATTTGATTTGTTTTAAACATATGGGAATCGAGTTTTGTCAGTCATAGCTACCCAGCTTAATGATAAAACGCTCCCATGTCATTCTTGAGGTCCCGGTTCGAACCCGGGCAACCTCACATTTTTTTTTTTGGGGTTTTCAGCTTCAAAAAAAGAAAATATAAAAAAAAATTGAAAAATTATTAAAAAAATAATTTCATAAACTTACTTATTTTTAAATCATTTTAACAAGTTTCTGTAAATTTATTCTTTAAATAAATTCAAAAAAATTTATAAAACACGGATTATATTTGGTCGATTAAAATAAAGAAAACTTAAAATATGACTTAAATCATTAAAAATTACTATGGGTTCATACTTTTGTTTAAATTTATAATTCTTTTTACAAACAAAATATAACAAAATACCTACACTCTATATTTGTTTTGTTAACTATATCAAATGATTCAAAGTTTATGTCTTTATGACAAATTATTAAATTAATGTAATTCTTTTTACAAAAACAAAAGTATTTTTGTTGTTAAATATTTACATCAAAGAATCCCAATTTTCCCTTGAAACCTTAGTTCTCGTTTAAACGTTTAACTTATTATAAAACGTAATAATCTTGTAAATATATATTCTAGGTGCACTGTGACGGTTTACGTTGGAACGACGATTATTATATTCTTATTATCATCAATAATATACTTATTGATCATGTGAGTATTTCCATACCCCTTTTTGCTTATTTTCACACTTTGGGGTGAAACATGTTAACTTATTATCATTGCACTTGTAAACTTATTTGAGACTTGTAATCTTTATGGCAATTCATCATGCAAAGTTGTGGTTAGTTGAACTTCTGTGGTTACCATGTTATGGCGTTATATGTACAATCATTAACTATTGCTAGCCCAGCGAAGTCATAGATCTATGGGCAAGACATGCCTACTTTGGTTGATCCAAGTACACTTAGCTGATCGTATAATCTTGTAAACGTTTGAGACTTGTAAAACTTTGTCGAGGTTTGATTGTTGCATTGTTCATAATATCCCTAATCACTTATATTCACTAACTTATGACTTGAATTGCCATCTTTTATATAATCTATGTATTTAAAACTATGGAATGCTCACCAACATTATTGTTGATCCTTTACTTTTAACATGTTTCAGGAAACGACCAAGTTTGATATCTACTCTTTGAAGTTTGCACATCTAGGAATGGACCTAGATAAATGAATGAAAAATGAATGACTTGTTATCTTTCATATTATGGTTTTATTTCGTTGGGTTTTATGTTGTATTGATACAATTGAATTTCATGATCTTAACTCTCACTCCTCGACGTTTCCGCCGTCAAGGTTGGGGTGTGACATATTGGTCATGCGCCTAAACAGTGCCCATGCGTCCCAGTGAATGAAACGGCTAAGTGTTGGTGATGCGCCTGAACAGGGCAGAAACGCCCAAACGGTGCCCATGTGCCGAGACTATTTATACTTAGAATTTTTATGCTCATGCGCGCTGGAAGGACCCATGCGCCCACTTTGGACTTGAGGTTTTCTAAGTGGATTTCAAGGGGTAAAATGGGGAGATAGGCCTGGTTATGATATGATGGCTTATGTTTGATGTGTGTATGATGTTGATGGTGTATGTTTATGTTTATGTATGTTCCTTATTATATATGTATGTCTTCCTTTGGCTTTGCGTTGAACGCTATGAAAAGAGGAACGTAATGAATGAATGCATGCATGAATTAATGAATAAAGAGAGAAGTATAAAGAGGCTTGGAAGCAATATGAACAGAGGTGAACGGCTCTGAATGCCTTAAGCTCTACTGCGTGAGGTTCAACAAATCCTAAAGTATGCACGCAAGGGTTCCAGTCTTTGTGACTGACCTTCAGAGGTGTTACCTATTTCTATGGGGGTGTTACCTATTTCTATGGGGGTGTTACCCATTTCTATAGGGGTGTTACCCATTTCTATAGGGGTGTTACCCATTTCTATGGGGGTGTTACCCATTTCTATGGGGGTGTTACCCACTTCGGTAGGGGTGTTGTCACCCACTTCGGTGGGGGTGTTGTTACCCGAGTTATGTATAACTTCGAGGGTGTGGCATAAAGCCAAGCATAGTTATGAGATGAGCGACTCTGTGTCGCAACAGACTCGACAGAGGTCTTTGTCCATGAGACGAGATATGAGATGAGCGACTCTGTGTCGCAACAGACTCGACAGAGGTCTTTGTCCATGAGACGAGATATGAGGTGAGCAACTCTGTGTCGCAACAGACTCGACAGAGGCCCTTATCCATGAGACGAGGTAATGAGATGAGCGACTTTATGTTGTAACAGACTCGGATGGGGTTCAATCCTTGTGATCGACTCGTATGGGATATTTGTCGCGTATCCCGGTGCTGTGTCAGTTTTCGGACATGAGTCGGGGGTTTGTGAGCAGGCCCCGGCACAACATCAATTTTCGAGCATGAGTCGGGGATATTGGGACAAGATTCGAGTAATAAAGAGTAATGAACGAAAGATTATGTATGAAAGAATGAACGTAAGAATGAACGTAAATGAATTATCGTAATAAAGTACTGAACATGATCCTTGTCATTCGACCTCAGTAATCATGGCTGAGTGCCACGAAGAGGGTAAAGTCTGACCGGATCTAGGAAAAGAAGTGAACAATAATGTAATACGTTGAATGAACAAAGCTAATGAACGTAATGATGAAGATAATAATGATATTATCTGTATGTACGTATGATGCATGATCACGAGCGGTTGTAAAGTATAGTATGTTTTGATGTAAAGTAAAGAACGATTTTAATAAAGAAAAGTATGTTTTATTATATAACTAGAACTCAGTCACTGTCGCTAACTTTTGTATGCATGATAGTTGGCAGGTATATGTTGATGCTGAGGAGTTGCAGGCATGGATACATAAGCTACTGGGAGCATTTTAAGGCTGGCATCCGTATTTTAACATGTCTTGTATTTTGAGATGAAAACAAATGTTGTAAATGACATGTTTTTAGTTATTAATGAAAGTTTTAAATTCCGCTGCAAAATAAATGTACATTTTATAACGTTTTTAGTGCAATGAATGACCAATTGTGAGGTGCTCGGGAACGGGGCCTTACAAGGTCTACCCAAAATAATAGTTGGTTATGCGTTCTTGACACAATCCAACACTAAAAAGTCAATTGGGTAACAACTCTCCTACTTTCATAATCACATCCTTTACAATCCTCCTATGACATATGGAAGTCTAATTAGCCAATAACACATTAGTGTAGACTCTTTGTAACTGACCAAAGTCGTACTGATCATACAAACTCCCTGGTAAAATGTTCACCTTTACCCTAAGATCTATGGAAGTCTAATTAGCCAATAACACATTAGTGTGGACTCTTTGTAACTGACCAAAGTCGTACTGATCATACAAACTCCCTGGTAAAATGTTCACCTTTACCCCAAGATCCAGCAGTGCTTTATCCACTTTAAACCTCATCCACTTGTATTGAAATAGCATTGGATCTTGGAGTTTTGAAGGATGGGTACCTAAAAACACAACACTTACACTTGCACTTAACTCCACTTGTGTGGGACATTTTTATATCCTTTTTGGGTACTGAAACCTTTCAGACACTCAACTTATCTGGATTTTCTTTAATTATATTCAGAAAGGGTAATTATTTTTCTCTTTTCGAATTTCTCCCATTTTTCATCCTGTGTTGGATGATGTTCCTGTTTAATTGATACTTGGGCGATCAAAGCAGAAGGAAATGGAACATTCAGAGACCTTTTCTTTACCTTTTTACCTTCTAGTTTAGTTTATGAAATTAAATCATGATTAGGGTTATACTCACTATACTCCACCACATTCTTAAGCATTGGTAATGGAGTCTGTTCAACCCTAGAAACCTCAATGATGTTTGAAGACCTATTGTGCTGGTGTTGCATTGTGTGTGTTTTGGGAATTGTGAGGCGTCTGGTCGACTTGATTAAATTAGATGACTTACCTAAATCTCTTAATATAGAAACTACCTTAGATAAAATATGCAGCTAATTATGTGGTGTGTTCCACCAAGACTTGATAATCTTTCGCTTGGCTATCTTGTTGTTGCACGACTTCTTTGAAAAAACTTGTTAATTCCTTGATAGCTAACCGGATATCATCCAATTTAGATTGACCCATTTGTCGACTCCTTTGATTCTTGTAGTCATCATAATAGCCTCCTTCACCATTTAAACCTCTTGAGTGGTGACCTTGTTTGTAATTGTTTGGACAGTTTTGAGCCCAATGACCAAAATCTCCACAGCACATACATGGCTCATAATAGTCTTGACCATCATCATAGTACCGGCCCATGAAAACTCACACACATACACAACCTCGTGTAATACTGAACAAGGAAACTAAACTAAAAGAAATTAAAAACAAAGTTGAAAAGAAAAATTTTTTGGATTAATTTTTTACTAAAATAAAAGAACTAACTAAGCTAAACCTAAAACTAAGTGCATCGATTCCTCGGCAACGACGCTATTTTGATAGACCATCGTTTACTCATTCAAAAACCTAATTAACCTAGGTAGCTAGGGTAAGTAAGGTATCATATCCACATAGGAATCAATGGTTAATTTTAGCTTCTAGTTATGTTCTAAATGATTTAAAAAAGTAAATTATGAAGATATGATTTGAATGAAAAACAAAGGAAACTTAAATGGATTGAATTCATTTTAACGGGCGTAACCTCTTCCAAACTTCAAGTTCAGGTTTCACATAAAACTCAATTGTTTATTAAACGCCACATAGACATAGTGTTCTGAAATCAGTTAAGATAGTAATTGGAGACAAGTTGTTGTCAACTAACCTATACAACTAATCATGTCAAGTACTAGTATAATCCAGTTATCCAATAAATCAGTATCAAGTCAACCCTCTTCGGTCACCCAATCTGTTTCTAAGCTTTGTCATCAACTAGAAAGTGATTGTAAAGAAAGAACTTGAAAAACTAATAAACTGTTTATTAACTAAAGTATCAATTTGCTAAATGTTTGTCATCATATCAGCAAATCAAATACATAAACAATTGAAAAAAATATGAAACCTATAAGAACCATCCGTCTGGAAGAAGTCACAAGAGAATTAGCCGCTCATGCTTGTGAATCATATGTTTGAAGGCATGATTGTGTGTAATGATGAATGGATCCTTTGGAATGGTGAAAGAAGCTCTTTGGAATGCCCAAAATTTGCTCCCAAAGGTTAGAATACGAATTGGAATAAGAGATGCCTCGAAAAACCCTAAAACATGCTTTAATTGAGATTTCCTGTCTGTTCCACCGTAGCCTATGCTAGCCACCATAGGCTACGCTGGACATCTTTCTGTTTTCAATTTTTTTCTTCAGTTTCTTCTTGTGTGGCTTTCCGAGAGCTTTCCGTTGACTAGTAATGGACCACGTAACTCCATTACTAGCTCAAGTTATGTTTATTTTACCGTTGCAAGATCCCTTAACATCTTCATCTCCTTTTATTTTTTATCTCTTGGCTCCCATTTACTTCCCAAAACTCTCATATCATAAATATTCTTTGGGTTTCACCTTTATCGTCATAAACACCAATCCAACCACCACTATCACATAAGTTCTCCATATAAGCTTCTACTTTGGTTGTTTAACTTACAAAAGCATATTCGCTTGTAGTTAATCAATTCCATGCAATTAAACACACAAATACACATAGCATTAACCATTTAAGCACATTAAACACCATCCCAACACTCTCACATCAGTATTGTGTTTCCATATATTTGGGAAAACACGATACAACCTTAATAAAAATATATTTTTAATTGTTAGATTTTATTGAATCAAACTTTATGGTCTAAGATTTTATATATAAAACCAAGGTAATGAGTTATTATAGTTTAACATTTTTATAATTCATAACTTAATAACAAGATGCTATTTTTTTTAGTATTACGAAGGACATTTCACATTTTGGTTTATTTAATATTGTACAGAATTTTTTTTTCATCACAAATATTACGATAAAAAACATTTGGCGAACCAACTAAATAGACATAACTAGTGTTGCACTTGCGAATTAATTATTTTATCAGCTATTCGTAAATTAAATACTTAAATTATTATTACAAATGTAATATAAAAATAACATAACTAGTTTATTTACATTCAAGTTAAACGTGTATTAAAGGAAACCCTTTATTTTATTTATACTTTTCAATATTATTTAAATTCATTATATTTATTATAAAAGTTGAAAGTAATTGTTTGTTGTAAACCACATATTTTTTGTTGTGTGAGGGGGTTAATTTCACTTTTCCAAAGTGCTATCAGCAAATTCAGAACAATCATGCATGTCAAACTTGTACATTGTAAAGTAAAACATTTTCATATCCCTGGGTCTAGTAACATAAACCCTGGAAACGAGAGCCCAATATTAGTAAATAAACAGGCTTAATTAGTTTAAGCGGTTTGCTTCTTTAATCCGTTTTAAGCACCAATAAAGTGGGGAAAGGTTATAATAAAACAAATATAATGATAACAATAAACAAATTAAATATGATTTAGCTAACTTAAAGCAACCTGCCGCCAAGATATACCTAACCATAATAAACAAAATATAATAATAATAATAATAATTAAATAATAAATAATAAACAATAAATAATTATAATAATATTATTTAGTAGTAATAATAATCGTAATTATAGTAACAATAAGAACAATAATGATAGTCACTTAGATTTCTACATAATTTACGGTTTTAGTAATTTATTTTTAGAAGTTAAGGTTTACTTTTACTCTTTGTTGGTGAGTAACACCTTTTGTAATTTCTTTTTAGAAGTTAAGGGAGGTATATGTTCTTTTTTTCGTCGGTGTTGTTAAATTTTAGTTCGTTAGTGTAATTTTTTGGTCCGGTGGTGTAAATTTTTATATAAATATCGAGTTCGCCCCCCGTAAAAAAAATTAAATTCACCCCCGTCCCCCTTATGGGGATGTTCAAGCTCCGCCACTACGTACACACATTACACATACATGTAACTAATGCTTGTAGAAGATAGTGTGGTGACTCTAATGAGAGTTTAATAAGAGCCATTAATCTTAAATAAGAGTTGGTAAAGAATGAAAAAACAAGTCAATATCTACATAGAGTGAAATGAGTATACTCACTCTGGTGACCACTCTTTTCTTGCTAAATGAGAACATTACAAAAATATATTTTTGTATATATACAACATATGTCGTATATGATCGCAAAGTTATACTAACACAATCATAAAATATAAAAACAAATTCGTATGTTCATTTATGTTCTTATGTCATAAAAAATATCCAGTGTACAAACCAAACTTGTTTTTGAAGAAAAAATATAAATATATGTAAAATAGAACTGTGAAAAAAAAAAAGCAAATACTGACATATGAATAGAAAACTTAAAATGCTTGTCAATTTCTTTAATGATACACGACTAAATCTGCTCAAAATAATTTCATTTATAAAAGTAAAATAAAAAACTTATATATCATAAACATAAACATATAATATTAATGGAAAGGGTAAAATAAAAAAACATTTAAAACTAAAACATAAAACGTATAAGTAATTTTAACTATTAATTTTTTTAATCAATAGTTGAGATTACATTATATGAAAGAATTTTGGTTAAAGGGATAAACATAACTACTTTTGTTGATATTTTTTTCTATTTTTAAAGTGTTAATAACTTTTATATACAACATTACTTTCTTATAAAACTACATCCTAAAAACAAGTACGGTATCATTATATAAAAAATAATAGTTTTTTTTACGTTTTAAATCTTTCATGATTTCTACACATCATTGTGTCTTCAGTGAAATTACAATGTATTTTTGTTAGTTATTTTATTTTTATAAATTGATAAACAATTAAAAAAATATAACGATGAAATAACACTACATGTGTCTTTCTAGTATGTAAAACACGAGAATAAATTTATAACTAGTTAATCTAATACATTAAAAAAATATAATAACAAAGTAACACAAAAATAATATAAACCCTAAACACAATCATTGTAATTTTTTATCGTCATTATATTATCTTAAATACAATGATTTCTACAAAAATAAATTGATAAAATAACATGATTATTGTAACACTCGATATTATTATTTGAAACCGGTGGCGAAAGAAAAGAAAATAAAGTCCAAAAGTCGAGGGACCAAACTCGCCAACGAAGAAAAGTTGGGAAAATGTGGTGATATATGTAGGGAGAGGGGAGCCCACTCTCCCCACACTCACATTTCAGCTTACAAAGAGAAGAGTAGAGAGAAAGAAGAGAAAAAGAGGAAAAAGTGTTGGTTCGGGTCGGTTCGGGTCGCCAAAATCGTCGTGAAGCAAGCCGAATCGAAGCTCTTGTCATTGTGCTCGTTTAGGTGAGTTCTAGGACCCCTCTTTTACATGTTTTTGAATGATTTTGGGGCTGGAACACATCTGAAAACCCTTTTTCGCGTTTTTGGGTGAAGACCCGTATGTATGCGTGTATGTATGTGTAGGACCCGTTTGGGGCCTGATTTCTTGCTTGGTTGTGCTTGATTAATGTTATGGTATGCATCCCTAAGGTTTAGGATGGTCGATTTAGTCTTAAAATGGGTTTAGATGAGTTGGAGGCCGAAAACCCTCGGCTGCAGTCGGTTGAACTGCATTCTACATCAGTTAGGGCTAGGCGGCCGACTGGAGGCCGAATGGAGGCCATACGGCCGATTAGGGTGCGATTGGGGTCCATTCGCACGATTGGGGTTCATTCGCACGATTGAAGGGCCAGTCGTATGGGGGTCATGCGACTGAAGGTTCATTCGCACGACTGAAAGTTCATCGCACGACTGAAGGTCCAGTCGCATAGGTGTCATCTGCATTGTCCATTCGTACGACTGGATGTTCATTTGCATAGGTGTTCATTCGTATTAGTTCATTCGCATGATGTTCAGTCGCATGGAGGCAATGCGACTGAAGGGTGTCCATACGCCCGAATAGGGCTGTTGAACCCGAGGAAGGTGTAGATTGACTTCTAACCTTCGGGGGAAGGTGCAGATGTAAGTTTTGATGTAAAGGTTCCCATAAGGGTTTTTAAGATGACGATCGAGGTCTTAGAAAGCATGTTGGGCATGATGAGGGTGATGATGTTGTATGTTATGTATGTATGATGTTGTCCTGTATGATGTGATGTTGATGCATGTTAATGTTCCTTAGTGTGATGTATAATATCTTTCCTATGGCTTTACCTGTTATGATGAATGAACGAAGTATTATGTAACGTAAAGTGAAAGATAAAGAAAGAGGAACATGATGAATGAATGCATGTATTATGAACGAATGAAACGTCTTGCACACATCGGATAACAGGTCCTTCTTGGTGATTGACCCTGAATGTAGAACCTCTACCGCTCACCCCTAGTACTGTGGCATACGTTTAGCTGTTCATTTGTTGACTTCGGCCCAGTAGCTAAGACTGATGGTTACTCCTAGTACCGTGGCATACGTTTAGCTGTTCATTTGTTGACTTCGGCCCGGTAGCTACGACTAACCGGGGTGTAGCACATGGTATTGGTATGGATGATGTCCGATGCGCAAGTAAGGTAATGAAAGAACGAATGAACGAATGAAGAAGATATAATGATATTATCTATGTGTACGTATGATGTGTGATCATGTAAAAGTAACGAACGTTTTATATGAAAGTAAAGTATGTTTTATTTATAAAACTAGAACTCACTCAGCAACGCTGACTTTGATGTGTTCCAGTTGGCAGGTAATGATTGCTGAGGATGGCATGGGCGACTACTCAGCTCTTTTGGGATGGCATTCTTTTGATTAATGTTTTTGCATTGTAATGCGAACAAACTATTTTTTGTAATGAATGTTGTATTAGTTTGCAAAAGCATTTACATGGAAATGAAAGTTTGTTTTAGTTTTCCGCTGCGATTTATTAAATACAAATGTAATTATATGTTTTATGTGCGATGAGAACCCAGCTGTAAGCGTCCCGGGAACGGGGCCTTACAATTATGTATTTCTAGTTATATAACACAATGATATATAACATTAAATTTATATAATTTATTAAAAAAGTGACAAAAGTAACACATCATGTTATCTTGAACTCTATAAATTTAAAAAAATCCATGATGAAATAATACCATTGTATTTTTAATTTTAAAACACAATGATATGAAATTTATATAATCTAAAAAATAACAAAAATAACATATTATGTTATCTTGAATACAATAAGTTTTGAACGGTTGAAATGATATCATTATGTACTTTTGATTGTAAAACATAATGATAGATTATAAATTTATATAATCTAGAACACAATGAAAAAAATAACATAAAATGATCTAAATGTAAAACACAGTGATGAATAAATATAACAAATAATATGAACCGATATCCAACGCAATAAACGAATTAGACACAATAAACTGATATATTTAATACAATTAAATATCATCACTTTTAAAACAATATAAAAAAATACATCAAGCTAACAATCCTTATTAGAGTTTTTACGTTAAATATCTTTTTTACTATAAACTATCCAAATTACATATACCAAAAGATTGTTATACTCCAATAAATTCAAACTAGGATATCATAATTTAAATATAAGATGTGGATATAAATAACGTTTTACATACATATAGTCTAAAAAATAATGACATAGGAGAGAAAAAGTGTAAAATACTAAAATTTCCCCAAAGAATCCAACACCCCTTTTTTTATTATTATTATTATTATCATCATCATCCAAAGTGCTTTTCATTTCAAGCATATAAAGTCTCAACAACATCAACATACTGATTTCAACTCATAAATCTTCTAACAATGGACCAAAAACACACAACCACCACCTCCGTCGCCACCGCCACCGCCGCCGCCAATAGCCCCGACACCGACGGCGAAACACCACTAATCAAACCTTTCTCCACCTTCCCCAACGGCAAACACCACCACCACCACCACCACCAACCACCACCGCCCACGGTGGTTGCATACAAAGAATGCCTCAAGAACCACGCCGCCACCATCGGCAGCCACGCCGTCGACGGCTGCGGTGAGTTCATGCCGTCGTTAACCACCACCACCACCGCCGAGCCCACCTCGCTAAAATGCGTTGCCTGCGGCTGCCACCGCAACTTCCACCGGCGCGAGGCAGTGAACGACGGCGTGCACGCGTATCCACCGCCGCATGTGCTTCTGTCGTTCGCCGGAGACATGGTGGCGACGCCGGGGACTCCGGCGGAGATCAAGATTGAAAACCCAAGTGGAAGAAAGAGATTCAGAACGAAATTCAGTCAAGATCAGAAGGAAAAAATGTATCTTTTTGCAGAGAAAGTTGGGTGGAAGATGCAAAGGTGTGATGATAAAGAAGTTGCAGATTTCTGCAATGAAGTTGGGATCAAAAGAGGGATCTTTAAAGTGTGGATGCATAATAACAAGAACACTTTCGGGAAGAAAGATAAAGAGACAGCTTCTCCGACCACCACCACCGCCACCGCCGGCGACATCGCCACCGGTGCTACCACCGTAGGTGTCAGCAGTAAGAATGTTGATATTTATAACAATGGTAGAGTAGGTAGTAGAGAGTCTCTTGAGGATGTTGATGGTGATGGTGATGGTGATGGTGATGGTGGTGATAACAGTAACAGTAGTGATCATCAAGAAAATGGTGGTGGTGGTGTTCATCTGCATGCTTCTAATCATGGGTCTTCTTCTTCATGTTGATTTTTGATGTTGTTGTATTCATATTGTGTTCACAACCCTAATTATGAGTTCTAGAGTCAGCTTAATAAAAAATTATAAATTTGATGCCTATTATAACTTGTATATGAAATCACTCAAAATGTGTATGTGCATTGACTCAAAATGTTGTTTAGTTCTTTTTGTTGCAAATTGGATTCTAATTTTGGTATTGATTGGATAAGCTTTGCATTGGCTCAAAAGGGTTTCAATCTTTATCCATGAGAACATAAATATTTGATGTCTATTATAACTAGCATATGAAATCACTCTAATCAATTCTAAATAAATATAGTTGTTAATTTACGGTATATGTTCTTTACCTACATTTGAGTATTTGACTCGATTACCTACAAATGATAAGTTACTTGGTCAAATTACAAAAAAACAATGATGTAAGAGCGGTATTTGAAAATTGAAATCACTCGGTCAATTCAAAAAGAATTATTGTTAATAATATATGTTCCTTTATTACATCTGGCTCAATTACTTGCTAGTGATAAGTTGCATAATCAAAATACAAGAAAACGACGATTAGAAGCTGTTATTAACAAAAGGAAAAATGTTTGATGAATTGATCCGCACCCGATCTAGTTTCACCCAATGGATATGGATATGAATTCTTGATTAGTTTTGTAATAAAGATGAAATTTTGAACAAGAAGACCAAGTCTTGAAGCCATGTTCAAGAAACCAAAATGAGTGAATTAACCAATTTCTATCTTGATTCCTTGATAAAGACTTTGGTCCTTTTTTGCAGTGAAATTATATTCATGTCAGGGCAGCACACACTTGCCTTGCTACCAAATTAAATGTGGTGGTTGGCATTTACACCTTTGAATTTTGATTGAAGCAAACCCCACAACCCTAATCGATTCTTGTTGTCTTATTTTTAATCATTGCATTTTGTTATCATTTTCAACAAATAAACTCATACATCAATGTCATTAAATTCTTAAACAAAGAATTAAAATATATATTAATAGTTTCACTAACATTTAGGGCATTTTGGCATTGAATTTTGTTGATTTAAAATCTTTAGGGTTATATTTCTCTAAATATTCTAGTAAATTACCAACTATGCCCTTGTTGGTGCATGGTAGATTGGTGGTTGAGGGGATTTGGTGGTCTTTTTGGTCTTTTCACACTTGTTTCAAACAAATTTTTGGGGGTAGTTTGGGTAGTTCGCATGCACAACATTTTAATTTGGATTGAAGCAACCACTCAACCCTATTTTTATTCTAATCCTTCTCTTCATCATTGTTTTTCACTAACTTGAAACTCAAGTGGGTCACTCATATATAATTGGAAATAGCCAAGGAGAATACCAATTTTGACCCTGTACTCTTGTGGTTGAGGGGTCCTCATGTCTTGTACTCTAGTTTCACAGTCAAATCTTGTGGGTAGTTTAGGTAATTGGACATTTATAACTTTCTAAAATGAGGTAGACATCTTAACATTAATATATTTCAAATCATTGTAAGCTTCATTTCAATTTATTGCAAGTGTACATGTATGGATGTATATATGTGTATGTTTTTTATAATAACTTTAATCTAGTTTTATTAACCACTTATATTTGTATTTTATATTATTCGTATTCTTGAATTTTTAGATATAGATAAAAAAAAAGCTTACCACCCTAATGTCATTTGAGAACATATTATATGTATGTGTATTAATATCAATTTTATTTTAAGAGCAAGTAAAATGAGTACTTGTGATCTTTTCTTGTAGGGCAATTATAATATTAGCTTCGAAAATTGTAATCCTTGTCACCTTTCCTTATTTGATTGGATGTGGATGGCGGTAACTTTTGTTTCTCTCACTAATATATATAGTTCCCTAAACAGTATAGGCCTAAATTTCAGCATCAACTATTTTAACATGTGAATTATGAGATGACGAGATGTCATGGTTATCCATTAAATAATTTGATTTAACAAATTTAAACAGTTTGATAAATTTATAGAACACTCTTATGATTAATATATACGATGTATGATGTGTGATTGGTGTCTGTTTTTGTTGACAAGCTAGTCGTTAGGGTGATTCGTGTGGATTGAGTTGGAGTTAAACCTAAAACGTATAGAAAAATAATTTATTTATATATTTAATAAAATAATAACAACTTTATTGATAAGAAATTTAAAACTGTAACGCCACATACAAATCGAATGTATCAAATAACATAATTTACATGAAATGAAACCATTTCAAACCGTTCAAAATTAACTAAGGAAATCTTTGTTTATTTGAATCTTGGGACCTCAGAGTTTATTTAGAGTTTTTCTGTGTCTGCACAATCAACAAACCAAAAACCTTGAGTGATGGTTGAGAAATTTTGTTCAACAGAAGATGTATATTAAAACAACTTTCGTATTTTTTCTTAGATAAACCCGTCTGTCTCCCATGGTATAACAACTAAAACAGTAGTTTATTGCCGGAGATGTTCTCGCACCAGAGGTAACAATGGAAACAATGTGTCTTGAAGATGAAACCATAGGAGAAGATAAAGTTAAAAGGTAAAAGTAGTAAAATGCAACTTTGTTTATGGGGTGGTGTAGATTTGTAAATTATAGAAATTTTATCAAATCACACAAGGAACATATCCTTGTATATATACTGTATGGACATGTAAGAGTTTCAAGAAAAGATACACTAAAGGTCTCATAATTAACAACGTTATACCAAGGTATTCTTATTAACACAGAGTTAATGTTATGATTATTTGTAATTAATAAATTCATTCCAAAGTTTATTAATCTTCCAATGTGAGAAATTTTGTATATACTTCGCTACTTCAAGATTTATTTCATCACTCCACTAGTATAAGATAAAATCAAACATTTTCATTATTTCATCAATTTTAAGCATTGATATCTCATTAATTTTATATATGTTTTAAACATGTTTAATTTGTTATAATCCTCTCACAAAAAAGAATATAAACTCACTAATAAATAATTATTATATTAACAAATATAAATAATTATTAATGTCCAAAACAAGTAAAAAATATGAACATATTTTTCACTAAAATATCTAACGAAATGATTTACTAACATACATTGGTCAATCTATAATGAAGTTTTAAACTCTAGTAAGAGGTTTAAAAAGTTTAATACTTGACTATAAGGTTTTTTAAGTGATTTGAATATAACTAATTGTCCTAATCTTTACGAACTTCACTTAAAGGAACTAATAACTAACTAATATTAGAAGATTACTTTAAGATTAAGCAAGGTATTTGCTTATGTTCGACTACACTTGGCTTTGGGATAACATTACAATAAATTAACAATGGTTTGTAAATATGTTAGAATGGGGAAATCATAGCTTGATTCGGACTCACACAACTATCAAGGATGGTTTAAGTGGGGAGTGATAAAAAGTGTGGATTTATTTTATCACGTCGTCATATTTTATTATATGTGAATTTGATTAAATTCAAGTTGTGCGAAGCAATCAAATCAAAATTTTACCAGTTAAATATTAGAATTTTATGATAGAGGTCTCAAGCATTCCCAACCCTACTAACTAAGAACTCAACTAATGCACTCTAAAATCTCGCAAAAGGTCTCTTTGATGTACTCTAATCGTGTGATTATTCAATACAAATAATTAGCCTAATTTTTTTTTAAAAAACTTGAGTTCTATACATTGTGATTTGGCCGGCATGCAAGATTTGTAAACCCTAACATGAGAAGGCACACAATAACACGATCATTCTTTAATTCACGTCAATACTAATAAGATAGGTTCATACCTTTTTGGTTCAAAATTCCGTAATGACTTGATCTCCCTAAGATAAACACAACTGATCATTCAAAGAATAGAGTCAATTATTTTTAATGTTAATGGTTAGAGGTTGTTTCAAAGTATTCACTCTTTTAGCAATAGTTTTTCATTTCCGAATTCTATCATATAATGATAATTTTGGAAGTTGGAATGAATAGTATGTTTGTGAGGTTTGGTGTTTTAGCCACCTTCTTTCTAAGGTTTTGCATTCCTCCTCTTCTCCAATACCATATTTACAAAGACAAAAATAGGGTTGTGCACTTTTTTCACCCTTTGATTTATTTGTTAAGAGAGAATGTAGGGGACGCGCTGGCATGTTCACCTAGACCTCCTTCACCGTCGATTTGAGCCACCTCCACAATGGTGGGTGGCATTTGTCTCATTGCAGTTTCGGTTGTCTTATTACTATAAAGAGAGAATTGTCACGTCACCGTTGGGGGTGGCTGTAAGTCTACTCGGTGATCGTTTGTGTCGTTTGAGGTTTCGGTTGTCCTATCACTATAGAGGGAGAATTACCACATCACCATTGGTGGTGGCTGTAAGTCTAGCCGGTGACCGTTTGCGTTCTTCATCTATGCATCTTGATTTGTAAGTATCTCTATTTTAAGTGTTTCCTTCGAATGGTTGAATGAGAAGACATTTTGGTGGTATATTGATGTTGCTACTATTTTTGGCCTTAGGGTTTGTCCACCGTTGTTTGCCACATCCGTCTACAAAACCTTATTTTGGTGTTTGTTGAACATGGGTTTGCTGGACGTACAGAGAGAGGAGGCTTAGTGGTGTTGTGACGTTGTTGTCATTGGCGACCTTAGGGTCGGCAGTGATGATATACCTAATATGTCCCTATTAAGGTTGGTGGCATTTGTACACCTCTTTTATGACATGGGGTGGGGTACAATCCTTAGGGTTTTGACATTTTATTCTATAATGATCGTATGTTTGCCCCTTTTGATTTTTCTATCTTGATTTGATTTTTTGGATCTTTTGGGGAATTTTACCTATGTTTATGTTCTAGTCAGTGACGATGAGTATCTTATCATCTAAGATTTTTGTTTACTATTGAAAGGTATTATATGTTGTGATAATGATGACTCTATTGTCATTTGAACCCTAACTTGTGGGTGTCTACGTTGACGATGATTATCCTGCTCTGATTTGACCATGGATCCTATTATGATGAGGATCATACCGTCATCTAAGCCTCGATCCCTGAATCTGGATTCCTTAAACCATATGTTTATGATGACGATGCTTACGATGATATGCTTATGTTTTATAATCGGTAATGGCTCATGGTGTTTCGTTTGGGACTGTTTATTACGTTTGGAAAGTAATTGGTGGTAAAAATAATGAGGATTAATAATGTTCGTTGTTTTTTTGCGGTAAAATATTGTTTGCGGCCACAACAAGATACAATTTCTGTGCCTGATCGTTTAATAGTTTTGAACTTGTCGCGCAATGCGGTAGGCGTACACCTAGTTATTAGAATTGTATAATAAAAATAATTATAAAAATAAATGGGATAAATAAGTCAACCTGCAAACCAGTCAACTCGACTCAAACACAATCTGTTTAGCCAAGTATGTTTGTGGCTACCTCTTAAATATGATCCAAACTTCTTTAGATTGAACCCAGACTCGTGAATTGTATGCTAGGTGATTCAGTTGCATATTGTTATCGTATTAGAAATCCACACCCACATCATGACATGATATATACGTTTATTTTAAACATTGACATGCCGTTTATATATTTTAACTAGTAAATATGCACGCACGTTATGGTTGGAGCCTAAAGAACTTGAAACACATAATTTAAGTCTTGTGGTAAATACTAGTTATAAATATGTATCACATTGGTGTATAAACACTAGTGTACGTACAACAAAAGATAACATTTATATTTCAAAATCTATTTTTATCTACAAAATATTTCTTCATCAATTGTAGTATTCAATTGATTCGGATGAAACAACAAAAAGGCAGCAGCCAAACGTATATATAAAAAGCTTACAATTTTTATTTTTATTTTGTAGCGGCTGCAATTATAAAAAAAAAGCTTACAATTAACCAAGAGGAAATCAATAGTGCAAATTCCAAACTTTTATTATGACTGGCCTTAAAAGTCATAAAAAAGCTTACATTAACCACAAAGAGAATCAATTCAAGAATATGATGATTCGTTTCGTCTTAAGACATTGTTGTTTGTTTTGATCAATCGCTTTCTCTAGTCCCATGTGGATGGTGACTACTCGACAATAGAGGATTACGAGATGTAACAAGACAAATAATTAACGTTAAAGTAACATCATCTAAAAATACAAAAACATGTCCTTAAAAAATAACACACGAAATAATTATAAGTGTCAATAAATGATTATATGGTATTAAAATGCTTCTTACACAATCACCTATATACCCTTAAGTAGCGTTCGGGCTCTCATACTAATGAATATTATATGTATTACTTCCGGCTTTCCTCATAAGTAATTTTTAATCTTGTTTTGATACTTTCTCATAATCAAAATGGGAGCCGACTATATAACAAGTCCGGTTGATTTCTACCCTTCATTTGAATCGACGAGTTATGAGTCGGGCATAAGGCTGTACAAAAAGTTCGCGAATCGAATTTCGCTCGATAAAAGCTCGGCTCGAGAAAAGCTTGTATCTAAGCGAGCCGGCTCAGCTCGGCTGGAATTCTAAACGAGCCGAACCCGAGCAAGAGTTAGCTCGGTTCGAGCTCGGCTCGTGGCTCGACTCGTTGGCTCGGCTCGTGACTCGGTGCATATATATAGTATTATAATAATAGTAATAATAATAATAATAATAATAATTATTATTATTATTATTATTATTATTATTATCATTATTATTATTATTATTATTATTATTATTATTATTATTATTATTATTATTATTATATTAGAATTTTAATAGTTTTTTTAAATAATAACGAATTACTTTTAGAAACATTAAGTATTTTATTTAAAAATAACTTGATAGTAAATTGTTTATATTTAAAATAATTATATTTGGTTTTTTAAAATAATATATAGTCAAATGCCCCAATCCTCTTTTGTGTTTTCATATATTAAAATATAAAAATTAATTTCTTTTTTAATCGAGCTGGCTCGAGTTTTTCACGAGCCGAATTTGAGCGGTGTTTTCAGCTAGCTAAAATTTTCAATCCCGAGCCGCGCCGGCTCGATAAGCTTAGAGCTCGCGCTTGAACCCATCCTGGCTCAGCTTGTTTACAGCGTTAATCGGGCACGTTGAACATGAAAACCACACCACTGATTAAGCGGATTTATAATTTCTTTTCGTTTTTCCTTTCAAAATTTGAAATGTTACTCCAAACTCTAATTTTATTTATTTTAGCTTATATATTTTGTTACCATTACAAATACACATCAAAAGATAAAACAATTCATAATTTGTTTTTAATTAGTTACATATTTTAATTTTTATAATATTCAAGAGATTATTTGGTATTGTACACCGATCGATTCGATAAGCGGAATGTAAGGCAACTAGGTTTGATGACAAGTCCGGTTATGAATACATTGGTTTATGCTTTATTCACGTCATAGAATATTTCCAAAACGTCACTCTTTCTTGAATTACTATCATCCAATTGTAATTTATATATCTTTATTGTGGGTGGATCGATGAGAGATTTCCAAGTTGTCACAAGTTTGTGCACTCTCTCATATCTGTATTCAGTCACGTGTTATTATTAAGAAAAGTAAGGAGAACGATTTGTAGTTTTCTACATTTGACATGATAGATCTACAATACAAATATACCGATAAACAATTATCTTAGCGCATTGAGCATGCTCCAAGAGAATGATTCGCGTTTTAAATTCGTACACCTATATATATTTAATCATTTTAGTGTTTTTAATAAGAGTTACATATTTTCTCTCTTCTCTTTATCTTTCAATTTATTGTTTTCGTATTCAATTATTTTAAATAAAAGTAGCCACACGATATCATGAACACAATCTAAATAAATCACAATATTTAAAGTGCCATACAATGGAACATAAATGCCCTATTCAGCCAAGCACGTTTCTTTGATTTTCAGGCCCCTTTTTAAGTGCACAATGTCACAAAATCTAATCATAGTACAAACAATCAAACAAGTGGATTCCTCAAGTGATTGCTATGAATAAATGCCCGACGAATAATATTTCAATTATGTCGAAAATATATATTATATATTACGAGTACATTTGCAATATGATTTGAGATGTAAAAGATTCAAGCTCGGCTTGTACCTTAGCTTGGTTTGTTTATAGTTTAATTTATAAATCTTGGGTTCACTTATGAAGGACCTTAGCTTGGTTTGTTTATAGTTTAATTTATAAATCTTGGGCTAGGTTCATGAGTAATTTTTCAAGCTTGAGTTCAACTTACATGGTTATTATTTTTTAATTAATTTGTATATAAATTAGTAAGGGTTTATGAGAAAACTTAAAGTTACAAGAAAACCAAATAACTCATATTGACTATTGATGTTACTTAATCATTGACGGGAATAAATATGTCTTTTCTTTAATTAAATTAAATATAATAGTAATAATAATAATAATAATAATAACAATAATAATAATAATAATAATAATAATAATAATAAAATAATAATAATAATAATAATAATAATAATAATAATAATAATGATAATAATTAATATTGTTATTATATTAATGATAATAAAGAACATTGTTGAAGATTTCAAGTGGAATAAGGATGATAAACATGATGATGAAGAACTAAATTATACTATTTACGTATACATGTGCATAATAAATAAACACCACAATACAACTATTATTACATACATTACCATCATGAATATAATGCTGCTACTGTTAGACCAAAATAAACGAAAGAGTTAGTGTTGCATGTGTATACATATATTCTTACGTTTGACGTATATAACAATATGTTACATATATGCAGCATCACATTTTCTTTTGTTTTTTGTTTAACAATAGTGACACTATGTTGATAACTTTATATTTATGTAACTTACATATATGTAATATTTTGTCGCTCCTATTAAACGAAAACAAATAAAAATATGGTGTTACATATATGTAGCACATAGTGTTTACAGGTAACATAATGTGTAGCATATATGTAAGTCAAATTAACTAAACAATACGATTATCAACATAATAAATGAAGAAGATGAATGAGGAAGATGTCAAGTTTCTACGAAATCAGATATCAATGAAGAAGATGATCGATAACATTCTTTGTGGCAAGGTCTTCTTCATCTAGGTTGATTTATTGATTATTGTGGTTGTTAACAAATTTTTTAAGGGGTAATGTTTTTTTGTTAATTATAGAGTGAAACTGAAGATGCTACTATGGATGCTCTTAAAAATTACATAATTACTTTCTAGTTAAATAATTACAACAACAAAATTGGCTAAAGGAAGTTTTCGTGTTTTTCGTTTAATTTTACTGTTTTCTTACAATTTCTTTCATATTAGTAACTATAGTTAGTTAGTTACTATGTATGTGTGAGTTTGTGTGCCCGTGCATTAGAACGACAACACACCACTCATTTATCTTACTTTTAAATCTAAGTTATTGTCTAACATGGACTCAATACTTTAAACTCATCAGGAGAGACGTCATCTGTACAGACTGAATATCATTAAGCTACAAACCCTTCTTAATTATATTTTATATAACATGGTATATATTTTTAACTACTCTTATTATAATGTTATATATAGTTATTATTATTTTTGTATACATAAAATATATTCAATACAATCATATAAATAACATGCTTATTCGACTTGTGAGCCTAGTTAAATTTAAAATATATAGCTGGGATTAAGGCTTATTTATTATAAGCATCAATGTAAGCTCGCGTTTAACCTCAACTTGATTTAAGCTTACGAGTCAATCTTTAGCAACTCATAAACTGTTTAACTCGTTTACACCTTTAAAGATGATAATATAAAATGACTCGAGCTTGCCCATTTAAAATAATGTGAAGAAGACTTTACCAAAGGGGAATAACTGAACTTCAACATCTCTTATTGGAATGATTTTGATGACAATTGGTTAAAAAGCAAATACAAAAGATGTTTACATAATGCGGAGGAGAAAAGTGATAAGCTTGATAAGAAATAGCAGCCTAAATGGGCCTAGTTCATTAATCATCGGGCTTTATTATAATTAATCACTCGGCTTACAGACTCTTGTGCCAATGTAAATAATATGGGTTAACAGTCGTTTTAATCTAATAATAAAAGTGTAGTGTAAAACTTGTTGAAGTTTTCAAGTATAAGTTGCTTTTCTACTATTATCTTAGTTTGTTAAGCTTTTATTATTTTAAATTTTGACAATTTTTATTGTTTATAAAAAGTCGACATATTTTTTTATAACTTTTAAATTGTCTTCTTAAAAACCACACATACCTTTACAACATAGCTATTTTTATTTACATTTTGATATGTAAACTTTATTAAAGACGAAACTAGGTTAAATATAATTTTTTTTTTCTTCTTTTATCTTTTTTATTTTTTAAACTAGCCTACGAGTTACTTAATCCTCACTTTTACAACATAATGTTTGTTACGGTATACTTACCGTTACAACCCGTAGACATAGCCTACTAGTCTTTTAATAATGATAGAAAAAGATTTTCAAAATACATAAAGTTTGGAACCGGGATTATGAAATATGAAGTGTGATAGTTGGACCTTTAATCGAAATGGAAACGGGGCGTGGGTAGTGACGAGCCAAGAAGCCAACGATGATGATGTTAAAACATAGAGTAAATTACACGAATCATTTGTGATTTTTGCTCAAATGTTACTTTTGTATCTGAGATTGAAAAATTACAAGTTTAGTCATAACTCATAAGGTTTAAAGAAACATAACACGTTTTGTCCCTGAGTCAAACGACAGTTAATTATTCCATTAAGTAGTTGTAAATTATCCATTATACCCTTCTTCCTTATTCATTTCTCAGACCAACCCCATCTCAAACAGCACCACCACACCATCACCAATCCACCATCACTCCTTGTTACAACCACCACACACCACCATTTGCACCACACATCACCACACACCCCCGTCTCAACCACTCCACCACACACCACCATTTGCACCACACATCACCACACACCCCCGTCTCAACCACTCCACCACACCACCACCGAATGGAGCTTAGTAAGATGGAGTGATGGCATCACTGACGTTTGTCGTTGCAAGAGATCGGTTTTAAGATGGATATGGTGGAGTTATGTATGGTGATGGTGATGTGGTGTAGCGGTGATGGCGATGGGGATGTGTGGTGTGTTAGCGGAGATAGGGGTGTGTAGTGTGGTGGCGAGGAGTGGTGGTGGTGGAGTGATGGTGAGTGGTGGTCGTGACAAGGTGTGGTGATGGTGAGTGGTGGTAGTGACAAGGTGTGGTGATGGTGGTGTTGTGGTGGTTGAGATGAGGTTGGTTTGAAAAGAGTACGAGGAAGGATGATAAAATCGTCAATTTACAACTACTTAACTTAATAAACTAACGGTCGTTTGAACTTGGGACGAAACGTGTTACGTTTTTTCACTTTAGGACTAAACTTGTAATTTTTCAATACCAGAGACAAAGTAAAATTTGAGCAAACCTCAGCAATTATCGGTGTAATTACTCTAAAATATATAACTATTAATTTAGTTACTAAATCTATTAATGATATGGTACTAAATAAAGCTAATAAGGTATTTTATGACATGGTGTTGTTGAAATACCTTTTTGGTTATAGGTTTACTCTTAACACATTTAAAATATCATAAGTTGATGTTGATAACTAGTTAAAGGTGCAAAGGATTAAAATTATAGACTGATATTGGCAAGCACAATGTGCTGGTTGATAAGTTGTGCATATTGGTTTGAATATCTAGTGACTTATGATTGGATAAAATTACATAATTTAGATAATTGTTGAACTCAACAGAAAAACAGTGATGAATCCAGGAATTTTAATGAGTGGGGGCACAAAACGAGTCAGGCTAAAACGATTAGGATCAAAATGGGTCAGATAAAAACATGTGACATGAAAAGTTTAGTAAGCTTGCTTTATACAACTAATTACTCAAATCAAGAGACACATAGAACTAGGGGTATTCACATTCGGTCGGGATTTTTGGGCAGGTTGATAGTTTGACGGTTTGTATAAAAGCTAATAAGACCGGATGACAGATCGACAGTTTGGTTTGATGGTTTGGTTTTAAAGGTGTTGAGGAGTTTAGATGTGAAATCTAAGTTTAGTCGATAAGAAAAGAAAATGGTTGCCTGTTGTATTTAAGAAAGAAAAAGAACACAAATTTTACTTTAATATGGATTATTTGAGTGGGGGCCGTTCATAAATTTGGATGCAAGCATGCATAACTTTTGATTCATTAGTATTTATAAACAGGGACAGAGCTAGTGATTTGGGGTGGGGGTCGTTCATAATTTTTCTTTTATTGTCATATACACAAATACATCTCGAACGATCTTTATAAAATTATGACACCAATCTCTAAAGATATTGAGCCAACTCCAAAATACTTTGAGACCGACTCAATAGTTTGAAACCATCCTCATTAAATAATTAACAAATAAATTAATTAGATGGATGATAAGTCCTTCAAAAAACTATTTTGAATCTTTTAAGTCTAAATTAAACATAATATTAAGCCCAAGTCATTTGCTTTTTAACTTATTAAGCTCAATTTACAAAACCTAATAATTACACCAAATTCAAACTCGAGTGTTAAATAATAATGTTAAAAGCCCAATTAACCTAAAGTCTAGAAGCCCAATTAAGCCGAAGCTTGTCTAGGCTTTTGCTTATCTGGCCGCATTTTATCTTAAGAGAACTCAAGCTCATACAAAACTTTAATTTTAAGGTTTAAGCTTGGCTAACATAAAATTTTAATTATAAGTTTAGGTTTCTTTAGATTGATTTTTTTTTCAAGTTTGAGCACGGCTTAGGCTCTCTTGTGTATTAGTTACATATTTTAATCAAACAAAATTTATGAGAACAATGATTTATATTTTAATAGATTAAATAAAAATTATATAAATGAAAAGTCTGTTAAGGCACACAAACAGAATTGATATGTTAATCTTCAGCTCAACTCGTTTATTAAATGAGCCTTAATATGAGCAATTCTTTAAGATCGACCCAAAATAACTTACGAGCCAACTTGTCTTATTTACAACACTAGTGTTAATTATTAATGTTAATTTGAAAAATGAAGTATGTTGGTAGATCAATTTTCATATTTGCTTTCATTGTTTTTATCTTCTTATTGCTTGGCCGAATTGACCAGGTCCTTACAAAAAAAGGCTAATATTTGATAATAGACAGTTAACTCCTGAAAATTTCCAACCCCGATAAAATAAATTATGAGCCCGTCTAGCAAAAGCAAAGATATAGATGGAGAAGTCTAAAAGGGATGGACCCTATGACTCGTAAAGGAGAGGTCAAATGCCTCAACTTTATACTAGAACTAGGGTAATATCCCATGTATCACACAGGTTGAATAAATATATTATTAAATAATTAGTAAAAAAATTTATGAATTATAAAACTATGCTTGAAGATAAAATGTGATTATAATACTTATAAATAGCTACTTTAAGTAAATAAACAATAATATATACTAGTGATTAGAGGCTCTATTTATTTAGTAAAAAAGTTGTTTTTATTTTTTTTTAAATTGTGTTTTTAATTTAAAATAAATAAATTTTCAATTTATTAAATATATCTTTTTATTTTTTTATTTTGAAAATGGTATGAGTAATATTATTAGTATTCAAAATTAGTTTTAATAATATAAATAAATGGGAAAAAGACAGATAAATATATAGATAGACAGGCTATATAACCATTTATTAAACAGATTATAATTATTAATAAATACAAAGATTTACAGTACGATATTTTAATATAATATATAAATTTTATATATATAATAGTTCAAGAAAATAAAACAAATATTATTTTTAACTATCTTATCTAAATAGTTCCCTTTTTAAACATTCATATTAAAATTCTTTTATAAAAGAATTTATTTTAAAAAAAAATTATTAAAAACTCGATTTGTAAATATTTTGGTTTTTTTAATAAGACTATTTTTAGAAAATTTCACATTTTTATAAATTTTAAAAAAGGGCAGATTTAAAATATTTTGTTTAAAAATGGTTTAGTGTTTTTAAAAAATTCATATTATATATATATATTTATTGGTAGTTCTATTTTAATTAATAATATGCGTAACATCTCGTACTTTTGTTAACAAAAAGTTAACTTTGTCTATTCTTATAAGGGTCATTATTGCCAATTATGAAACTCATGTGTTATTTATGCTTATTCTTTTTAATTATCACTAACTTTTAATGTATGAAAGTTAAAAATAAAAATATCAAATAATATTAATTATGTTAATATTAATGATAGTAACAATAATAAAAGTTATAATAATGATAATAATACTAATAATAATTAAAATAATAATAATAGTGAATAATAATAATAACTATAATATTAATGATCTTAGTAATAATAATAATTACTATTAAAGCTTAGAAATTAATAATTGAATTAAAATTTAAACTTAAATTAAGATCAGGGGTATTTCTGTAATTTTTGAAACTTGAATTTAAAGTTTTTAACATAAAATAACAAACCCTAAACTACAGGGGCTATTTGTGTAATTTATTAAAAGAAACCCAAACCACCATCCCCTCCCTTAAACTACAAGACTACGTTGGAAGTTGCTTATTATTCTTTTTAACCCTCATTTATACAATTTTACATCAAGTGAGTATTTCTATACCTTTTTTTCATATTTTTACACTTTGGAGTGAAACATGTTACATTATAACCATTGTACTTGTAAAACGTTTTATTCTTGTAAACTTATGGCAATTCACTTGTATGTTGTGGTTAGTTGATCTTAGTAATTACCATGTATTGACGATTATATATACAATCATTAACTATTACTAGCCTGGCGACGTCATAGATCTATGGGCTTGACAAGCCTGCTTGGTTAATCCAAGTACACTTAGCTAATCGTATAAACTTGTAAACGTTAAGACTTGTAAACTGTCAAGGTTTAATTGTGCATCTGTCTTACATTCCTAGTTACTTTGTTCTCTAACTTATAACATGAATTGCCATCTTTTATATACTTATGTATTGAAAACTATGGAAATCTCACAACATATTGTTGACCTTTTATTTTTAACATGATTCAGGAAATACGCAAATATGATAGCCATCTTTGAAACTTATACACACCTAGGAATGGACCTAGCTAAATTAATGAAATGACTTGGTTTATTTACATCTTATGTTATGTCTATTTTCATATTTGAGAGTTATGCTATAATGTTATATTTGAAATTTATGATTAATACAAATGGGTTTAATAATAACGTTATGTGGCTGTGAACGATCTTAACCCTCACATCTCGATGTTTCCGCCGTCAAGATTGGGGTGTGACAATATGATCTTTTATTTTCTTAATAAAATGTAATTTTAAAAAGATACATTGATTTTAAAAAATCAAGATGAGAGAGAGAAATATTGCAATTAATAAAATTGATCTTTAATAAGATAGAGAAATTAGTTTTTATGTTTAAATTACTATAATATATTTTTTGAAGAGAAAAATAACGTGATGATGTATATAAAAATGACAAGTAGAAAAAAAATAGGTCAAGATAATAACATGTGACTTTAGAAACCTTGCTTTATTAAAATTTATTGATTTCATCATTTGAAGCCCTAATTAATGTTGATGACTTTGTTTCCAATCTAGCCATTTTAATTTATTTTATTTTGAAGAGAAAAATAAGGTGATGAAATCTATAAAAATAACAAATGACAAAAAGATAGGTCAAGATAATGACAATCTCTGAATTTATTAATTCATGCATTTATTCATACAATTAATTTTAATAACGATTTATCAATTCCAACCCAAGATTTGAATGTAACAATTTAAGAATATAAATCACAATCAGGAAAGGAGAGTGGGTGGTGGTTGCTTGCCACAGTTTCTACGAGCAGTAATTATAAAAAGGGTTGTGACGTAGCTGGTTCTTGATGAAGCAAACCAACATAAGATTATAGCGACAGTTAAACATGTTAAAACAGAAAGATATGGTGTATTTATTGTCCTTTAAGTCAGATCAATGGAATAGTAAGGGAGTGATTGAACTTTATTAATAAAATAAAGTTTTTTAAACCAGTTGTTATAATTCTAGAGCTTATAAATTTTATTTCTCGCTTCTCTATCCTAATAAATATCACATTAACTACAAATCATATTATTAAATATTTTTTATATTACAAATATATATATTTTTAAAAAAAGATCTTTCTACAACTGCAATTTGTAAAGAAATATTTTTTTATAAAATAACAGAAATTTTCAAAAAATATCAATTTTTGAAAACAAAATATATTTTAAAACCTGTGGCTTTTAAAAGGTAGAATTCTTATTATACAAAAATAATTAAATTTCAAAGTTATAATAAATAAATTATTAAAAATGATATTTTTTTAAAAACAATTTTATTTTGAAACAATTTGTTTAAAAAACAACTTTTTGAAAAAAACATAAAAGATCATACAAAAGTTTATAAAAATGATATCGTTTTTGTATGACTCGTATATAATGTCAATTATATATTGTATCAAAAAATTGTTTTATAAGTCATTAATTTTTATTAATAACTATTTAATAGTTTATTTATTTAATACGTGTAATACACGAGGTACTAAAATAGTTTATTTATATTTTCAACTTATGTGTAATAAAGTTTACAATTGTTTTGTGATTTTGAATTCATCGTTAACAAGCCATATATACCATACGATTCACGGTGCGTCAATCAATACATCAATTTGATCAAATCATCGGTTCTAACTTCTAAACGCAGAAGAAATGTTCAACGGTTGACCGAGCCCAATACAAACGTTGACTTAGTTAGGTAAGGAATACTTAACTATTAAAAGTAGTGTGTGTTATCAAATGCAAATAATTAATTTGGAAAAGTGCCAAACACAAAGCAATTAAGACCACTTTTGTGAGTCCTTTTCCATTAGCTTTCTTGTGATAAAAAAATAAATAATAAATTTAATTAGGACTCGTGTTTTAAATTTAGTTTTCCTAATGTATTTGGGATAAAAAGCATTTAAAAATGGTAGAGAGCATCATAGATGTTTTAAAAGTATTGTTGATTTTAAATAATAAATCACAAGATAAAAAGACAAAATTAGGACTGGTTATTTGCGCACTACGCATGAAATTAAATGTGTTCCACTAATAAACAGAAAAACATCAGTGACACGATTAAAAAATTTCTACACAAATTAACTTTTTTAACACATATATGACATGCATAACATGTTTAACTTATAGTATTAAAAATTCACGAGGTGGATGCGATAAATTTATAACTTGATTCTAAAATGACACGGCTTTCTAGATTTAAACGTATATTATATTAAACTAGGTTGGTACACGTGTATTACGTGACCGGTTGAATGAATAAAATATTAAAAAATTAAACATTTTGTTTCAAAACTAACAGTTTTAAAAATGTTATTTTAAAATTTTTCTTATTATAAGTGCGAATTATAATTATTTTGGTTTATAAAAATATTATTATTTGAAGCAATTATTTTAAAATATTTCATAGTTTTTAAAAGTTTGATGTTTTAGAAAAAATTATTAGTTATAAAAATTTGTTTCTTCATAATTTAGATTTATATATTTTTTTCTTTTTAATATATTAAATAACTATTTTTAATCTAAAAAATTAAATAATATCAATAGTTGCTAATAGAAATATTTAATAGGAGAGTAGAAGCAGAAATATTAGAAGTAAAAAGTCTAGAACATAATCTTTTTTATTACAATAGATATTGTAATATATTAGAATACATAATCTTCTTTTATTACAATATATTGTAAAAACTCATAGTGTATTTTAATTTGTAAAACATAATGATAGCCAACAACAAGTATATATAATCTATATAAAAAAAATAACACATTATATAATTAATAACACTATGAGTTTTGAATAATACATTTGTAAAAGTATCATTGTAAACTTTTAATTGTAAAATGATTTAAAATGTAAAACACAATGATGAATACATATAACAAATGACATAATGAACTGATATTTGACACAATGAACATTTAAGATTCATATTTCAAACAATAGAATAACATGTGTCAAGCTTTCTATTCTTCTTAGATTTTATAGATTAAATATACTCTTTTCTATAACTCAACCCTTATTATTATATACATATTTTTAAAAGTTTTTATATCACTTTTAACATCTTTTGAGCTAACTAAAAGTTACTAAAGCATGCACTTAAATGTACAAACGACTTTTAACATCTTTCGGAATTAAAATGATATTTAAGAGATATTTAAGTAAGCATCACAAATGTTATAGAAAGTATAAGTAATATGACAGTGTACGACGATGATTATTTTTGAGTTTCTCCGCAAGTGAAAAGTGAATTATTAAAAGGTTTGGTTATTTAAACATATCATAATTATAAATCAACATCCTAAATCTCTATACGTGTCGTATAGATTCATACACGTCGTATAGGGGGTGGGTTGTATAGACTATATGTGTCGTATGACAATCTGACAGTCCCCTGAATTTTTTCTTGTCATTAATGTCGAAATTCGCTATACGCGTCGTATAGCTCTATATGTGTCGTATAGGAGGTCATATAGGGCGTATAGCAATCTGACAGCCCCCCTCTGAATTTTCCTCGTTTTGCATGTTTTCGACCCTATACGTGGCTTATACGCAGGTGTCGATTTATCTAAATGGGTGTTATTAGGACCATTTTTAAATTCACTTTTGATTTAAAATCTAAACAATTATATATATATATATATATATATATATATATATATATATATATATATCTTATAAGTTTTGAAATTCAACGCTTTTATAAGGTTTCGAATATATATACTTGGCGTGTTTATTTATGTGTTTATTCAAAATAAATTATTCATATAAGATACAAGTTTTAAAATATGATGTTTCACAAATTATAAACTTCTATATGTTTATTTTTATTAACGTTAATATTTTTACAGTGTGGTTTTTGTCATTACGACATTTTGTTGCTTACATAAAGTTTCGACTGTTATCAATGACATTCAGGTTTCATTTTTCTTATATAAAGTTATGTATGTAATTAACACCCCTCCCCCCTCTCCTCCTCTCAACACATGAATTCGCGTAGATATTTCAACACTAGTTTTTTTTTCACGGTTTAAATCCCCTATCGTAATGCCGGATATTGTTTTTTATACAAAGTTTTGAATATATCAACGCCTCCTTCACCGAACATTTTGATGTTAATTTTCTTTCACGGTATTACAGCTCTGTTGTTTTTAACAACAATTCTTTGAGTTTTAGAATAAACTAATATTAAGCCCCATCGTGTTGTGGTGGGGGTGTAAAACCATGTAAAGTGACATCAATATCAAGTCATCCTCAACGACCACCAACATCGGAAAAGCTCGTATTAGAAAATAAATAAATAAAAACCGAACGAAAAGCATACGTAAAAACACAAAATATTAAATACAATAATTAAGTGGATCTAGTACCCCGCATGTTACTACGGGGTCGTTAAACAGAAAAAAACATAACAAAGATGAATGACACATGTTATGGCGAGTTAACTACTAAAATTTATATCGAAATGTATAAAAAAAAATGTAGAATGGGATTACATTGTAAAAGATGTAAAAATATTGGGTTTAAAACAAAAAATTAAATGAAAAAAAAACAAAAAAAACATACAATCAATAAAGCTAATGGTACGATAATTAATGCTTTGTAAAGTTGATTAATGATAATTCGTATGCGTTAAATCTACCATTTGAACTCTTAACTTCTTAACTGTGAATTACACGACTCACTGCCAAGTTATCTTTAAGAAGACACAGGGTAATTGGTGCAGTTCTTCATTGTGAGCAAATAATTCTTGGAGCGGATATAGGATCTATGATTGGAAAGATTAAATATTGTATTGGCTTGGCAACTATGTGGTTTATTTGGAGGGCAAGGAACGATGCAATATTCAAAGGGGAGTATACATCAGTTTCAAAGGTGATGAAAAATATTAAAGGTAATATGTTCTGGTGGTTAAAATACAGGGTTTCATCGTTGAATGTCGAATGACATAATTGATGTAACTTTATATTATAATGGTGTATGTTTTGTACTCATAGTATCTTGCAAGGTTGTTTTATAATGAAATTTCAGTTGTTAAAAAAAAAGACACAGGGCCTTAATATTATAGGTTAGCTATATAATTGGTGTATATTTATTTAATTGGTAAGTAGGTAACAATAATTTAGTGATTACACACCTAAAAATTAGGAAATCAACTGAAACACGTATTAATGAGTGGTGACACAACTCCCACTTAAAGACAAGTCGTGCTTCCAACACTTCACAATCAATGAAAACTCGTAATCATAATCATTTTTTAAATGGTTATGTAGTCATTAAACTCTGTCCTTCTATTTAAAATCCAAAAAGTAAGAATAAAAGAAGGAGAATAAATACGTAAACAATTATTGAAAATCTGTAGTTAAAGTCACATAAAAAGTATGCCCCAAAATGCAGGAATAATGTAAACTTTTAACACTTATTAAATACGGTAATTTACATAAATGGAATTAAGTGTTATTTATGTTAATTGTGAAATTTTGATGAATTCGACATACTAATTTTGATAACTAGGTGATTTATGCATACATAATTACCACAATAATGTAAAGGAAATTTAGAGCAAAGAGAGTTTAAAATACGTATTTAATGGTGGAAACTTTGCTGTTAAAATGGTTTTCAACGAACACACAAATATAGAAATATTTGTCATGATAAACGTATATGAATAATGTTTATAGAGTTGTGTTCATAATAGAAATTTCATATAACAAATTATGATATGTTTAATATTAGAGTCAAAGTGAAATAATATTAACTCTCTTGTGACAACGAATTCTCAATGTATGACATGTGGGATGACTATACGACTTTTGGTTTGTTGATCTCTAGACCAAAAGTCGGAGGGGTTCATAAGAAAGGATGTTATAAGGTATTATGACTTCTTCGATTATGTTTTACTCTTACTACACACTCGTACATATGGAGGGCTATAAATAAATTAAAATCACTACATTTGTGTGTACATGTGTATTGCACACATATATGTTCCATCAAACCCTAAGTTTTGCATAGATCTTAACTTTTTATCCCGGTTTTTACCCTAAAACTCATTATTAAGAGAGGTTAAATCTCATCAGGTTTAAACGTAAGATTTGTGTTTAGATTTAGCGACTCAAGTAGTTTAACATGGAAGAACCACCAAAATTGATTAAAAAATAACCAACCTTCTAATCAACAAAGCATTTAATTTACACAAATAATAAACTACATGCAAATTGATTAGTTTAGTAAAAGTAGATCAAATTGATTAATAAAAGATCCAAGATTAATTTCTAATAACAATGGTCAAATTTCTTTTCATTTTCTAAGGTAATAAATTCTTGGTACGATCCACTAATATTTTACTGCTATGCATTCAAAAAAATAGATGACATTTTCTACAAGTGACTTGTTTGCAGGCTTTTGTTTTTTAACAAAATAAAATATGAAAAATATTATTTTTTTAACAAAATGTGATGAGCACAACTTTTAATCCTTCTATTATTTTAGTAAAAGCATATCATTTGTCAAAATGTGAATTCACAAATCATTTCGGAAGATCGCGTCAAGAACAAATACTTTGAAAAGATATGAATTTGTTTGTTTTAAAAGTTGAATCAACTGAAGATTTATTCTCAGAGATTTTACGAGTAAACATTAGAAAATCAATATTTAACATAGGCTTGTTGTGCAACATGGTCTTCTTGTGTATGATATTATACACACATACGATACTTTTATGTTGTTTAGGTACATTGACCCAACGATGACATTGCTCCACAATTTTTAATGGGTTATTGGATTTTAATAATCTCAAGTTTTATTTATTAGCTAAGATTAATCCCAACTCAGTAAATGTTTATAGATATTTTCAATTTTGAGTTTATTTTCCTCCACCAATCCCTTACTAACTGAGAGTTAACTCTGTTAGTTTTTTATGACGTGGATTGTTTTTATGGTCAAAACACTAAACCAAAAGTTGAAAATCTATAATAAGGTTTGTCAATTTGAAACCTCCGCACCCAAAAACACGTCAACCTTCACCTTTTTATTTAAATCACCGAACTCGTTGGAGGTAGATTTAAGGTAATAATGGAGGTTAGACAATGGAAAACGAACCTAACTGATAATAAGCGATGCCGGAGTTGAAAAATGACTTAAAGTTGACCTCGTTTCATAAAAAAAAACTAACGAATATCAACTCTCAGTTAGTAAGAGATTATTAGTTTAAAGTTAGGAGTGCCTGCAAATATCCACTGAGTTGGGATTAATACCGACCAATAAATAAAAGTTGGGATTAATACCGACCAATAAATAAAAGTTGGGATTATTAAATCCAATAACCTATTTTTAATTCAACATATTTTTCTTGTTTTCAAGTATTAGGAGTGAATAATCGTTTTTGCTTAAAAACCTCTTTCAATTAACTTGGCATTTTTAAGCACAAGTGTATTAGTAAACATATATATGGTGATTAATAAGTAAACTAAAACCTAGGAGATACATGATAAAATATACACATATGAGTTGCTAACTTCTAGACTTCTATGATTAGTAAAATACTAAAATGTCTAAGGAGTCGAAGAGAATCCAAATATATGTTGTTAAATTATTATTATGATAAAAGAAATATACAAAGAAGCAAGTAAAATAAGAAATATTACTTGATCAACGAAAGATATTTTTTGTATTATAAAACTAAAGAGTCAAAGGGAATCCAAATATATCTTTTGATTATTTTGTAGGAATAATTAAACGCGTTTTTAAACTTTTCGTCTTCCGTACAAAACACGTGTAGACAATATTACAATAATGTTAAAAGGAAATAAAAATCAAAATTAAAATCAGAATCAGAATGCAAATCATATTTTTACACTCGAATAAAATGATGTTCTACCGACAAAAGCAGTTATAAAAATCACTTCAAAGAGCGCGCAACGACCTAAGCTCTGCAACTTATTTTAACTAGTGTGTATCGAAAAAAACTGATTTTTAACAATATTAGAAATGTAAAGGGAATAAATAAAATATATATAATATTTGATTTGTTCGATATTAATAAAATTTATATCAAAAAATAGATAATAATAAGCATTTATTTGTATTCATATCTATTTAAAAAACTTGTGGAAATAAAAATAAACACAAACACTCTACAATAAGATATTTTAAATTTAAAATATATTGTTTTTTAAAAGTGATAATAATAACACAAAATATATTTAAGACTTTAAAATTTATAATAATAACAGAAAAGACATTTAAGACTAATTATAATAACATTTAAGACTAATTATAATTAAAAAATATGGGAGCCATAAAAATATTGATATTGAATGTAAACTATTTCAATCACAAAGGAAATAACAAAGTAATAGGAAAAAGGTTATTTGTGTAGAAGATGGTTTTGAAAGACGAGTATGTAATTAAAAAACTAAAGTTTTGTGATCAAAGTAAAAGTTTATTAAACTATATTCTAGCTAACTTTTCTTTTTTATATAGATAGATATTAGTAATTATATACTCGATGAAGATTAATAGAAGTTATTAAACTATGTTATTATACAATACGACTATAGCTTATAGTACTCTTTATGTTCGTTTCAATAAAAAAACACTTATATCTAGAAACAAAAACCCTAACTCTCTTTTAATAACCAAAGCATCAATCATCACAAAAAACCAACAGAAAGCAATGTCGCTAGTAGTCCGATGTTGTTGCTACCGCTATCGTATTTGCAACATCATTGTTTCCGACATTGGCCCTAATACCCTTGTTCCTAACTACGGTGATGTTTCTTGCATTCAACATTGTTGGTGTTTTGATCTTTGACCTAAAGTTCTTGTTGTTATCTATAGATGTTGACATTTCTTTCGAATATCATCTACCAAATGGCGTGAACTAATATTTGTAACTAGTGCTAAAAGTATTTTATTTTTCTTTTGTAACTTATAAAATAAGAAAGTATTGTTACGACATGACATTTTTATTACATTTCAATATAAATTTTATTCAAATTAAATGGTCAAATATAATATATTTTTATATTTTTGTTTTCAAACTTTAAAACTATAGTAAGTATGTACATTTTACTCACGTTTCAATATGAAATATCTTGTTAAACCAAGTATGGTAAAAATATATATAATTTGTTTAATTTAATTAATTTTTTCTTAGCTCTCATTTTTATAAAATCTCATCTTTTTAGCTCCCAAATTCTATGTTTATTTGCATTCAGTTTTGTGTTTCATACTTCTTTCATTTTTTAATTTAATTTCTCATAACACCGTGAGAGGAATCCCAACTAGTGTTTACTTAAAAGACAAATGTGGTTTCATTACGTGAATCGACCACATTTCGAGTCTATTTGATGAACAATTGTGGATTTAGCTAAGTTATTTGAAGCTTATCTCATGAGATGTTTAAGGCAACAAAGAGCGATCATGTGTCTGGTTTTGTGTTGTTCCTCACCATTGGATGGGGTTCGGTTTTGGAGTTGCCGTTCCTCCCCATGAACGCAAAAAACGGGTGTATGGCCAGTGGGGCACATGTTTATGTTTTATATTATATTTATATTTATATATCTAGAGATAGATATGTAATATAAAAGGTGATGATGAAATGATAATATTCTTGGGTCTTTTTATTGGATTTTTTTTGTTTTCTTAATGAGTTTAATTTCCTTATATATGTGAGAGTTGAGTAGACACGTTTCTAAATAATATATGATCTCTTGTGATGCTTTTGATTTCATAGTTTTCTTTTTCGATGTCGGTTGTCATAGTTAATTAAACCGATCACATGACCATACAATTTGTTGGCAACTACTATCTCGTGTAAATCTTGCTTTTAATGATGTCTGAAGTACATAACCACATGGAAGTGGTGACAACATGTCAAAAACATGAATTGGACTGAATTAAAAAAAATAAAAAACAACACTAATGCAAACAACTTACAGATTCAATAGCGAATATGTGATTATAATAAACTGGATCTATACCTATGTAAACAAATTACAAGAAAACAGGGAATTTTTAGAGTGAAACAAGACCAAACCCTAGAAGTAACTAACAACTCAAAATACAAGAGCGAAAGAAAGAATCAAAAAGACGATAAAGAATGTGATAAAACTAGCAATGTGATAAGGTTGAAAGATAAAGCCCTAGAGTTGGTGAAGATGAAGAAGGACCAAATTAAGATGAAGAGTGAAGACCCATCAGATCACGACCTCCAGATACAGTTATGATGATCGGTTTTTTAAATGAGTATATCAACCCCTTTATACACACTACATAACTTTTCTTTATAGCCCTCAATGATTTCCCTCAGCTTCCTAAGCTTTTTCTTTCTCCGCAATAGTCCCTCAACTTTACTTTCTCATTAAAAAACACTACAAAATAAAACAAACTAATCAAAAACAACCAACACATATTAGTAATTGAATTGTATTGTTGGCAACTACTATCTCATGTAAATCTTGCTGATGTTTGAAGTACATAACCACATGGAAGTGGTGACAACATACTCTACCTTAATTTCTTCGATGTATCATCAATAAAAAGTAGTATATGTACAATAAGTATCAATAAGGGATATAGTATAAATAATCAGAAAAAATATTGTTTTTGCAAACATGAATATAATTTTTTGAATAGTTTTTGTAAGAAAAGAATTTTTTTATCCCTCCCGTCTAGAAGAAAAGATTCTGCTTTTACTATGATGAATAATTTTTTTTATTTTTTATCGTTTTCTAGTTAGAATTAATTAGTTGTATCTATTTGAAGAACACAAGTGAAAAGACCAAGGAAAAATCAATAAAGCAATAACGCCTCAAGTAAATAAAGTGATTTTCATCTCATCAGACGTATAAACGTATTCAATCCACAATTGGCCTAGGAAGCAAACTCCAAGTGAAATGCCAAAAAATACGACTCCACAATACAAAAGTGTAATATGTGAAGACCATAAAACTTTTAACAAAAAATACTTAATTAAAAGTATAGGCACTCAGAAATGTAAAATATTTATACATGTCACATGGAAAGATTAGGAATGATAATATGTTTTATTATGCATGTTATCTCTAGTAAACATTCAAATAGATACTAAGTTGCGTGTCGAAGCATACCCTTGAGGCTCAACTCAGTCTTCTCTTAATGCTTTATTTCTTTGTCTCTATGTAATTTTTTAAATGAGTTAGCTTTCTATATTCCAAGATGTTTATGATGATATATGGAGATAGTGTATATATCTTTTAGGCACATGTTTTATTACACTAAGAGCAATTCTGTACAAAATACTTACTGTCACCAAAGAACATTTAACCAAATGATAAAGTATTTAGATTTTCTTTCAACTTGTGAATGTTCAAACTTCTAACACCTGTCTTAACACATATGATATATAGTTAAGATTCTATTAGTTGTACGTGAGTTTCACTACTTTAATATTTTTAATTGTATATTTACCCGGATCACAACCAAAATTTCATATATCCCTCTCTACTTACAGAAAATAATTTCAAATTTACCCATGATTTATTTTATTAAAAATAAATTATAAATTAACAATGTTGCCTTTGTCCAACTACTAATTTTTAATTCATATTCACCCATTTTTAGCTAGCTTTTTTCCTTATACATTTTTTTAATAATTGTAATTGTTTATGTTGAGTGTATTTTTATTTATCAAACTTTTAGAGTAACAATAATAAAATACAATACAAATATTAAACTTTTAATTCGTTACAGAACTATGAAATAATAATAAAAATAATCATAAACAGCTATGGGTAAAATAGTCACTCTATAATTTATTTTTAATAAAAGGTCAAAATAACTTAATTTGATATTATTTTTATTAAAGTGGGTTAACATAAAATTTTAATTTTAACTTGAGTAAATATGTAATAAAATAAATTAAGAAATGAAATATATACAATTTTAATTTTGAGTTGAGTAAATATACAATTAATAAGATTTAGAAGGGTATATATACGATTTTATAAAAAGTTTAGTTTTCCTAGGAAAAATAATAATAAGAACAAAACATCAAGACTCAAAGAGCCCTCTCAACGACCCAACCGACAAACTTTGACTCCGAAATTATTTCTCTCACCCATCCTCTTTGTTTTTATCCCAAACAAGCCACACACGTACTATATTTCATTGAATTAAATAAATCATTTTTGCGAAATGTATATTTGTGTTCACCAATTTTAATTATTCATCTATATATGCTATTTGGAAAATAATAAACAGGCATAAAGTATTTTGTGTTGCAATTCTATTTGGCTTAATCCCCTTAAAGGTAACTTGAAATTTAAATCATTTAAGATGGCAATTTTCAATTTTTGGTGTTCCCTATTTAGAGGTTAATATTATGATTTAAGTTATTTTTGAAAGTTTTTTTAACGACTAACGAATAATTTTTAAGTTCGCTAATCGGGGTAAGCCCATTGGCGAAAGGTCATTCACGCCCGCGACACAGACATCGCTGGTGACCCGGCTCGCCTACCATTCCAAAAGAAACTCATCATCCAAAGACTCACTGTGGAAAACCATTGACCCACTTGAAGTATATTGCACCCAGTGAAAAGATTCCATAAAAGGTTATTATATTGACCAAAATTTTTACATGGGACACTTATTTAGGTTTTCTTTAATTGAGGATAATTAACTTCAGATTATTAGAAAAAAAAAGAAATCATTTATTTTAGATAAAAATAATTTAGCATACGTATACATATCTTACGTTCAATAAATTTTCAAGCGTATGTTTCCCTTTTATATTTATAATCATATTTTAAAATAAACTTAAAAGTTTTCTTAGGAACCAAAATATAACATTGAGTTATAGACACTAACAATTTCCATTACATAAATACGCCAACCATTATTACAAAAGAAAGTTACATTGAAATGGTAATAAGCAATTTTAAACAGAGAATAGAACTATATAAACTTTATCAATCTTCTATAGAAACTTTAGTTAAATTATAAGGTAAATATTATAAAAGCCTAACATATATTTTATTTATTCTACAAAAATTCCCACAATTGTTTACATATAAAAACAATATATTTTATGTTTTGTCTCATAAAATCATCTCATAAATTTTTGAACATTAAAGTCCAGTCACTTGTTAAATTTAAACAAAATCGTGAAAATTTTAAAATGACTTGGAATTGGTACATTCTTTTATTTTGCTTACGCATACTAATTTCCCCTTGCGTAACCATACGAAAATTTGATTAAAAATACAAAAGAACAAATTGAAAAAACAATTTCACAAGAAGTATTGATCTAAACTTTAACAAAGTCTTAACAAATTAATATCAATACGTAATCTTCAAATACTTATAAACATTTGGTTGATTTTATAGTCATGGCTTGTAGTCTATCGTTTAATCTATACATTTACAACTCTTAAATATAACTCTATATGTATTATGTGAAATAAAGAATTTATTTCATTAACTAACACGCTATCAACGATAAAAAAATAATTTTGATTAGTGTTTGTATTATTATATTATTATAATAAGTGTATGATTTTGTTTTTACCTTACGTAAATCATTACAGAAGCGTTGTGTAGGCTGCTTGCTTATTCATACAAGTATAATTTCTTAACTCAAAATAATCAAAAACCTTGTTATAATTTCTATTTTCCTTAAGTTTTGAACGGTCAAAAAATACACACAAGTAGGTAAAAAATACAAAATAGAAAGATAATGTTAATCAACGTACATGTAACTTAACGACATCAAATTGTTAAAATGATGTAACTTCTATTTTGTGAGAATTTCAGATCCATTGCAAACAATGATGTAGATTTTGAAGTAAGTTTAATAGATTTGTGAGTTTGTGAACATTATTAATTTTTTAAGATAAAAAAAGGATAACTTTATAAAATAATAATTAATTTTTAAAATATTCTAGTTAGACAACTCAAGCTAAAAAAATCTTCTAGTAACCACCGGCTACCACCACCACCAGGAATCACCACTGACCACTACCCACCGCCACCGGTCACCAATAACAACCACCACCTGTAACCATTTGCTACCACCGACCACCATCAGTAACCACCGGCCACCGCCACCACTACCGACCACCACCGACCACCAACCACCATTGGTCGCCATCATCGAGAACCACCATCGGTCACCACCGGCCATCACCACCACCTTAACCACCTTTGCATTTCATTTCTTTTTCGTTTCCTACTTAACAAACAATACAAATTAATACTTTATTTTATTTTCACATGTAACCAAACAAAATAATAATATGTAATAGTTAATTTCATACTTTTATCTATTACATTCACTCATCAATTCCATTTATTCGTTTTTTCATTATCTCGTATCAAAACATACATATGTATATATACATCATACTACCAAATTTCAAGACTTTGAAAACTAACTAAAATTTAAATTTGATTATTATTCTCTCATAATTCTCCTCACGCGATTAACGGCCACCTAAATTCATTGTAACTTTATTCATAAATTCCATTCTTCCAATAGCTTTCTTCATCATCATCATATGGAAATCTCGAATCTTGATCACCCCATAATCCCCGCCAACATCTTCATCTCCACTCTCAAGTCAATTTCTCCCTAATTCAGCACTCTAATCTTCACCCCTTTCACCTTTACTTCAACAATGAGAAAGATCACAACATAAATTTCAGTTAATATGTCGACACACAAGTTGGTCACCCTCAAATCATACTCCAATTTCCTTCACGAATCGTTTCCAGCTGATTTGGTGCATCGAACGATGATGAAAGTTTGTGGGTTTATATGGGCTTTGCTGTGTGATTTCGTCTTGAGCTTATTCAGGCATTTGATCAAACACTTGGTGGGGTACGTTTCAATTTTGCGAATAATTGTGATGTTTTTGTTATATGTTGTGTTGAATTAGGAATAAATTGAGTGTTTTTTTTGGGTTTTAGATTACGGAAGAAGGATGATGATGATCATATTCATGTGGGTTTCAGTGAGCACGATGAGAGAATTGTTGAAAGCTGTAATGGTTCGAATTGTTTGATCTTTGATGGGTTTGGTGCAGAGGAGAAATCTGAGTTTGCTTTCGGATTTCGGTTTCAGGTGAAAGATGAAGATTTGAATGGTTATAGAGGTATCCCTGAGGTGAAATTGGAGAAGACAATGGATGATGGGATTACAAGTATGATGACCACAAGTAAGTATCAATTCGTGTCGGTTCAAGATTTTGGTGGGTTCGTTGCAGAGCCCGAATCAGCTAGCTTTACGGTTCAGGAACTGTTCGCGGAACCTGTATCGACAAAAGATGATTTTGTGGCCAAAGAAAATGGAATAACTGAAACTTTTGGCGAAGTAGAAGTTGAAGAACAGGCTGCAACTAAAGATAAACAGAAAGAATTGAATGAGAATTCGAATTCAAACCTCTCATCAAATGAAACAGTTGATAATGTTATGGAATCAGAGGTTTCTTCGGGTCAAATCCTACAAAGGGATGATCTTTCCACTGCAGATTCAGTCATTTCTGAAGAAAAATCCAAAGAATCAGTTGCAGATGCTTCGAGTTGCGGCAAAGTCCAAGATTTACAGGAGAAAAGTGAGTCAGATTTGGGTAAAAATGAAGTCTTGAAGACTGAACAGGTTAATTGGTTGGGAAATTTTATCATGAGAGATGATAGATTCTGTTATGGGTTCAAATCATCTCAGGAATCTGAATTCGATTATCTTGATCATCATCAGCTGGAATCAGATGATTCCGCTGATGAGTCTTCTTCAGATAGTCCTCTATCGGCTGATCATGTCATTGAACGAGAGTCAGAAAGTTTTTCCTCGTCTGTTCGAGAAGAGATTGGTGATGATTGCATTGGACTAGAAGCCCATCTTGAAAAGGAACAACTTAATTCTGAATGTGATGGCGAACACGAACAAGACTCGTGTTTGGAGAACACAATGGAATCAGAAAAAGAGCTGATGAATGTAACCGAATTTGAAGATGAATCGTGGGATTTTGATTCAGATGAAGAAGAAGATGCTGATATTTTGTTAGAACATCAAGAATTGATTGGCCAGATGAAAATGGAGCTAAAGAACACAAGAACTGGAGGTCTTCCCACCATTCTTGAAGAAGTTGAAACTCCAAGAATGAAAGAAGAGTATAAACCTTTGATAATCAATGAAAAGCTGGAGCATAAAGATCAAATGGCTGAAATTCAGAAGTTCTACAAAAGTTACACTGAGAAAATGCGAAAACTAGACGTCTTAAATTACCAAACATTGCAGGCCATCAGTAAGTTCTATAATCCTTTTCTCCAGTTTCATAAAGAATAAGTCTACAATTTCTAATTTCTTAATCTTGATTCCATTTTCAAATGATCAAATAGGAAAAGTGCTTGTGTTTGTCAAAGTTCATATTTTTAGGATTGAAACTTGACCAAAACCAAAATTTTGGTAAAACAAAAGAAGACATGTGCATTAGTGTTTTTTAAATTAATTTGCTAAATTTTGATTTAAATATATGCAAAGATTTTGGTTGTACAAAGTGCTTCCTGTGGAGGATCTTTTTGTTGGAAGAATTATTGATATGTGGGTCACAAAATTTTGTATACCATTAATATTTGATAGCAAGATCCTTATTCTATGCAAATTATTCAATGCCTATTCTTAGCATGCAGTCTCATTTATAGTCACCTCAATGCTTGCATATGGTGTAAAATTATCTTCATTTCATTTGCAAATTTACAATCAACAAATGCTTTTAATAGTATTCCCTACTTTATTTAACTTTTTATATGGCTCTAAATGTCGAATTTCAAGAGTACCCGTAATGCTCACTTCTGTTATAGCTATAGCAAGATCCATTTTTATGGTCGTTCAATACATAACTAATTTTAAGTAAAGAACTAAGAGAACCGCCTAACAACTTCATATTCACATAACCACCTCTGTTCTAACTATATCAAGATCCAATTTTTATGGTCGTTCAATACATAACTAATTTTAAATAAAGAACTAAGAGAACCGCCTAACAACTTCATATTCACATAACCACCTCTTATTTTCCTACTATTATATTTGGTTATGACTGCATTAACATGTTTTTGCGATTCTCACGTTTCCATACTTAAAATTAGTTGTGTATTGAACGCACAACTACATGTATATTTTTATGATGTAAAATTGTTTGTTATCGATGTCATTTTCAAGAAAACATAAACAAGTATAAAAGTTGGCCCATGTATTGTTGGGTGATCTCTTTCTCCATACCGTAAGTGGAGATGAGAAAATGATTGTTGTACCTTCAACAAAACTTTTAAAAAGTTGGTTTTTATGTGGTATTTGACATTATCAACTTGCAGATTGGTGATGGCCATAGATGATAATATGACACCATTTTACACGGGTCTTAGTGTAAAATTTTAATTTTTGTTATAAATGTAATAATAAACAAACTTTTATTGATTGATACAGATTTTCTGAGGATGAAGCATCCAGACCAGTTAAACACAGGAGAAAACGCGTCACTTTCTGCGATCAAATCTGTTCTTTTTCCAAGTTTATGGCCATGTAAATTAAGAAGAATTTATGCAGACCCAACACTTAAATCCATCACTGAATTGCACAAAGATTTGGAAATTGTATATGTTGGACAAGCTTGTCTTTCATGGGAGATTCTTCATTGGCAATACAAAAAGGCGAAAGAATTACAGCTTTATGATCCTCAAGGATTTCGATCTTATAACCAAGTTGCCATTGAATTTCAACAGTTTCATGTTCTGCTTAAAAGGTTCACTGAAGATGAACTGTTTCAAGGGCCAAGGGTTCAGAATTACACCAAGCAACGATGCACCCTTCGTGGTTTTCTTCAAGTTCCAGCTATCAAAGGTAAATTTGGAAGTAAAAAATAATGCATACTAATGGCAAAATGGGTGGGTCAAGTCAGTTTGGTAAAATGTCAAAACAGGTTCCGGCTAAATGAGTAATTTGGGTAGTAGATACAAAACACCTTTTGCCCAAATAAAAAAAAAAGTTTGTGATTTATAAATAAAACACGACCCAAATCAACCTATTTATTTGTAAACGGGTCAAAATTCCCACCTCTGGTCAAACATAACTCTAAGGTGAAATCTTTTGATTCTTTTATTGAATCTTTAACCAAGTGACATCAAATTTGAAAATAAACACATCAAATTAAATTTCTAGAAGTTGACTTTTTGAAAAAGCTTTTCATGTTTGTAATTACAGATGACAATTTGAAAGAAAAGAGGGCAATGAAGAAAGAAGGAGATGCAGTTCCAATATCAACAATGACCAAAATAATCAAAGAATCCATGACGGTTTTCTGGGAATTTCTTCATACCGATAAAGACACAACCAATCTTTTCTTAACAATAATCCTTCAAGGCAGTAAAGCACATCTCCAAGACCCTGCAGATTCTGACCTCTTTATGCAAATCAAAGCCATTCATCAAAAGGTTTGACCTTTACATTGCTTATACTCTGTGCAATCACACTTCTACATTCCAAAACTTAGAGGGTGTTTTACTGTTTTACAGAAGGAAAAGAGGCTTAAAGACATGCTAAGAACAGGAAACTGCATAGTGAAAAAGTTTCAGAAACAACAAGAAACAATTTTGGATCAACACATGTTTGTTTCACAAGTTGAATTAAAGTTGATTTCAAGAGTTTTGAGTTTGCCAAGATTGACTAGAGATCAATTGCTTTGGTGTCACAGTAAGTTAAACAATATAATCTTTATCGATCGAAAGATTCACGTTGAAGATAGTCTGTTTTCGATCTTCCCATGTTGAAATATAAGAGCTTTGTTAAAGTTATGAGAAGAATCTGTCATATTCCCTATTCTTTCATCTTTGATCCATGGTTTTAAGAGGAAGATGGAGGAGTGGATCCAGTAGTTCATATTAGTTGATAGTAGAAATTTTGTTAGTTTATGTAGAGGGTTAAAGGTGTATGCATGTTGTTATATATGGATATTAAATAATCCTTTAGTGAAGTTTCATTGTAATAGTGTATTAAATAAATTAAAAATTTTCTTTAGCATGCAAAATGCATTTAGTGAATGTTAAATCAAAAAGTAATCAAAATAATCTTTTAACATTTCCTTTTTGACTATTTATGACATTTAAAGGTTAAGCTACAAGAAAACGATAAACTTCAATAAATTTAGTTTCACCCATTTGGTTGATCTTTATATTTCATTTTAATCATCATACCAAACTACTTAAAAAATTACAACCATCTATGTTGGCTATCTTTAGTTTTAAGAAAGAGACATTGATCATACGTCCCTTTGATCAAGTAATCTTAAAAAATGTCCTCACTCAATAGAGTCGGCTTCAATCATAGAACATGATTGTCTGAATCCAAGATGAGCAACTTTGATGAAGACAAGTGTCTAAATAAAGTTGTTATGAAGGAACTATTTTTGTTCGTCCGAACAAAATTACGGTTATTCAAATTTTTGTAAGTTCGTCCAAAGGAACATAAGATCGTCCGAACCTTCGTAACGATCCTATTTAGACACGCGATTTCATCTAAACCACTCATTGTGGGTTCGAACAAACCTGTTTTAAGGTTGGTACGTCCGTGTTGTGGTGGGGACTGTTTCGAGAACGAGCTGGTCAAAGGAACATATTGAGGGAAAAAGTTAGTCAAAGGGATGATTTGCGAATTTTTCCTTTAAGAAATATATGCTTGTATAACTCAAATGAAACAAAATTGTAAAAATTAACCTATATGATTGGGGGTATAATAAAGGATGCATCTCATGATTTGAAAGTCATATATTTTTTAGAGTAGAGAGAATAAACTAGAGAGCATGTATGAGAGTGTTATTGCATTTTTAAGTGTTAGTGATCAAAGCATTACATTTGATATCTATTTATACTAGACGGAAAAATGATCAATAAATGAAAAAAAGGTTAAAATTGTGCCCCAATGGTGAAATGACCTTTTTCTAACATTCAAACAATTTTTAAATTTCTTAAACCGCGGTTGAATAGGGTTGGGTTGTGTAGAACCCGGATTGAAACCTGGTTTTTGCTCAATGAGGGAAACCGGTTTGGAACCGACAACTTATACCAGGTCGGGACAGGGTTGTGTATCTACCGGGTTGAAAACGGGTTGGGCTCGGGTTTGGTGGCCGGGTCGGTTTGGGGACTTGGGGTCTATGTGCATCTCTACATTGTACTATCAATCACAAATATCTTGCCATCCAAAATCACCCCAAGAATGCAAAATCACCGATACTTAAAAGTTAAAATTAAGAAGTGATAACCCTACTTGACTCGCAAGTTACTAGATTGGTAATGTAAGCGAGTCAAGTTACGAGTTAAAGCATCGCATTGTACTCGC